>CM034147.1:296936621-297536621 GCA_019776745.2 Taxus chinensis | reverse complement strand
ATATTTATTCCATATCAATTTTTTCTAAAAAATTTCAAGAGTTCCAGATTTTCGATTTTTTTTTCCCTTCCAAACGGATCCAAATTCTGGACTTGGTAACTATACCGGCAATAATCCACTTGAATGCAAATAATTAATCAAAATACTGCACATCCAAGCTTTATATACTAAATAACAAAAGAAGGAAAGCAGAGACACTGAGGGTACAACATCCAAGAAGCAGAAATGTAAATATAAAACAAGTAATTCCATAACAAATGCCCTACAATTGACTACCAAATGCCTATCTACTGATAACATTAGATCAAGGCATCCCCAATACCCCAATAAATCCTACTACATATATATTCTCAAAATCTCAAACCCACTGCTTGACTAGTCAAAGATTAAGCACCCCATAAGACAGCTATCCCATAACCCAACGTTATATATAGTAAGTAATTACATGTGAATTTGATAAGATCTTTGTAATGTCCCTTTTTGGGACTGAAACTGAAAAGGTAGGAAACCACACAAACCCCAATATATTAAATTCAGATTTTTAAATCAACAAACTGATTTTTCTAACAGCTGGAAATCAGCAGTCTGATTTATATAACAGCAGTCCGGAATTAATGGAAAATCACTCAAATATCATCAAATAACTCAACCACAATATAGATAAATACTTTAGGAAGAATTTAAGACACTTTTCATCATCAAATCTGATCACACACTCAGCTGGAAATTTAATTTTGAACAGCAGAAGTGCAGCCCATAAAAATAATGAAAAGAGAGGTTTCCAAACCCCACTAACCACAAATGAAGATAGATTTCGGCCTTAGAAATTATGCCAAACCAAAATATAAAATAAAATCTAGGCCATTAAGCAGCCTTAATCTTTCCTTTTCAAATCAAAGGCATTAAGATACCTCAATCTTTCTTGTGGACTTTTGAGATCATAGAATCAGCTCTCCACCGCTACTGGCTACCCATTAAATTGGAAGAGATTTCATGGGTACCGCAGATTCCTTCGCATATATCCACAGAAAGGGAGTAATGCCAAACACTTTTAAAATGTGTATGGTATGGTCATAAAGCCACAAGTAAATTCTTTGCCTAATCCTTCTTTTCAATGCAACAAGTTTTACGAATGATGGCAACAAGATTTTTATTTCTCACGATAAGGTTTGGATTTATTATGTTTAATTCTCAGTATTTTAAGCATTTCCTTCATCACTTTGTACTAGTTTAAGTTATTTATACATTCACGCAAGCACCTCCTCATGCTCCATGAAAATTTTTGCGGTGGCCCTTGCTAACTCTACATCCACATATGCATCTATCATGATCATTTTAGCATCTTTAATCCTTCCCAAATTAAATTGTGTCATCGGAGGTCAATATACTTGATTATTTACTTTTGTGGAAATAATATCATGGCTGCATATCTGAGTTAGCCTAACCAATCTTATAATCAGTAAAATAGGGAAGGTAGTCACCATTTTCTTTCACTGGTTCGCGTTTGCTATAATATGTAATGGTTCTTGTACCTCATCTATTTAAATATCAGTCAAATGTGAAGGCTTGCTTTTGGTTCTTTTATCCCATGATCATTTTTTGAGTTTTAGATAGGACTGTCCCTTTTTATTCCGCTCTGTTTCAATGACATAAGCAGATGGAACATCTCATATTCACTCATTTTCCAATGTAAAAATTCTCTGCCAGAATACTATATTCTCACTAGTCATTTAAATGTGACATTCCTTTGTCAATTTCATAACGATCTTTTGAATGTACACTTTCAGTCAAACTTGCTTGTTCCTCTCCAATAATCATGCTTGATCCTCTACAATAATCTGTCTCGAACAATATCCACATGTAGTCTTGCTCATTCTATTTTGACAACAATTTTCTTGTGCTACCGATCACTGATGCTTTTACTTATTCCAACCATGGTCTGCATTTAAACAGTTACTAGGAAGTAAATCATACACGTACTTCTTGGTATTTAAACAATTATTGATCATTCTTTCTTACATGATCTTCAATATTTAAAAATAAGCAGGCTGATATGGAACTGCTATAACTATATACTGAAGCACAGAAATTTTGGTCTGAGAACGAACAACCTCTGATACCACTGGATAAGGTGCTGGACTATATTATGTAATATCCATGGGATAATAATATTTGAAATGTATATGTGTGTGTGTGTATGTACATCATGAGGTGCATGCATAAAAGCACAACCTATCACAAGTATCATTTACAAACTATCACATTTTCATATTAACACAAAGCCATATAACATTAATCCCAATTTGATGTCGTCATATAAGGATAATAATTTGTTTGAAACCAACACTCGACCATAGAACCGTTTCTAAGGAAAAAAATGCCTTCTCATATGAGGTTTATGGGAAGGGCTAAACCATTTCCATTTCACATTTTTCTACACAAGTCAGCCATAGCCCCATTTCCAAAACAGAAAATAACTACCCTATCTACTATGTGATCTAAAGAAAGAGCTAAACTTCTTTCATTTCACACTTTTCTACATAACCTTGATCAGGCTATGATGCATAGTTATATGATGTACATGGTGAACTATGAAAAGCATGAATAATCACAAATTAGACACTTATAGGGTCTCAATACAGTAATAGCTATCTAGCACAAATATCATATCATTACCAGAAAACAAGAAACAGAATTTTTTCATGGGGCCATAAACAGTAAAAGAGTACAAGAAACTTACTCCTTCAGTTCAGATTCCATTACACGATATTTCACCTTTCCAGTACCTCTACATCTTGTACATCGCAAAGCCTCCCATCCATTGCAAGTATTGCATCGTCTGCATTCATTTAACAATATTTTTGTTTATTATTACTACTTATATCCTAAAAGATATGCATTACCTATCTATGAAGAAAAGGATTTATTTGGTAAATATAGAAAGGGGAATAACATATTGCATTTTGATCAACCTGAAACAATGGAAAGGGATAAAGAGAGTTCACATTTCAATGTAAATAAATTCTTTTTGGATGCAAATACTCTATTTCCACTTTAATTGAGTTGCAAAGTTATTTATAAAACAATAAAAAAATCTTTGAGGTTTTAGTAAAAATGGAAAAAACGGATAAAGAAGTGGAAATTGTTTCGTAAACCACTAACCATCCTATGCTATAAAATAAGCTTAAACTAACTAGATTTAACAAGCTTGCAAGGAAATCCCCGATAATGGGGTAAGTAAAAGGTATGTAGATAGAATTGGGTTTTGGGGATAGTTTTGGATCTTTTCTAGGGTTTTTCAGAAGTCTGGCAAAGCTTTGAGGAATATTTTCAAGTAATCTTCAACTGTATTGTTTGGAGTTGGACATTTTTTGAGGATTCTGACTGAGACGCACAAAGGGAACGGTAGGCAACAAGTCTCCCCTATTTCTTCTTTCAGACAAGTAGTAGGAGGAGACTCGAGAAGTTAGAAACAGAGGGTGGTGGCGTTAGGAACAGCAGGAAAGCAAAAGGAAGTTCCAGCCCAGTGACTAATAACTGTACATCTGAAGGGAAGGGGGGATATTGCAATCTTGGCATTGTACATAAAAAAGATGGAGGATAATCTTCACAAGGTTAACCACATTAATGTTGATATGCTGTTTTCTGGAGGTGCATCTCTCAGTGGACGATCTTGTTCAGAAGTTGAAAATGAACAGGATGACTTAAGGGGCCTATAAAATATGATCCTTTCCACAGAGATACTTCATATTCATCTTTGCCAATGAAGCACACCAAGAAAGAATCTTCTGAAGATGGGCATGGTTTGTCTACAACACGTGATTGTTCATGAAATACTTGCATATCAGCTTTGAACGCACAGAAGAAATGTCTTCTAAAGCTCCGGTGCAGATAAGATTGTATATTCTTCTATATGAGCTCTGGATAAGATTTATTTGCATATCACTGGCTACCTATGGAAAACGAGCTTCTATGCAAGGATTTGTATTGAGCTGAAGCTGGATCAACCCCTTATGAAGAGCGTTACTTTGAAGGAAGGAAACTGCAATGGATCTAACCACAAGATTATGAATGTTAGTCCTTTTGGATGCAAAGTCTGTCATGAACATGGTCACCAGGCAAGGGTACACCCTCTATCAACCAAGGTAAAAACACAATGCTCAGCTGAGGTTATTGAGAATGCTGACGGAGGAGTATTTCAGAACCGAAGAAAAAACATATGGTTAACGCTAGGTGGATGAAACTTAAAGAATCTGGCAAAGAATGCAAAAACTCAACAAAAGCAATCACAAAGTCTGCAGAAAATTATCAAAAGGAACCTCAAAAAGATCATCAAAACAGAAGCAATTTAGGGGCAAAAGTACTCCTAAATAGGAATGCTTTCAAGGAAAATATCAAGAAAGCTTTTAAAGATCAAAGCTCGAAGGAGAAGTAAGATGAGAGATAACCAAGGTAAAGAAGCAGGACCTGGAAGGTATTCAGCAGCTAGAAATGGATTCCCAAAAGAAAAGACAGAAAAAGGAACAAAAAACTGACAACAAAAGCAATAAATAAGTAAAAGCAAGTGCAACAATACAGTTTAATACTGCAGAAACTACCTTCGATATAGTCCAGGGGTAAAGAGAAAAGGATAACCTGCAGGCCAAATTGTGGAAGGGGTTCATGGTAGAAGTGGCAAATAGATCCCAAGCTTTGTTGGAGGAAGTGCTCAATAAGAGCAAAAAGTGTATGCCTAATCAACAAAAATAATATCCTAGAATGTCTGTAAAGACCCAAACTTTCAAACTTTCAAAAAAAATTACTTCCTGGGATAAACACCTCAGTTCCCATCATCTCAATAATTCAAACTTCATATCCATCATGCATCATGCATACATCATCAACTAGTAGAGGAACAAAAAAATTCCTTTCCGTTTTACAACATCTATACATGGAAGCAGAAGGGACTAGCTGGACACAAGGGCATTTGTGTCACACAATTCAAAAAGCCATAAAAGGGAACTTATGATAGCCTAGACCTGTCATAGGTCACACAGACATCATCTATCTATTTGAATTTTGCACTAGTGAAAAGCCATCTATGAGCATACAAGGTAATGATCCTACTGTTGGCACTGAAAACGTGCACCCGTGAAAGTTCACCAAGTTCTGGGAAACTTGGCTATCTCAGCAGCAACATTGGATTGTCCCCAAGGTGTGGGACCTTGGCTCCTTGGAAAAAACCTTTGGAGAAGGCCACCTCCTCAACCTAACTATTTTAAGGCTATCACTAGCTAAGGCTAAACTACTGAATTGACAGGGTAAAGGGAATAAGGAAAACATGAAATAAGCAAAAGGTGGTGATGCACCAAATAGAAAGGAACCTCTCTCCCTAAGATGAAAATAAGAGGACAAATACCAAGCCAAGATGGTAAAAACAAGCCACATTCAACCCTGCATTAAATCAGACTCTTAATCTCTGCATTAATGACATGATGAGATAGCACCATGCAAGTATAACCCACACACATAATGCAAAAACCGAACAGAAGGTCAAGATAACAATAATATAAGACAAAGGGAAGGAAATAGCCACAATCAACATCATATTAATTTCTTTTAAGTATGTGCTATCTGCTATAGTCCTTGGGAAGGCATTGGACACATTACATAGCTCAAATCAGAGGTCTGCAGCTCAAAATGTTTAGCTACCATTTGAGTAGAATGACTATACATTCGGGAGAGGATGCCTCACAAGTGTGCCTGGATGCACATATATAGTAGGAGGAGAGAGGATGGCTGAGAAATAAGAGAGAAGGGGAAAAGGATATGCCCAGAAGCTCCAGAATATTCCATTCCCATGTTTATCCATTTCATGCAGCACGTAGAATCCTGTAGGATGCTCTAGAAGGTGCTCCAGCTGAAAATATTCGCCCAGAAGCCACTCCTTGGCATATTCCAGGGATAATTGAAGTTCACAGCTATGAAAGATGCCTTGTTTTCCAAGTAAATGCTCTACCCTAGCCATTAATCCATTATGATCCCGTCAAATTGGGAAGGAGGATGAAAATTGAACTGCCATTTGATCAAAACGATCATGAATACAAACCAGGACCACTACAACAGCCTCATTCTTGTTAAATAGATCAATCAACTCCTCATGCATTTTGGTGGTCCAAAAAGAATATGCCGCCTCAAAAGGTATCATTGCAAGCCAAGAAATCAAGTTTGGACGCATTCATAACTGATTTGGGCTGAGAAAAGATTTAAACCAGCCCAAACTCTGTCTGCGAAATCTCCGAAGTCTCTTCACCATTCTCCTTGAAGTTGTGCTCCAAGTCTCCCCCTTGAAAATACGCTTCGAATGAGACCAGTCTCAAGCCAAACAGAGCCTCTACTCAAAAGATATGGCTAAAAAACCAATCCACTGTCGCTCACCATTCACCCAAGCCATGGCGTCTCTGAGCTCAAAATTTGCATTAGACAAGACCGTCAAATCTAATCCAGTGCCATGAATACTGTAGCAGGCCACCAGGTGCTGCCACGTATCCACTAGTGTCCCGTGTTGATTTAATTGGTGACTCTTTGAATGATCTCTACCCAAACTGAAGCCACGTGTCCACCTTGCCATACATTCAAATCCCTGAAAATCAATATCTCGGGGTTGCTTTTCATGGCTCTACCTCAACCTGCCAGGTTTCAACTTCCAGGGAGCCTGAATGACCCATGAACTGTCCATGTGGACCTCGGGATCTCCAAGTCCCCTTGGGGTTTATCGGGTCTACCTATGAGTTCTCATCCATTGATCCCAAAATTTATCTTAGCCACTCCGCTTGATCCCGAATCTGTGAGACTGTGGAGTGCCGTCATTGGTCCACATGTACCAATCGTGGCATTCTATGACCTTGAGCTCCTGCACCCTCCTTCAAACTCAGCCCGAATTTTCTAAATATTTGGTCTCCCCACTTTGCACAACTCGGCGACTTGTGATGTGGCTCAGATCCTTAGGCCTCCCAGACTTGGCCAATGTTGATCACTTATCCTCAAGACCCCGAGTGACCCATGATTGGTCCATGTGGACAAATTATGTGTCATTCGGATCCTCGTGTCTCAAGCGCATTTTAACTCATCTCAGCATTAGCCGATTTCAACTTGCCCAACCTTGTGACCAGTCAGCTCAGCCAACTCGTGAACCTTGTGACCAACGCAGGAATATTGACCAAGTCGTTGGGCTTGTTTTTTAGCTCACAAGGTCTCTAGATTTCAGGATCCTGAGACTTAGCCACTTTCGTTGTTTGGTAGCCACTTCTCGGATTTCTAGAAGGGTCGACATTGGTCCCACGTGGACCAATGACTAGCCCTCATGTTCTTTGGCTCCACCGACTCTTCAAGTTCGACTCGGACCCAACTAGGCATGTTCAATCCCTACTCAAACTCCCCAGCTCGGTCCCAACTCAACTCAGGACTTAACCGATTTGGTGACCCTTCAACTTGCAACCAACTCGGCAAGCTCTAAATTAATCGAAACCATGCAAAAGGATTGATCTGTGGAGCCTTTGCTCCATTTGAAAAAGTGATCACCACCATTTATACAACCCGATTGAGATCCTCCCACAGTGAATATGGAATTAATTCCCATAGTGAACAATGCGACCAGCAACAGCCAAGTGTCTTCTTACGCAACCGGATTAAAATTGACACTCTGGATCCTTAAGGAGTTAAGGCAATTTTGACATCATCTTCTAGTATTGTGGCCAAAATACATGATTTTCACCAAGTTTTTCCCTTTTTAAACCGTATAAACTTAGAGTTGATCTATGCAAGCGAATTTGACAAGTTTTAAAGCATTAGGGTGTCTGAAATACCTGAAAAACCGTGATAAAGGCCTCCAAATTTAAGTTTTTATAACTAGTTACCCAAAAAATGAAGCGTGAGCTCATTTTTGGCAACACCTAGCAGATGTCAGATATTAACTAGTTTACACACTAGTGACAAGCCAACGAAGGCCATAATATATATGTGAACATATATATAAGATGAAATGTTAAACAGTATCAATAACACTTTGGGAATTGATTGTCATTCGTAGTTAACCTGTTATTTCTTATAGAAAACTAACTATGGCCATTGCCAATCTGATCTTCGACCAATAATCCTTTGAAATGGTTCTCATAGGCCAACTATGGGCATTTGGTTGTGTTGTTCATGTCTCAATCACATCAGCATCAAAAATAAACACAAGGGGTCGTGAAGAACCTATTGGGGTTTCATACCCTTGCACAAACAAGCAAACGAGTCTCTCGTTCATGCTTGAACCCATGTTCAACTATTAGCCTACCTCAACCAATTTTACATAAAGAATACCTTTATTCATCTTTGTTGGGGTTGATAATGTCAAGTGGGATATCATTTGATAGACCACTACATACGACCCATTATTACAAAGTTTATTTAATAAACTTAGTCGGTCTTTCACAGCTTAAAAAAGAGTGAAACGGTATTACCGCTCACCCATCCTTTATAGGATGATCCCTCACGGCATTGGAATCTAAGAAACTAATATGTGTATGAGAGTTGTTATATTGTAAGGCATTGGTCTGCTATTGTGAGACCGAGGAGCGAAGTGGAAGTGTTGGGTTAAAGCTATATAATTCTTAATACAGACAGTGCTTTATCAGTGGGGTTTTTCTCCTTCGGGTTTCCCCACTTAAATCTAGTGTTATATGTCTCTCATTTACTTTACTGTCATTTACTTTCAGCTCGTGTTATTTAAGTTCTTTGATCTGCAATCTATAATAAGCTAAATCGATGTTTAATTTAGCTACACATCATAATCTATAATCTTCGGACAATTATTTGTGGATCTATAATTTGTTAATTATATCTTCCCTTATAAATCCTGACAATCTCAACAAGTTTAAATGATTTAGGAGCAAGGAAAATATCCATTCATAAGGGTAAGCATAAAGCACCTAACCCATCATATGAGTCTACGAGTAATTGAAATTCCCAATCAATATATTGTTCCCTAGCTCCACTCATAATTAACATTGTTATGAGATACACCCATTCCTATATGGGTCCTCTATGCAATGCATTGAACTGCTCTTGATACAAATCAAGAATTCTAAGGATTACACCTCTACCTCAAGTCCATTCTTCCATTTAAATGGAATCAATGCTACTTCTCATCGTGGTTTTATAGATTTATGAACCCAATGGTTCACATCCACATAAAACAACCAAATTATCAAAGGAGGATTACCACAACTGTGGTATTAAACAATTTTTAACATCCCCATCAATAACACCATAGCTGTTATAGTTTACGAACATAATATATATTAATATTATAACCCGACCTCATTAATCAAAGATGCCTACATATCTACTCAGCAGAATTATGGTCTTGTAGTTTCTATCTCTATTTAATTCTTTTTGGCAAAAGACACAGCCTCTTTATGTTGGTTATTGTTAGGCAAGAAATGGACTGACGATTAACAACGAATTTGGTGCAAGCCAAAGTTTATTCTGTTAACTGAACATAGAGAAGCATTTACATATTTATTACAATGAGAAATGACAGTTCAGTTCATCTCCAAGATGATTGTTCAGTTCATCTTCAGATGACTATAAAGATTCAACTAGATGAAAAATGACTAATCATAGGGTTATGTAGAATAATACTACATCACTCCCCTAATTTCTAGTGGTTATTTTGAGACCAAGCATGCCTCTAAACTTTTCATATTTTTATCTTCCAAGTGCATTTGTCAAGATATTTGTTGGCCCCTTTGCAGTTGAAGAATGTAGCTATTTGACACTAGCGTCTTTCACATAATCTTGAATCAAATGATAGTTGTTGTTTTGATGTTTGGTTAGGTCATCAAATATTGGATTCTTGGCCATTTGGATTGCTGAAGTGTTATCATTCATAAGTGGTGTAGAAGAAATCTGTTGTATCTACAAATATGCAAGAATCCTTCTAAGCCGTAGTATTTCCCTGTTGCCTATGAAGAGGCCATGTATTTTGCATCTACTGAAGAAATTGTTCACTTTGACTACTCTGGATTCCAAGAAATTACTGTTGTTACTAAGATTATCAAGAACAATGAAGTTGATTTTCCATCTTCAAAATCTCCTACATGGTCTGAATCTAAATATCTGACTAGTTTCAAGTACTTCCCAAGAGTATTTGAGTCCAAAATTTTGTGTTCCCTTTAACCATTGGCACACCCTCTTTGCTTTCATTGGAAGTCTTATCTATGTAACCACAACTAGGCAAAATAAATATTTGGTCTGGTTGTGGTTACATAGATAAGACTTCCGATGAGTTGGATGTACTTAGATGCATCTAAAACCTCTAAAGAATCAACTTAAGTTAGCTTCAAATTTTGTTTCATGGTCATGCCAAGTGGTTTACAGTCTATCATTCAAAATATGCTCGAAATTTCACCAATGTAGTTTATTGTGTTGTTTGAGTTGCTTCTACCTAGAAATGCAGAATGACCCCTTTGAAACACAACATTACATGAAGCATGTCTATCATAGACGTCATGTCCCTTTTGAAGACCAACATTTTAAAGACCTTATCCCATTTCTTCCTCGTGGGATTAAGGAATGGAGCAAGAGGAACGTTTCTAATGATATCTGATGATACTTAAGGAGTTATTATTTTTAGGATGCATTCCAATTGGGAAGCCAAATGCTCCAGTAGAGGAATTTAATTAACTAATTAGTTATTTGGGTGAGCATGTAGACTCGAGTTGTGAAAGATTATTAACGTATATTATGAGGTGTGCCATTATTATATTATAGCACCCCTTCTGATATAAAAGGAGGTTGTTTGGCCATTTGATGATTATGTGAATTTTATTATTTTGGAAAGATTGCTTGTGAAGCATCTCTTCCTCTCCTAAGTATGAAAACCCTTGGAGAGTCTTGTGTGAGAACGAAACCCTTCGCCAAGTCTAGGGAAGACTTCAACACGGGAGTCTCCACCCCCTTGAGGGATCTTTTTTGTTATCTTAATTGCAGCCCTAGGCGAATTGCCCGAAGGTGCTATTTGGCCAACAATTGAAGGATCTTTGCCCTACTTCTGAATGTGTGTGCATAATTGTCTATTTTGAGGTGGAGCGACCTACTTAGTGGAGTATTTTTGCATGTTTATTAGTTGTTCTAATTGGAGCGATCCACCTAAGGGAGCATTTCCGTACTACCTTGCAATAATTTCATGATTCTAAGGTTGGAATAATATTCTTCATATTTTTAAAGGCCAAGTTCTTGACGTTTCATTAATTTCAGTGGTGTTTTGCTATTTTTCCAAGCTCGTGGAAGTTAGTTACAGTTCTAGAATAGTTAATTAATTTTTGCAGTCTAAGGGTTTCAACTAAAAATCAGATCTCTTACTTCCAAGCTTACAAAATCAGTTTTTTTGCATGATATGATTGATGGCAATTTGTAATAATTTTGGAGACTATCTAATTGCATTTTCAGTAGTGTTTGATGGTTCAGAAGTGAGCTTGAAGACTCCAAAGGGGTCGCTGCCCTAGGAGAAGGTTTGTTGGCAGCTAGTAAGGGTTTCTACATGTTTATTTCAATCACTAATGACCTATTAAAAAATTGAAAAGTGATGTTTATTCTCAGCTTTGCATAGTTTCCTGAGAGTCCCCAAAAAGGGACATTACAAGTCCCATAATTCAGAGGCAACTGAGGGGCAAGTGTCGTCCTTGAAGAATCACCCCTCAACTCCATGGTTCAAGTCCGATAGAGCGACCACTAGTTGATAGCTACTAGTGATAACTCCAGTGATACCGAATCCCGCCATTTAAGGTTAGAATCACTCGACGGAATACTTCCTGGTGAAATTTGTTGGGCTTCACTCAACCATACGAAGGCCTTATGGTAAACTCCCCCGTTGGTGAGAACAGGGGCCGAGTGGAATTAGAAAGTCTTCTTGCAGTGCTTGACAAGAAGGCTTTGCCCTAACACAACTGTGTGTCAACTCGTTGGTGGTTTAGTCTAGCAGCACACCTGACAAGAAGGCTTTACCCAACACGACTGTGTGTCAGCTCATAAGTAATGGTGGTTTTCCAACAGCGCACCTAACAAGATTCGGAGACAAGCAAGGGTAAGCACCAATAAACAAGCAAATGGGAAAACAAGGGAGAGTTCGAAATGTTAATGGGATCTTTTGCAATCTCTAGATGTTGCAAATCTATGTTAACAAGAGGGGGGGATTGTCAAGGGGTTCAACAATTTTAGGGAGTTCTACCAACTCATAATGAAGAGCTAATATTGTCCTGACAACATCATGAAGACCACAAGTTGTATGATAAGGAAAAGTCTGAGATTAAAGGAATTTGCGGGGAGAAACTCAAGGGTTGACACATTTGGTTGAGCTTGGCAACGAGCTTGCTCATTAAGCCCACTCATTGATCTTCAGTTAGCTGGTATATTCGTCAAGAATGGTGAATTGGGCGATGATCAAATACAAAGAGAGGGGTAGTACAAAAACCGTTGGAGCTCATGGTCAACATTACCCTGGATACAAATCATCAAGTCGGGGACAACAGGACATGAGGGAAAGCAATCAGAATTGTAGTTTTGGCCCGACAGCGTCATCAAATGAAAAACGCAAGCAACCTTGTGGAGGCACCAATAAACAAATAGGAAAATAAACAAGGCTTAGATGTCCGATTAGAGTAGATTGAACCTCAAACTCAAGAATTTTTGGGGTTTTCAACTAAGAAAGCTAACTACAAGCCGAAAGCAGACTAACTAGAATCAAACATTACAATTGAACGTGAATGATTGCAATTACTTTTAACACAAATCAAAAAGTACTTTAATCTTCTTAATGAATGAAACGAAGCTAAGACTGAAAACTTAGAGTTGTATTTTATGTTGAAAAAAGACTGAGTTGACATTCAAACAAAGACTGAAACTAATGAGTACTTACAGTTGGAGGACTGAACTAAGGCCGTAAATGACTATAATCGTGCAAATCTAATTGACAGCTTACAGGGTCGGGACTCAGCACAATAGATACAACAGCAAACTAGCTGATGGCAACTAACTGGGAAATGGTTGAAGACAATTGGGCAAGGTGAAACTAACAATGGTATGACTGAATCTGAAGCTAAAGGACTTAAAACAGCAATTATAACTTCAATGCAAATGACTACTCTCAACACATTTACAAAGGAAGAAGCAACAGGCACTTGCTCTAAGGGAACTAGGACTTCATTGCAAAGACAGGGAATGTAATGGACAAGTTTTTCAAAGGGGCAGCAACTCAGCTTCTGCGGATTGGAGCAAACATCTGTGAATGCTTATGAAAGAGTTTAAGGATGGACACAACAGAAAAGACTCACCTGAACCTGCGTCAAGACCCATTCATTTGAAGACAACTTTGAGCCAGTGAATGGCTGGAAAAGGAGACTACATTTGACCTAATAAAGAATCTATTAATGGAGCTGATCTAACTCTACTTTTGATCTATTAGGCAATTAAATAAACTTCGAAATTACTCTAAGCAAAGCACAAAACTAGAACCTTTAACCTGTCCAACACAATACGAAAACCTTCCTAGTGAAATGTATTTGGAGCGACTTGTCCTCAGTTTGCAACCTCCAAGTGAATAGACAAATTGTATAGTCCTTCATGGAACTTCAAACAGGCAAGAGGGTGAATCAACAAACTGGAACTGAGCATGTTGATGGTGAAGGGAAAAAAAGCGGGTTGAGTGGCTGAAAATCAGCCTGGCATGAAACACAGGCTGCTATACAAGACTTTTAAAATTTATTGGCTAGAAACGGCTGAGGTGGATGGATTTGATAGGAAAAAGGGGGCAATGAAAAGTTGTTTGAGCACGAATATATGTTCCATTTGGAAAGGCATACGAAGTGCCAATCAAGTGTTCAAAATAGCAATTCACTTCCATTCCCCACAATCAATCTGCCCGCACGAGCTTGACAATTTGCAAAGGTAACATACCGATTTTACAAACTGGCCAGGTTACTGTGAAATTGTCCCAACAGTTGATATGCAAGTTGCCATAACATCCTGCGATCGTTTGTTGGTCTAAGAATCTTAAGGAGTAGTCCAAGGTTCAAGTGTGAATTCCTCATGATTTGTTCACTGGTGAGAAGAAAAGCAACAGTAGAGATGAGGGAAGCTCCAAGTCTTCAAACCTAGGGTTTTGATCACATTCGGCCAATCGGGAGGTTTTAATTCATCAAATTGTGGACTTGAAAGATTGCACCATGAAAAAAAATGGGGGTACTTAAACTTCCATGTAAGCCATCACATTCGATAACCATTGCGTGGCTTGGCTGCCAAGTGCGTTAATATGTTGTCAATGGTTTTAGCCATATGTGAGCCTTGGAAGTGAAAACAGAATTTTGTGAATGTCATGAAGATTATTGCAATTCAATCAAGGACAATCGCACTGTCAACTTTGGGTTTGCGACAGGCCAAGTCCTAAGGTGAAGAAGCATATAGATTTTGATTCAAAGGTTTCTGTGAATATGGATTGACAAAAGTATGTTTTGATTACATATTTGGGTTCCCCCTTGAAAAAGATACACTTAGAGCAATTTCAATTTCCTGAAAATTCATAAGGAATGCAAAAAGAACTGATATGGCCTAACTCTCAGGAGGACTTTTTAAGGTTGTGAAAAAAATCCACAAAAGGATAGAGTGAAAATATGTTTTGTAACTGCCGCAATGGTTGCAAAGACAATGAATGACGCTAAAGTTCAAAAGACAAAAGATGAGTTTGTCTTCAATTTCCAACGTAAGGTAAAATTCTTTTTGAGCAATGAAAATGTTCTTGTACTGTTGTACGTATATAAGCATGTGGGGAAAGTTCAAAGGAATTCAATTCTTCAACATTCATTGAGTCCTTGAGTGTCTAAGTGGATCCACTTTATGTTGAAAGGATTTGAGCATAGCTTTGATAAATTGAAAATTTGACTTGATACTTGTGAGGGTTTGTCAGTCGCGCCTGGGAACTTTGAAAGTGCAGAGATGCCATTCAATTTGGGGAGAGCAGATTTAAGTTGATTGCTACACAACTGCACTATGGGTGAGTTCAGTAGCCGCTCTTGACTAAAGAAGCAAGTCTTCCACTGAACAAAGATACCAAAGAAAGGATGAAGTGTAGGAGCCTTCCTTGAGATTGTTGATCTTGTCAGCCCAAGAAGGAAAGAATCCTTGTAAAGCTGTAAAACGATAGTTGCAGATTAGGAAGCATGAACATTCTTGCTGGAATTTTCAGTTTACAGCATTTGTCATATAAAGTATAAAATTGCATTGTGTAATCATTCATATTTTCAAGAACCATATAGATGTTGATGCGACCCACTTCAAGATAAATATTGTTGAATGTATTTGGAAGGGCTTATTTGTTGAATCTAATCTGATCTGGAGCTGCTGCTAATCCTAATTCAGATTTTTTGACAGGTATAGTTGGTCAGTCAAATTTAGAACCCTTGGTTGGATGATATGCTCGGAGGCATTCCTTCTAGGTAATTTATGGGCAGTGTGTGTCTACATTTTTTTAATAAGCCCATTATTATCAGTAGTTTTGTTTGTTAACTCCCCTTATGTCCCTACAATATATTTTTTCATGTATAGTAGCTTTATTCCTATTGATGGGATCAGATCTGGAGTGGAAATGCATCAGCAATTTAATGTCTGATTTTTAAGAGTTATATGAATCCACACCCTGAGATCACAGTATTTTATGGGACTCAAATCATATTTGCATCAAAGATTAATTGCTATATCTTTTATAAATAGCCTTTGGGGGTTTGGATTTTCCAAAAATCCAATTGGGGTTCAAAAGTGTCCTTTAGGGGACATTACAGTGCCCTTGCAATTTGATGTCCAATAGCCCTAGCTTTCCTACTTCTTTAGGCCGGAAATAGATATCCTAAGCAACTCTGTGAAAACCCTTGTGTCCTTCAGAATTGGCACATAGAAAATACCTGATAAGCTTTTGCAATTTAACATATGCAACCTTGGAAGGGGCCCGACATGAAGAACAATAGACACGAGTGAGCTTGAATGGCACTGGAAAACAAAATCATTGTGAAAGTTGTCCCTACGAGAGATCAGTTGTGGCTGATATGACTAGGCGATATTCATTTGGTTTCTCATTCTCTCTGTAGCCACCATAGTAAGACTTCAAAGCTCAGATGAAGGGGAGCCCTTCTTGAAGGCAACATGGACAATGGCAAGAAATTCGAACTACACACCTAGCTGAATCCATTGCCATTGAAAATTTTCCAGCCAATCAAAGGTAATGGGGCAATGCAGATTGTCCTATAACCATGATGAGATCCTTTTTCCCAATTGAATTTGTTGAAGAACGTGCAAATCTTCAAGGGACAGCATATATCAAGGAATTCCATAACATTGCTAACAAAATCGTCCTCTTCCAATAGAGTGAGAAAGGAATCATCTGCAAAGTGGCCATTAATGGGCTATTGGTCTGCATGTGGGAGATAGATGCCTTTGACCAATCCTTGAGAGTAGTAGTTGGCAAACAAATAATTGAACCCTTTAGTAGCAAGAACATAAAGAGAAGGGGCCAATGGGGCATCCTTGTTTGATAGATCTAAATAAGCCAAACCATGTTGATTGAGCACCATTGATGGACACTCGTTGTCCGCAACAATTTGAGCTCCCTATCTATCCTTTTGACAACTAGAGATGAGTCTCTTGCCATGAGTTTAAAAGGTTTGCAATCTAATATCATTGTTGATGTGTCTTCAGCTGAAGATAGTGAGTTTGCAGTCCTTGTATGGATACCTAATACCTCTACATTAATCATATTAATGAAGCTTATATGGGATTGTCATCTTTGCATCATTTTTATACTGCTAGTCACAATATTTTCAGTCACGAACTGTTGTATCCATGTGCAATTTAAGAAGGTTTCCTTCCATGGTGTTGATAGTGGTGAAGCTCCACTAGTGAGGACACTCCTACCCATCCTAGTGTTGAATTGGATGGAATCCCAGGTGATTTATTGTTGATATGACTAATTTTCAGCCTACATGCAACGCGTGTTGAAAAATGTAATATCCCCTTCTGGGATATTATGCATATCAGCAAAAATTAATTATCCGAATCACCCTAGGAAGATTAGATCTTCTTAGTTTGACCTCAAATAACCCAATGTTGGCAATAATACAACCCAAAATGGGGTTGTATTATGCCAAGGTGGTGGGTTAGATGGGAAAACTAATTAGAATGCTAATATTACCCAGATCTGATTTTTTAACAGCAGATAATAAATTTAAAATTCAAACCCCAACTGTTGCAATCTTCCAAAACTATTTCCCACTTAACCATCCAAGCAAAAATCTTCAAACTTTGGATTTTGGGCCACAAAAATATGAAGAACAATATCTTAAAATCAGTTTTTGCACAGCCAACATAAAACCCTAATTTTTCCCTAAAAATTAGGTCTCCCAGCACATTTAGGGCATTCAATTAGCTCCAAAAATTATAAAATCACTTTCTCTTTATTTCTCCTAATTTCTACAACCAAATTCAATATGAAAATGACCCCAAACTGCAAATCTAAAATTAATATTTAATTGTTAGCAACCAAATAGCTGGCAGACAACTGAAACCTTCTAAAATTCATAACTCCTTCAATACTTGGTATTTTTGCATGAAACAAGATGCAAAATAAACTAGAAATCTATGGCTTTCCACTGCACCTTAAATCTGAATTTTCTAAACATTAAAGCCCTCCCAAAACAGGCCTCAAAATCAAAAACTCAGTCGCTAGGGTTTATATAAATTGCATAAATAATTTCCAGCACTTAACAACCCTTCAATATACTCATAATAGTTGCCCAAACTTAGCAAAAATAAACCAACACAGATCAGATTATAAATATAGTTGATTCACACTTAAAACATGCCAAAAAAAAGACCCACATCAAGTCACCATGGTTGGAATAAATGCAACAATAACTAGCAGCTCAAAACACTATTAAACCCTTGCAATATCACTTAAAATGGAACCCCAACATGCAGATTTAACTCACAAATTAATGCATCAACATATGAGCCAGGTCACCAATATTGGAATGGAAAAACAATACCTAAACACATTCAACTCGAGAGAACACAACGGAGAAAACAATGAGTCTTCAATATTCTTCAATAATGGATCCAAATGAGAGAGAGCACAATGGAAGAACTAAGGCATACATCCCAATACTCCAAGCATGGAGTGAAATCAAATGATCAATCCAATATAAGTTTCCCAATGATCCCAAGCTCTCCTTTTATAAACAAGGAGGCACAAAATTCGAAATCCCTAGGAGAGGGAAATCACTAAATAAAAATAATTTATCCTCCCTAGGTGTGGCGTCCCCTTTCTAATGATTTTAATATTAAAAGCCACCCAAAAATTATTTAATTATTTCCCTTTTTTAATTTTGCAATGTGGGAATTAAATTAAATAAATTACATAATTAAATAATTATTGCTTTATAATGTCAATTGATAAAAATCACTCTCCAGGGAATAATATTTAATTATTTAATATAATTTTCCCTTTGCAACATCCCAAAGCCCACGGGGAATGATAGTGTAAGGGTCTTCAAAAATGGGGACATTACAAAAAATGTCCTCATGTTCCAGATAGAAGGCTCCATTGAGGGAGAGCATATAGGTATGGATGATGGAATAAGTAGACACCGTGATCATTGTGGGTGGAAGTTGTTTCCCTTGTCAGCTATGGGATTTAGTTGTTTGGGTATGATGGTATCTAGGCATATAAGCTTGTGTTAGCAAGAGATCTTTCATTTGACGGGTAAAGGATCTAAATTATTGGAGCAACTGAGTTTGCAATTGCTTGGGGACAAACAATTTTGACAAGGGAGGACTGTAATGTCCCCTTTTTTGACTTGAGAGGCTAACAATAGACTTCTTGCCATCCCCTATCCATGGCAATGAAGCTTAAATGAGCTACGGGAGGAATTGCATTCCATTTCATCTTTCTTTTATTAATTTTTAAAGTTTTCTTTAGTGTCTTCTTTAATAAGGTAGGTCGGCTAGGTTGGAGGGCTTTTAAAGGCAAGTTAAAAGATAAAAAGAAACTTTTTGTGGTCAATCCATTCTATTTGGCCTTTGGCACCAAGAAGGGGCTATAAAAGGAGACTTATGACTTCATTTGCATCTATTTGGGTGCATTTTCTCTACATTTGATCTTTGAGTTGATTGCTCATTGTCATTCTACTATTAGGCGACAATCCATTAGTGTGGCTTTTTCCAAGGAAGACGAAAACCTTCCTTGTGGTTAGATGGAGGACGAAAACCCTCCAATTTTTGGGTGAAGTGAAGACAACTTTGAAGACCTCTTACAAATTCGAACATTAGAAGATCAAGGAAGACATCTACAAGGATTTGCATGCATGTTGGAGCTCTCCCTAGAGGGAGCGACTTGGGTTGAGTGGTTGTTGGGTGCCCCTTAAGGCACAAAATTCAAATTTTCTTTCATATTTGGACTCACAATTTTTAAGGTTGGAAACAATCATATTTTGTGGAATTTGGGGTTTGGATCATTTCATAATTTCTTTGAGTTGTACATCTGATGCATTTAATTAATTTTTCAGTTGTGTTTTCAATCAAGTTTCATATTGGAAAGTGGCTTAAATACTTAATAAAATATTGATCTATATTTTGGTTGGATTAATTGATGAGTTTCAAGTGATTTTCCTTCATTTTTGAACTGCTGTTATAACAATCAGACTGTGAATTTCCAACTCTCATAAAAATCAGTTTGCTGGTCTAAAATCTGAAATTAATAATTTTGGGGTTTGTGTGATTTCCTCCTTTTTCAGTTGAAGTCCCAATAAGGGACATTACACACTTTGTCATTTCAGATATGGGGGAGTGATCATAATTCATGCTGCTTGTGTCCTACGAGACCGCTAATGGGATATCATCATGCACAACATATGTCAAGGGATGATGAGGTAAGAAGTACCTCTTGTGGCAAAGAACGTATGGATGCTTGGGTTCAATCTCAAGATCGTTTTCACATGGGGAATATAAGTGTCGTGTTGAGCCCTACAAAATGAGGGATTACTGATTTCAAAATCAGAATGGGGAACAACTATATCATGGTATGTTTTGGGCATCAAAGGCCTAATGAAAATTCTGATTATTCTTTCCATAAATTGCTAACCCATCGTTCCATGGAAGGACTAGAGAGAAGATGGAAAAGGGGGAGCAATCATGATGAATTGCAGTTGTACATATTTCACACATAGAGGAAATTGATGGTCCATGCTTCTTGAAGAACACACCATGCACAAAGAGGATATTCCAGCTGTCCATCTTCATAGAAAGGTATGAACTATATCGTGAATTTTCTTTAATTAAGCTAGCTGAAGCAAAGATTATTCTTGAGGTACAATGGTTACAATCATTGGGGGAATTCACCCTCAACTACCATAATAGAAGACTGAAATTATGGGTTAGAATTAAAGAAATCAGACCTCAAGGCATAGTGAATAAAGGGTACATGGTAGCTATGAAGAAAGAATGGTCTTTTGGTTCTCTTGCTCCTATTTCAGCTCATTGGGAAGGTTTATTTCCAACCAAGAATGCCAAAGTTCGGTCCTCCAAAGGCATCATAAAAGAGGAACTTAAACTACTGATCAATGGAGTACATATGGGGGTTGTTGAGTGCAAGAGGACTGATTTTTTCTTCCTACCAGCAATCAGAAGGGATCCAATCATAGATGAGTATGCAAGCACAAATGGGAGGTATGCTTGATGTTGCCAAACTGAATTTTCTTTACTGCAGAGAAGGAAGAAGGTATATTCAACCCTCTTTGAATGTATTGCAGTCAACATAACTACCCAACTGTTAAGGAAAATTGCTTAGCTATAGCAATGAGGGAATGATTGGAACAACTCTCCCATTAAAAAGGGAAGATTCTCAAAATGTGGAGAGGTTTTCAGCTCGGGGGCAGCCAAGACCAGCTCTCATATATTTTATTTTAAGAAAATTTTCAGTTCCTACACTACTTTGTCCCTTCCAATAAGATTTCATAGTTATATCAAAGTCATATGGTTGAGCATGCAAAATTCAGAGTTGGGACTGCCACTATCAATCATGGGCAGCAGCAAACATGCACTTTGGGGAAGTATTTCATCATTAGAGGCTGTGGGCAGAAGGATACATTTAGAAGAAACAAATATATCAAACCTAATAGCCTTGATTTGGATGAGGTCCCAAGTATTTTATGGCTATTGTAACATGTTTCCAGCACATCCGCAATCTGATTTGCATCTTGTAATCAAAGGGATAGTTGGTCAAGCTAATCATTCATCAGATTCTTGCTCTATGATGGAAACTACAGCGGTTTGGAGGGACTTTGGTACAACTAAGTATGCAAAGGAAAGAGATGTCACTATTGTTTTTGAAGTGGAAGATAAAGGAGACTTCGATGAAGAGAGCAAAATGATTGATTTCAGTTGTACCATCAATAGCATGGTTATATATCGATCCTACAAAGAAGACAAGAAGGTTGACAAGCATCTAATCGAGTTGATCATCATGCTTACGAAGTATGAGGAAGGAAGGATGGAGGAATATTTTTTCTTTAATGTGTTTGTTTCGTGTGCAGGTATATCAAAGGAGCAGTTGAGATTTACTTGGCATCCAGGAGTGGGAAATTGAATGGGGACAAGCAAACATGGGAAGGGGGGACTGTCATGTCCCTTCTTGACAACCAGTATTCTAAAGGTCTTGTCCCATTTCTTCGTCGTGGGTTTAAGGAATGGAGCAAGAGGAACGTTTCTGATAATATCTTGATGTTTTTTTATTTCATTATGTATTCCTATAGGGAAGCCAAGTGTTCTAATAGAGGGACTTCATTAATTAATTACTTAGTTAATTTGGTGAGCATGTTAGCTCAAGTTATAAAAGATTATTAAAGTACTTTATGAGGTCGACCATCATTGAATTGTTAGCACCCCTTATCATATAAAAGGACGTTGGTTGGCCAATTGATAATCATGTGAATTTTATTCTCTTTGGAAAGATTATTTGTGAAGCATCTCTCTCCCTCTCCTAAGGACGAAAACCCTTGGAGAGTTTTGTGTGAGGATGAAACCCTTCACCATGTCTAGGGAAGACTTCAACACAGGAGTCTCCTCCCCCTTGAAGGATCGTTTGTTGTTGTAATCTTCATTTCTAACCCTAGGAAAATTGCCCTAAGGTGTTATTTGATCATCAATTGAAGATCTTTTGCCCTAGTTTTGGTTGTTAATGCATATTTTCCCATTTTTAGGTGGACCGACCTACTTTGTGGAGTGTTTGTGCATGTTTATTGGCTGTTCTAAGTAGAGCGACCCACCTAGGGGAACATTTCAGTACTTCTATACAACAATTTCATGACTCTAAAGTTGGAATAATATCCGTTATATTTCTAAAAGCCAAGTTTTGAAGTTTCATTAATTTTGGTGGTGATTTGTTTTTTTACCAAGCTCATGGAAGTTAGTTACAGTTATGGAATAATTAATTAATTGTTGCAGTCTTAGGGTTCTAACTAAAAAATCAGATCTCTTACTTCCAAGCTTATAAAATCAGATTTTCTTGCATGATATGATTGCTGGTAATTTATAATAATTTTGGGACTATCTAATAGCATTTTCAACAGTGTTTAAAGGCACAAAAGCGAGCTTGAAGTCTTTAAAGGGGTCGCTGCCCTAGGAGAAGATCTTTTGGCAACTTAGTAAGGGTTTCTACATGTTTATTTTCATCACTAACAGCCTGCTAAAAATCTGAAAAATGTTGTTTATTCTCAGCTTTGCATAGTTTCCTAAGAGTCCCCTAAAAGGGACATTACAATAGATCTATTCATCCTTTCAGCTACTCAATTTTGTTGAGGGGTATGAGCGATTGGTAGATGATGCTTGATCCCATTTTGCTTGAGATAGGCAGACACCTTTGATGTGAATTCCCCACCATTGTCGGTCCTCAGTTTCCCAATGTGGGCTTGTGAGTCATTTTCAATCATTGTTCAAGTCCTTTGAAAACTTTTGAAGTATTCTAATTTTTGTTTCAAAAAATAGATCCATGTCATCCTGCTGTAATGATTAATGAATGGTATGAAGTACTTATGACCACCAGCAAAAAGAATTGGTAAAGAACACAAATCAGAGTGAACTAGCTGCAATTTTCTATCATCTTTCCATTCTGATTTTTGAAATAGTTCCCATAAGTGTCCAGCCATAATGCAGGCTTCACATGTTTCAATTTTGTTGGGCAGAGTTGGCAATCTTACTACTTTTGCATTTTGTGAATGCTATCATAGTTTGTGTCCAAATCTGGCATGCCACAAAAGACTTGGCCACATTCCTTCTTCTACGAGATGAGCAAAGTTTTTCAAAATTGAAGGCTTACCCCTAAGTTTTAGCAACTTGCCTTTCCTCAATCCAATCATTACAACTACTTTATCATATTTTCTTGTGATTTTTTACTTCACTATCATCCAATAAAATGAAGTGGCCATGATGTTAGATTAGCACTAGTGACAAGTTTCTTTTCAGTTGATGAAAGTACAAGACATTTTTGATAATGAAATTCAGAAGACCTAGTGACTTAAGTCAAATTGTCCATTTCTTTCTCGTTGAAAACTATTTGTCTACAAAGTATACTCCACCACAACTTTCTTCATGATGCTCCTCAAAAAATTCCTTTCGAAAAGTCATGTGTTGTGTGGCAGTGATGTCTAGGACTCGAGCATCAAACCAGGTTTTATTTACTAAGGCATTATTGACTTCGTCCAAAATGGAAAACATATCTTCACTTGTAAACTTAAGAGTCCATTGTGAGGCTTTACTCTCTTCTTTGATTGCTTCCTTTTTTTATAGGGCTCAATTTTGTCCCACAATGT
The DNA here is from genome assembly GCA_019776745.2 of Taxus chinensis. Classification (NCBI taxonomy): domain Eukaryota; kingdom Viridiplantae; phylum Streptophyta; class Pinopsida; order Cupressales; family Taxaceae; genus Taxus; species Taxus chinensis. The sequence continues at coordinate 297,512,694 of CM034147.1, read as the reverse complement.
TTTTGCATTCATGAGCCTCATGACTCCCTTATCGGCCACAACGTTTGCAAAACATGTTTTGTTTGTTATTTCGTTTCTTGTATGCTTGACTATTATTATTGTCAATTATGTCTCCTCGCCATCTATATCTGTTGTTACCTCTATCACTAGAAATGGAAGCTTTATTGGAAGAATTTCAGTTTTGATGAGCATAACACATACTTGTGCCTAAGATTTGCGTATTTCTTCCAAATGCCTTTATGTTTCAGCCATCTTGTCAACCAATTAATCAAAAAAGTGTATTCAGAAAATTGTTTCCCTAAAAAAACTCTAAAGAAGTTGAGTATCTGGGAACAAGAGCTTTAATGAAAGTAGTCACACACATCAATTTTGACACCAACTTCAACATGCTTGATAGCACGGATTTTGACACTAGACTCATTACATCACCATTTTTCAATTCAAAATTAAACAATTTCAGTTGTAATTGTATGAACTCCAACCCTAAATGAGAATCATACAAGTCCTTTAGTTTCTTTATTGCTACCTGAGGTGTATTGCACCCTTGTATGTGACAAAAAAACATCACCATCCATTGAGGCTCTCATCAAGGACAATGTCTAAGAATTTGTTTACTTCCATATTTGTGGTTCTACCTTTGTTATCGGTTTCATTGGTTGCTTGTCTCCATCACAAATGTTAAATAACAAATCATTGAAGATAAGAGTGCTCTCAACTTGTCGCAACCAAACTAAGGTGTCCTTCCAAATTATTGTTATGCCAACAATGGAATTTATTTACGGCATTTCATATCAAGGGGAGATGGATTGATTCCTTTTCGCTCCAAATGGTTTCCTTTTCCATATACCTCTAAACCAATTTACCAAACCTCTCAATACCCATCACTACGTGGAAGAAACTCGTGCTTTCGATATGCTCGGCGATACATGAAATAGACATTAAAGCACATGAGAGAAGAATGATGTGGTGGTACCTAGTTATTACGTGAAAAAGATTTTTTCTACAAACAAAACCTACTTAGTAAGAAAACCTTGTACATGGTCGTAATTTCCTTATATACTTGGGCTTTTTTACTTTCAGGATTTACGCCTAGCGATAGACAAGAATGGGTAACAGAGGGAAAAGGGAAAATGAAATTTTTCCTTATTTATCCCCAATGATTTCTAGGGAAAAATCCATAGATGAGACATCGTTGTTGCAGATATATTAGGCAATAGATGAAGTAGTTCAAGCACAACGGCATTAAACATGAACCATAGGCATCATTAATACCGAACATTTTGACTTTTGAGCTTTCACAAATTATTTTGTTTTATCTTGAAAAGAAAAAAAAATGAATTGATTTGCATGATAAATGACTTATTGATTATTTTAAATGAGTCAAAAAAAATCCAAATTTTCGTATTTTGGGAAACTCCTTGAAAATGATAACATGATTTTTTTTTTCAAATTATCAGCATAAAAAAAAAGATTTTCAACACTAAAAGAGAACTTAGCTCTAAATTTTGGAATACTCTCTTCCCATTTACTATATGGCTTCCAATAGCTCCATGAAACTTCTCGTATTAGAATAGAATGCATCTTTGGATGAAAAAACCCCAGATGACTGAATATGACAGTTTTTTCATAGAATATCCTTATTACTGCTTGAAAAGCACCAATGCAGATGAAATGCCAACCTATTGTGCTCCTTTAAAGTGTCAACCAATTAGGCAAATTCTAGTATATTCTTAAAACGCCAGGCAAATTTCAGCATGTTAAATGCACCAATATTGGACCAGAGTTGTAATGTCCTCTTTTCTAAAATAAAATAATTAATAATGTTTTAAGTTGGGCCTAGTCATTTTCAAATCTTAAGTAACTTAATAATATCATTAAAATAAAAGGTATTTTTAAATACTCATAGTATTTAACCTATTCAATATTAAATGTCGGATAAGGGATGAAAAAGAAGGGACTTTATGGAATAAAGTGAAAACATAAAAAGGAGAAGTATTAAAAGATTAATTCATGCTAAAGTGGCCAACCTAAGGTGAAGAAAGAAACTGGAGGGAAAAGGCAATAATTAAATCAAACAAATTCTCCAAGTGGGGCAACCCTTTTGGAGATTGTTCTAGAGGTTTGTGTCATCATTTGTGTATAAAAGGAGGTCGTTTGGCTTGTTTGAGGATCATCTATTCCTTCTCAAAATTTTCATGAGGCATTTGGGTTGCCGCTCATTCCTTTCCACTTGAGGACGGAAACCCTCTTGTGAGGTTGCACAAGTGACGACGAAAATTGTCCTTGTTCCCTAATTGAAGGACAAAAGCCCTTCAATCTTTAAGGATTCTCCATTCAGAGGTTTCCATTGGGCTTCAATAAATTGATTCAGTGATTTCAGCAAGGGTTCTTGATCCAAAAATAGATCTAGAAATACCCAAATCTATGTAATCTCCTTATTGAGACTTGTAAAACATACCCTCAACATGTTCATTGTTCTAGAAAATGATTAAGACAGACTGAATTGTTCAATTTCCAGACAAAAAGATTCCATAGCAATCTTTTTCCCTGTGGAATCTGATGTAGATCAATGAAATTCTCCATCTAGTTGATCCAGTTGAGTGGATCCTTCCCACCAAACTTGCGCATGTCTACCTTTGGGAATAGATTTTGCAGCCCAAAATTAATGCTAGACTTGAAGGAATGTTGTGCAGTATTTGAATCACAATTGCGTTATCCGTTAAATCCACCTTGAGTTAGTTGAGAGGCTAACGACAATTCAATGTTTTCGGGGATCTAAGCCATATCTCCTTTCATCGCCTCCACCTCTCCTTACAAGCTACAAAACATCTTGTTCACATCTTTTATGTCGTTTGGCAAACTCTCCCAATTCAACTACATGGTTTGAACACTCTCTACAAGGGGTCCCACTTTGTCATCCACCAAAGAAGACAGTGCATCAAAAGTTGCGTTTGCACCCAATTCAAACTCCAATTTGACCTCTTTGTTAGCAGTTTTCCCTAGATGGTTGATTTTTTCCTTGGGCTCTAGTTGATCTCCCTGCAATGGCAATTAGGGTTTAGGTTTTCAATATGACGTCGGCTTGATTGACAAAAACACAGTGGACAAACCTCCCATTTTCCAAGACATAACCTTTACACACAAGCAATTAATAAATTTGTTTCATGAGGCATTTTCAAAGCTAAAGTGAAGAAGATTAAAATCTAATCAGCATTTTGTAATCCAATGGAAGTCTGATGAGAACATACCATTTTCAATCAGATGCCATTTATCAGAACAAAAATCGTTATGCAGTGTTAACGGTATTTTAGAACTGTAGAGGCGTTTCATGGTGTTTGTGACAGTATTACACCCAAAAAGATATTGTGTTTTGACTGCACAAATAATGAAAATTCTGTATTCCCTGTTTGAGAAAAATATTTATTTGGTGCATTTGAAAGCTTAAAGATCTTGGAAACATTCAGAAGTTGGTCTCCCATGCAGATAAGTTGGTCACCTCCGTTTAGTAGGTTCATAGCAGATAAGTTGGTCACCTCAGTATATAGTAGGTTCAAAGATTCTGTGCACCACTGATACAACATGGTAATAGGCATTTCTTGAGTTATTAACTTATTTGTTTGTCTTGAATGAAAATGACTTCCTTCTAGAAAAATTTAAAATCAGTTTATCCAGAACAAAGTCATCTTTTCTTTGTAGATGAGCATTGCTTACAGACAATATGCGCACATAAGAAAGAAGAATACACTAAAATTACAAGATCTATACTCAAATGGTTATGTCAGTAGTTGCAGCACCAAAATTGCAATGTGCAGAGTATGAATTATGTCAGGTATATCAAGAGTTTTCAGCCTGTTATTTTGTAAAAGACAATAATATATCGGAGTTTGAATATCTGCAATATTTGTTTTCCCTATAAATACCTACATTTGAGAGCATAAGCACAAACCTATTCGTGCACGAAAATCAAGACTTTCAGTATATGGTTTCACTTGGGGCATTTTTTATTGCTTGGACCAAGTGAGTGTGGCACTGTAACGCACATAAAGCCATCTTGTATGCAATCTGAAACCATGTGTTTGTGAATCCAACAACAAATAAAAATGTATACATTTTTCTAAAAATATTTCTTCATATATCCAGGTACACTAAAACATTCAAGCACATATTTTTGAGAAGTGCATAGCAAAATTCGCTAGAGATTTGTTGTATGTTCAAGGGGCCTATACCAATTTTCAAGAAGAATGACAAGTAGTATATATTTTAAAGTTTGCAAAAGAAGAGTGCAATTAGTGTTATGTCACGAGGCTACAAATGAAGTGTTTATGGGTTCAAGCCTTTATAAATATCCTTTTAATAAGGAAAGTTCTGTGCAAAATTGGAGTAATGCTTCTTTGATGTCTGGGATCTCTGCTTGTAAAAAGGGGTTTTTAATCAATAAGTTTTGCATGTAAGCACGGTTAGACAAATTTATGTACCTTGGTTTGAGAAGAGAACAACTTTGCTTTATGAAAACTAAGGGCAACGCTTAAACCTTTTTGGTGGAATAAGGGTTGTTTATGGGTGCTCAGGGAGTTTGTATTTTCGCATCAACTGTATATTTATTGTAATTGAAGCTACTCAAAGGTAATGTGTGATGCCCAGATAAGATCTTCTATATTGTGATATGCCTGGGGGACTCTAACTGAGAATTGTCTACATTGTAGGCAATTGTTTTCATAGAGGACAAGAGTTGTCTTCATTGTGTCACTAGTTATTGTTCATTTCATAAAGTTGTACATTTGACAGGTAAGAGGAAATAACAAATTGTCCTAACGAAGTCACTACCACCTTCTTTGATGGTTGATATATTTTCCACTTGCAGTTTTTTATTGCAATTTGGATGATTATGTTTCAGGATTTCTCCCCACAGTTGAAAACTTCATACTTCAGCATTTTGGTTAAACTTTAAAACTGTCGGCATTAGAACTTTTGTTTTCGAATTTTTGGATTTGACACACTTTGTGCATGCTTCAAACATATATGCAGTTATTTTATTGTCTTGTTGATGAGCCGCATGCAGGTGCACAAGACCAACTTGAGTATGTCTTCTAACAAGAGACACACCAAAACCCAGATTGAGTTCATTGCTAACTCAATGATAGGGATGATGCTTTACCAGAATATTTAGCCATGAGAAAGGATTTGTTGATTTTTGAGGTGTTATCTACAGTTTTTCCTCTGATTATCTGTTGGCCGGATTTGGCTGTGACCCAAGCCTGTTGATTATATTACTTAAGTTGAAGATCAAAGACATCATCGCTCCGCACAAGGTGACTACCCCTTTTCATCTTTGGGGGTGTACCACTAGTGTTGAGCAGAATGGTGATATGTACAGCTGTCTTCCCAACTCACATCTGAGAACAGGGAGATGATGTGGTAAATTTTCCAGCTCTATGGAGGGTTTTAGCTACAGGTTTCTGCAACCTGTTTTTAATACTTTCCACTTTTTTGATTGTATTATTCTCTTAAAGTGTTTCTCCCATCAATTCTGGATGCAGGTTGATTGAGGGTCCATTAATGACTTGGATTGATCAGAGATTGAGGATTGATGATCCATTGATGACTAGAATCAGTCATATGTTGTAGAATTCAAAACAAATGATACTTTGCAGACTAGAATCACTCAGGTCGAGGGCATCGCCCGAGTTTGACAGGATATTGCAGGAAAAGGCCTGTCTGTAAATGGTGGTAAGTGTGGTATATGTTGGAAACTACGAGTAATGGTACAGGTTCACCTAATAATGATAAGTGAGACACTCGGGCACTAAACATGTGACAGGGAGTATTAACCGGCAGAGGACAGCAGTAGCCGTATGGGCACAAGGTCTTGGACTATAGCAGACAACAATTGGCAAATGATGTCAACAGAGAGATCGGGGTGTGAAACTACAGCAGACACCAACATGCACGAGATCAAGATATACATACCCAGCACTGGTGGTTGTTGGTTTTTGTCAAATGGAGCATGTGGTGCAAATCATGGGGCCATCTTTTCTTGGAGATATTTGGTAGAAAGTTGGTGGCAACTTCACAAGATTGCTCCATTAATGCATTTGCTCCGGTATTTTTTGTGCTTTGATACCTTTGGATGAAGAGGGGAATGTTAAAAAGTGATCCAAAAGTCTAGGTTTATAGATGTTTTTCCGATAGTTTATAGGTAATAGAGATTAGTATTTTGCATTGTATTTATAGCCTAATTAACCTTCATTGAAAAAAAAAGTTATTAGATAAACATAGCCGTTAGGTGATTTTCAAGAAGTAATTTCCCTCATAGGGTGTAGATGAGTTGCCATTTGCATGGAGAGATTGACACAAACATTGCCCCTCTAGGGGATGTACTTGCAATTTATAATTAATAAAGAATATGGTCCACAATGTTTATTTCTTATAATACTCGATCATCAAGTTCCTTCACTTCTCATTTTATTTTCAGCAGCAACATTGTCTTGATTGAAAAATTAAAATGAGCCCGACTTCTTTTTCAAATTATATTGCCACATCTTCCTCCTATAATCATCAACAAAGAGTAAAAAATTTGGCACTAGATATAGAGTTTACCTTACGGGGTTCAGCACATGCATCGCCAGCACCAGCTCCAACAGTGATTTGTTTGCAAAAGCTTACCTTCCTAAAAAGGCTACCAACATTGTCTCCCTCTCAAGCATGTTACACAAACCTCTTTGTTTTGCCAAATGTGAGGTAATTCTTCTAAATTCTATGTTTCTAAAAAGTAAAAAACTGTCACGCTCACAATTTTGACACACAAATACAACAATAAAACCAGAATAATTTCTTTTTGACTTACATTGTTGTATACATGACACCACATGAGATCACTTAGGGTAACTCACAACACATGAGACGTTTGCACAACCATGAACCCATAGATAACGTGAAAACACATGATGCACATCAAAGCCACTTTTCCCCAAATGACAAGGTACATACAATGATCCAACAACAATATACATTTACGGTTAGGCACCTTCCACAACACATTGTTTTCATGGTTATATATTTATTACAATTCGAATTTCATCATTTGACTTTAATTATTTGCAGAACACTTAACACGTATATCTTCCTTCCCCTTAAAACTAGGTTGCATTTTTCTTTATTGCATTTAACGTTTTACCTATGATGGTTCCACTTAAAATTTAACTTTTAATAAGTACACTTAAATTTGGTTCATCCTCCATTATAATAATTTCCATAACTCAATTCTTAGTTCTATGCATTTTAAACATGTACAAATACTCTGATGTTGGATCTTATGCCAAGGGTTTGCTCCTGAAATAGTTTACTTGAAGTTTAGAGTTACCTTCATTACACAAGCAGAACTGACCTGCAGTTGGGAATGTAATCTTAACATTAAAAGGAGATTAGGGTCCAAGACTCCAAGGGGAGCGATTTCACACCAAACATTTCATTTCACTATCACTAACCACACAGCATTAAGCACATATTACATGAGAGGACTCCAACTCACTTAAACTTTCAAAGGCCTTTTAAGACACTAAAACGAATATTGGGTAACGTAATTTCAAGGTTTCATATACCGTTAAACTCAAGAAGATACGACAATTAATCAAATCATTTGCTCTTCATAGTCTACACCTTACTAAGGTCACCACTAGAGTAGTTGAACACCCTTATCTCCCACAATCTTCGTGCAACTCAAGCTAACTTCGATACTTCTTTCCAAGCTAACACTCTTGTTTGAGAGGGGTTTAAGGGATTCAAATCAATATTCTTGTGTGTAGGTAACTAAAAACATAGGATCCACTCGAGTCATTTTCATTCATCTTAAAATAGTTTCACTTAATTTGATTCAAATACCTTTTTGCAATTAATTGTGTAACCTATTTGTTAATAGGGACATTTGTATGCTCATTAAACTACTAGTTCTTGACCTAGGGAATCGTATCTAAGAACATGATTACATGGTTTCACATCATACATTTATTACACAATAGGACTGGTGGGAGAGCAAGAGGGAATAGTCTTTTGTTTAAAAGATTAAGATTCACATTAAGGTTTACACATCATGGATTATTTTCTCGCAACAAGATGATTTAAACATATTACAAGAATGATCTAAACTTCACTTTTCTCCTAGCACATCATCTCATAGTTACATTTCCACTAAGTATAAATAAAAAATTTGTTATGTTCCACAATTAACTCTTAGTATTGTATTGTAGCAACCAAAACGATAATTGAAATTGGGTATGGAATTCATTCATAACCCCAACTCCTAAAGATGACTTTCAAAGGGTAGTTGACAATCTTTGTCACCTAAAGCCTTTTCATTCTACTCATGTTTAACGTTGGTTTCACATGGAGTACTATCTTAAGAGAACACATTCTCCTTGCTACACACACGACTACCAATCCTAGGAGGAAGCCACATACTCTAGACAAAGTTTAACCATTATCGTTCCTAACTATCGAGTTCGCAACAATGTCGTTAAGCATACAGGCTATGATGATAATCTCAAACTTGGGCTCTTATTTCCTTAAGCTAGAAGGTGTCATCGAGTATAATGATTTAGGTTCATCCTAAGGTTTTAATTTTCTACGTTATAAAGGATCACACGAGAAGCGTAGTCATACAAGGGTTTTATACTAAGGTGGACCATTTTATTTAGATTTCATTTCTACATGTTCAAAGTAAATAGCACAACACACCAAATATTTAATCATTAATTTCACACTGAAAATGCACTATAAGATATCAAATTCAATTTCATTAACATAAATATCCAACTTCTTTACAATACGTAATTCTAAATCAAAATGACACCCATGGTTAAATGCACATTTCCCCAAAAACCCCTAAACACTAGCAACTCATACATATTAAAAAAATTCAATAATAAACCTTTCAATGTATCACAGAATGTTGATTTTGCCTCTACAATTTCATTGTTCCAAATAACATACTAATATGAGATTATCAGTAACACTTCACTTCCTCCATGACTCGGTAGCTACAACCACCGCATGGTCAGCACAAATGTTGGCATGGCATCGACCTAAAACTAGCATAATTAATGTTTTTAGTTTTTCATTTACATAATTAGAATACTTTACACACAACCAGAAAGGATTAGAGATAGATAATCATTTCATTACACTTCATTTATTAACTAAGGGAAGAGAGAGAAAAGGAAATAGAGAAGAAAGAGGAGAGAGAGACACTGTTTTTCCAAAAGTCAAATTTCACACAAGCCACAAGATAGAGTTTCATACAATTATTTATAAGTGTCAATAAGTTTTTAGGACGGTTTATTGACTTGACTAGGGTCCTACGGCCTTCTTTTACATTTGCCTACTAGTTGCATAAACATCCCATTTTGGCTCGAAGGCTAATAAACCGCATTCAAAACTGACTTCTAATGGCAATCGCACAACGGGGAAAATTCCTATGCGTTTTCTCTCCTTTATATCAAGAATTCGCCAGAGTCGACAGGACGGAGAACTACTGAATATCAAGTTTACAAATTGGAAAACAGGTTTTTTTCGGGGCCACCGGTCGTGATTGGACTGATTTTGACCTAGTAAAACAACGACCAGAGGCCTACAAAACTCTGAAAAACAAGCTAGCGATGTGTTTTTCCCTGAACTGATGGTTACATGCGATTGTCAAGTAAAAATACTAGAGGTTTACGGAGGTGGATACGCATTTCTTCGCTCAGGGTCCAAAGGGCAAGTCGAAACGAAACCCAACTTTTCACTTTTAGCGGCTTCCTAAAACTGCAAAACAAGGGTAAACAGGGCTCCTAGAGGGGGCAGCAAAAAGAGCACAAACAGTCAATTGAGGTCAATCTAAGGCTTGATACAACTCCCCACATAACAAGGAACACAGACGAAACTTGACATCTCTTTTCCAGGGTTAGAAAGGTTGTTTTGCGAGTCTCCAAAAATTTCATTTTTCTAACTTTGCAGAGTGAACAAAAATGGTTGTTTTAGTTGAAGGGTCATCTAACTCTTGTCAGTACAAGACGAAATGAGCACCTAATTATGATACCCCTGAAGTTTAAAGAATGTAAAAGGTTGTGGTAGTAATCACGATAGTGATGGTCAAAGTGTAAATCAAAGTTATGTAAAGTCACAAGGTGGAAGTTTTATTGTTTTGCACTACAAGTTTGTTTAAAATACAGCCAATGGTGTATAATCAATCTAAGGGTTTATATTTCTATTATATTGCAAATGAAGAACTAAAAGTACAGAAGATTATGGAAGACAAAGGTAAGGGAGACCATGCATGTAGGAAATACTAGCATATGCAGTGTCATGAGGTGCTCTAGGTGGAGTTCGATTCCACATCTCCACAAGGCTCCAACTCTCTTTCGAGCATTTTGTTAAGCCTCAGATTTCACGTGCATTCCATGGTCTAGCAAGAGATCATAAACAAGGCACATGTCTTTTACTTCCAATTACATATGAAATAACCATTTTTCCTAATAATTTGCACACATGAAGAATGCTTCCACATTTTGCAACATAACAGCCAAAGCCGATGCCGTCCTATGCTTTGATGGGTCACATCACCCATTTCAAAGCTCATAGCTCTTAGGAACAAACTAGGAAATGTTGCTGATAGATTTAGGATCTGCTTATTTTTAGAACTATAAATCCACTGTTCATTATGCTTTGACAAGTGTCCCAACATCCTTTCTACAACTGCCATTAATGGCATGGTGCCATAATTGTATTCATGTTCAGGTTAAGAAATATGCTTGATTCCAAGCTCTGCTTACTCTCTATAATTCCATACCTTGCACCTATTTTTGGATTGCCCATTCTCCTCAGAAATCCTACAGAGGCTTTTCAGTACACACATTTATTTTAATAAGATTGCAGGCTCTTGTTAACTGATTTTTGCCTTTTAACAATCTTAAGGGTTTCATTTCTTTGCTAAGAAGGGTTAATCATCTATGTTGCGGGAAGTAAAAATGTGCATACTCCTCCTTATGGATCAGATTTCCCTTCACTACAATGATGTGATAATGTTTCCTTGGATATTTTGCCTCTTACAATTATTATAATAAGAACATGTTGTCTATGACTGCATTATTTGCACTTCTGGCAGGAAGAGATAACTTCCTTATACGGAAGTGGTTTACCTTGTCATGATTCTTTGTCTCAACGGCATTTGACACGCTGGTAGGGAGGATTATCATAGGCCATATGGTGTTTGGAAATGGCTTCTAGCACCCATTTGTGGCTCTACAGTAATGAAATTTCCACCCAGGCTCTTTGACTGTGAGAGTAACAGGAGGGAATTCACCTTTGTTAGAAGCCTTGACTTTTTTACAAAGGTCTCAATCATGATGCGGCGTGTTTCCTTTGCAAATACTGCTGTGGAAGGAGTTGAGAATGACAACGCTGAATAGGTTGGAGTAGCAAGATCTTTGCAAAAATTGCTTGGAAGCTTCCAAGGTTAATTTTAAATCAAACCAATGAGTGTTAATCCTTCAAAAGGCCCATGCAATCACAAACTGTCCATGGGCTGCAGACCAGACATGTGTCCAGAAGCTCTAAAACATCAAGTTGGCCTTCCACTGGCTAGAGGAAGAGTGAAAAAGACACCCAAATCTTGCAAATACTGGGTATGTGGGATAGTAGGGAAGAGCACTTTCAATGTATTAATCAATACAACGACTACTCAAAATAAAATATAAAGAGCAGGGAATAGCGAAGTGGTAGCTGTCGACTACCCTGAAAATGGTGCTGCAAAGGGTACAGTGCACATAGCATAGGTGCCCAGAAGCAGAAGAAGCAAAAACAAAACGGCTAGACATATGCCCGAATGAAACACCTTTTAATCCTCAATCTTCTTCTGCATACAACAAACAGAACCACGGCAGGCACTAGTTTCCTTAGAGACGATTGAAACCGCTTCAGATACAGATACAGACCCAGATCAGTCAATTTTTATATAGTAAACTGAGGAGATATTCAGGTTATAGATTTATTTCTGTGTGCAGGCTACTTTAACCCATAATAGTACTAATTTTAGGACGGCTATTAGCGAGAGCTCCATTTAGCACAGTTCCCTAGTCAATGGTCTTATCCTCTGACGCAGGTAAGGAGGAGGCTGACAAAGGTCATGGGGTGGCCATACACCTGCTAAAAATGGCGCTTGAAGTTTCCAAGGTCTTTTCAACAATTCAATTTTGTGCAGGTCTCTCCTCCACACGCCACCGCCTGCATATGCCACCCCCCATTCCTCTCTCCAACTCCGCCTTAATTTCCCACCTGCCCCTCTTCTTGCATGCAAGGGAATTATTTTATTATTTATATTACTTTGTTAAACTTATACAAGTATTATCATTATTATATATATTATATATTTAAACATTAATCAATAAGTTTATTTATATATGTTATAAAAAAAAATTACTTATTTTAACTTAAACCTCGTTTCAATTTGTCTCATCATTTTATTTGCATTTACATTAATATTTAATCAACTAATATATATATATATCCTTTATCCATTACAAGTTCTTTTATGGGTTATCGTACACATTTTGCCGCTTACACAGGATAGGGCACTACAAAAACATTCTAAGAATGCAATTGACCATATCGTTGGTGCCAAAGCATGCCATTGTTGGCAATAGCAAATAAGGCATGTGTTTACAAAGAGACAGCCTCCTTAAACCAGTAAAGATAATGTTCACAAACATTGGAGGCTATAACATTATCACCTCTTATACTTTGCAAAAAAAATTGATTAGCACAGAATGCCACCTGTAAATTTTTTTGCCTAGCAATTAGAGTGATAGACAATACATTCTTACTTGCATTACCAGGCACTTCCCTAAATGCCCAAGTACCCATACCGATGCAGTTCTGGTACAGGTACTGTTACTGGTCCAGGTACCTCCTGGGTTCTTCTATTATCCTGGGTACCTGACTGTAATGTTAAAAAATCAGTGCCGGTCCAGGTGGGACTATCGTGATAAAAAGTACACTGATTAATGTTTACCAAGATACTAGATTTGTCAATAAGAACATACATAGAATAGTGATTGCATAACATACCATCTCAGAGCAAAGTGCCCAGAAAAATATCAGCTTCTATTCATAAAATACAAATTGAACAGCACAGGGAGAACCTGATGGCTGATACAAGCACCCCTTCCCCAACATTCATCCTTCTATTTATATGACAAGAAGATTGAATGGACTGTCAATTAACACAATTGCCAACAACCAAGCATACAAATGGAGTCACTAACAAAACTACCAAAGGCCAAGAAAACAATTATTAACCACATGCTTCGGCTACTAAAAAGTGGAATTACAGTGATAACTAAGATAATACTAATATGGTGGTCTACATTATTCCCCCCTTTAAACAAGTCATAGTCCCTTCTGACACAATTCATACTCAACATGACAGAAATGGGAATGAAGAAAGAAGACAGAAGACATCCGGGAGAGCTCTTGTGGATGTAGAATTATTGCAGCATTCATGGCAGCTCTGGAGAAAGCCTTGCCAAGCTATACATCAAACCAAAATTTGTTTTCATCTATTGGTTTATGGAGTCAACAAGAAAAACACGTGTGTTCTAACACTAGTGTTGATTCAAAACCAGCTTTCTTTTGTTTTATTCTTGTAAAATTAAAGTGGGGATCTGAGGCCAGCAAACCCAAGCGAGGTCGAGAGGCAGTACGCTTCACGAGGTTCAATGTTTGAGGGCAGCCAAGCACAATTTTTCCCTTCGACAACCCTTGAAAAGTCATGACAACGACCCAAAGTTTTTTTTTAAGAAAACTGTCTGTTTTGAAGTGGCACGCAAAAACTTACAATGATCTCTACCGGTGCATAGGCATTTGTTTTGTTGTTGCAGATTGAATGTGGTTAGCAGCTTGTAATGGAGCATATATTAGGAGGCAATCAATTGGCAGAGTCAACAACATTCGATCAGCAGGCATGCAACAAGCTTTTATGCAAACAGTTCAGCAGGTCGATCAACCTGTGTGCAGAGTACCAGCAGGTGATATACGGTGGTAGGGCATGGTAAGTGTGCAGGTTGTACAACAATTGGGGGCATCAATGGTCAACCAAGCAAGATTTGGTTTGTAGATGGTTGCAAATGTCCCACATGGGTGATTGAACATGCATATTAGAGGGGAGGACAAAAAGATATTCAGTGTACAGAGGCATTCTGTTGGGAATAGGAACATGTAGAATGGTAGGCGCAATCAGTAAAGGATCAAATGAGAGGCTGGAGTCAAGAGAAGTCGCACAACATTGGGCAGGGATCGAATGGAGGGTTCTCAATCAAATGGGAGGTTGACTGTTTGGCAGGAGGTCAACAATTTAATGCAAGAGACAAACAAGGGTACGAATCACCCATTTCTTCATGACTTATTTTAACGCCTGATCTTATTGTATTGGTTGAAACTCGAGTAAGCTTCAACCATGACATTTGCTTTTGGTCCATGCCGCTTGCAAACATTGGCCTAGGTCAATAATCTCCATATATTTCAATGTTCCCCATGCAATCAAATTGGAACACTTCGTAGTCTTCCATCATTTCTAACGGAACAAGGCTGTCTGAGGTCTGTCATGTCTCACCATCAAAGTTCATCGACTATAAGTCCGATACAGTCTTGTCATTGTTTGGCCCCATTGTACCTTGTCATCAACTGGCATCAACCAAGTTGACAACTCCATTCTTCAAAGTTTGAATCTAATGAGTCTGAATGAGGTTTCTTCCTCATTGACTGCCTAATTCTTCAAAAATACCCAACATACTTTCAATCCTCCTGTTTTTAATATCCAACTCTATGGAAGAGGTGCAGCCTTACGCACTCCCCATATATATAGTAGGGGCTTATCAAGCCAATATCTCCTCTAAGCTCCATTGTGATGAGTTGTCAATGTTACCCCTCTGTGCTGTCACCCTTACAATGGTCATCGGATCCTGCGGTGATTCAAATATAGCCCACTTAGGTTTACGATCGCCGTACCTGACAATGAGCCTACGATGCATATCCTTTGGTCGTGCATCGCAGCTGAATCGAACATGGAAATCATGGTGCCCCCTTTTCGATTTCGTAGTCAGCTACCAGTCTGGAGATTGGTGGGCCCACTCTATAAATGGGAGGCCGCACCCCTGCCCCTGTTGTATCAGTTGAACATTTAGTGGGATGTGCCAACTACCCTATATATAGTATCATATAGGAGTAGGCATCACCGATATATATAGATCTGCCCACCTTATCGTGTGCTTTGGTTGTTTTTACTCTTCATAATCTTGATGGCATTGCAATCCGGTTTGAACACTTCATAGTCTTCCATTTGTCAATATTAGAGTGCTCGTCTCATTGTAGCTCCAATGCCCTTTCATCGTTCAACTCCATCATACCTAGGTTCTCATACACTAAGCATTTTCTTTGGAGTCTGGATCCAATGAGGCTGATGAGGTTGCTTTCCTGCCCTTCGGCTAAGCCCTTATCTATCTACGGGGCACTCAACTCCATATCTCATCTATAGAGGGGGTTTCAAGGCCCCTATAGATCGAGATTATTTTTCCTGGTTCTGGTCAACTTTGGCTGCTATCAACCAACCCCAACCGCAATATTGCATCATAGGCCTTATTCTTGCAATGAGATGACTACAAACTTTAACAAAAAGGGTCGTGTTCCAATAAATTACCTTTTGTTGCATTAGTACACCCAATACCTTAATGCCATGTTGATCTACTCCTACTCATTGGAATGTCAGAGGCCACTTGATTGGCTTCCCAAGACTCTTCCAAGTCTCTTCTAGAAGAACATTCACACCAAAACCATTGTCAACAATAGTGTTTGTCAAATTCCTGCCCATAACTTCCATATGCACAATCATCAATCGTCAAGTTAGGTTCATCGTCAGTAGCATAGGATTAATCATTTGGTCACCTAACAAGAGGGCTCAACTATGGGTTCATTCTTCTGCTTTTTGCTCTCCCCATCGCCTAACAATTCATCATTTGACATTAGGTGTGCCATTGTATGCTCCATGTTTGGGCTAATGTATCATATGGTAGCAGTGAGAGCATTCCTATGCTTTGGAATGCTTTGCAATAAGTCAATTATCTTCACGGGTATAGTGGTTTGCAAGCCATGTCATGTAATAGCTTTGTCGGACTCCAATCCGTTGGTTGTTGTGCTTGTATGTTCATTTGATTAATGCCATTCTTCGACCATGGCCCTCTCCACTTCCACCCTTGCTTCAGCAAGCCATTCCTTCTCTATATGTGGGTCAGGGTAATTAGCTTTCTTCACTTGTGCTCTAGTAATTGCCATAAACTCCCTGGCGTTGACTACTTCAATCATGTTGACATTGGCCTGCTTTGGACGATTGCCATCATTATGGTCCTAGGCTCATGCTATCTACAAAGAAGTCAAATGTTATTTCAATTACGTGGGACAATCTCTTGTGAAATGGCCCCACTCATTGCAGTCCCAACATTGTAAACAATTGGTCCATCCTTCAAAGTTGTATTGAATTTGACTTCTCAGCATCACTATTATTTTGGCGTTCAGTAATTTGGCAGTGGCAGTGGTGGTTAGTGTCAATGGCTCTCCTTGTGTGAAGAGTACTTAGCCGCTCATATCCGCAAATTATATGGGCAATCCTTGACTGATATGCCTTGAGAGTTGACAAATCTCACAAAAACTTTTCTTTGGGATCAGCTTTCCTTCATTATTAGTTGGTCCCCCTTGCCTTCAGTTCTTTGTCTCTCATCGAGTCCTCATTTTGAACATGTCTTTCCTCAAGGCTTGCACTGATCTAAGGTTCACTCTCATTGTCGGAGTTAGGCCTCTTCTTCATGTCCTTTTGAGCATGCAAGGAGTATGTTTTTCTCGCTTTCAGTGTTCATAGACTTGTTTGTATGTGATCTTTCGTAAGATGAGGGTGGGACCATCTTCATTTGTTCTCCGCAATGAAGGGTATCAACCCTTCAATGAACCATTGCTTCTTCATGCCATTGGCAAGTTCATTTTCAAGCTTTCTCAATAGTTCTTTAAGTCTTCGTTTATAGGCACAAACATTCTCATGTTTATCCTACCAAACATTAAAGATTTTTGTGATAATCTCATTGTCACCCCTTATGAGTTTCAATACTTTCTCTGAAGGCTTTCTTGAGTGTCTTTCTATGTTGCTTTCTCCAAGTTTGATGCATCTCGCAGTACCAGATCAATAGTCATTCCCAAGATGGGTGGCTACGAAAACATCTTAACCAAATATGTTCATCTATATTCCCATTGGCAGACCATAAGGTGATGCACATTGTGTAGCGTACAATGCGGGATCCTCCAGATCCTGTCATTAGGTGAACTTTGGCAACTTTTGTTTTGCTAGGAGATGAAGTTGATGGGGCAACCATAGCACTTGGATATCAATTATTTAGTGGTGTTGTTCTTTAAATACAGTGTCCCCATTTGTAAGAAGATCTACATTGGACATTCCTCCTCTCTTAGCACTATCGAACACATCCGTACGCTTAGCCCTTCCTTCGATCGGGATCTATACATTATCTTGTCCACCGTCAAGTCCCCTATTCATGTGACTCCCTCCAACTTATCATTTAGGTTGCTTTGTACTTTTCACGTGATTCTCTTGCAGAAACCTCCAACCAAAACTAGTTGGCAAGGTCCACACTCAAAAAGAGCCTACAATTTTCTCTACCCACCTCTTACTGTGAGTGGTGTAGGGTCCACCAATTCTAGCATAATCTTTTCTTGGTTTTGAGTCTGATTCTAGCTACGAATTCTGATGCTTTGGCCTTGCTTGATGCTATTTAAAATTGTTTTCTAGTCCATCATTTATTTTCTCTCCCATTGATCCACCAATCAAGTATACCATTTAACTTCTTGGTCCCCAACCTCACTGTCTCTCTCTCTCTCAACTTTGTTCGAAGTCAATAGCACAAATTATTGTTCGTACGCGTTGGTATTCTTCTTCATGAAATATTTGTGCCATTGAAATATATTTTGTTGTTATGTTTCACATCTTGTTCGGAATATGCATTTTATAAGACAATAGAGTGTCTCACCACACTCCTCTTTGAAATGACTTTAACTTGACCCAACATTCTCTAAGGAAACGAAGTCCAAAATGTAGACTGATTAATGTCTACCAAGATATTAGACTTGTCAATAACAAACATAGAATAGTGATTTTCCCACATAGTTTTTGAGTTGGATTATGACCACTGACTATTTTCCTATTCTGAGTTAAAAAATATAATTTTACGTGATATATCATGGCATGACTCATTTGGTATTTTGAATTACCAATGATCAGTAGTGTTTTGTTATTTTCTTGTTTAGTTTGTGTGTGTGTCTATATATATATATATATATATATTAGTTATATATATAGACACGTACACAAACTAATACATATATATATATATATATATATATATATATATATATATATATCAGTGTTCCATGGATATCAGTGTCCCCCCAAAATTTGTCGTCTCGGAGAATTCACGACTCCAGGGGGGCGTCCCCCCACCGTTTCTTAGATATATTCTAACATTTCTTACATCTCACTTTGTCAATGTGATTCGGCTGTAACATCTCTCCACCCTCACAAAGATTTTCCGTCTCTAACGACCACAAGAAAATGATAAAATACAAGACAACTCACTCTACTAGGGATAACCCCACCTGCGTACTTGCACACAACTCGGACACATTAGAAAAACCAAAACATGATGGATCTACTGCAAAGGAAGACATCGTGAAACCATGTCCAAAGACATGCATCCCTTTGGCATTCATCACCATTAAGACATTACCAATTTGGGACTTCAACCAATTTGGCTCTGTTGTCGAGGCCAAAACCAAGGATATTAAAGGAAAACATGCAATCACAATGCCTTTAAAGATTTGATTCATTTGCAAGCTTCTCAATCAATGTATGAGGAGACCCAAGGACACTTTACTAAAACCAATGAGGTGGACGTTGGCATTACGATATTGCATTCCATATTCCATAAGCTACATAAATTGTAGTGTGTCATTGAATTTATATAGCATAGCGGAAGGTGTGTGACTTTTTATAGTCATGATAATTGTAATTTGTCATTGCAGTTATATAGCATTGAGAAAGGCATTACTTTTAACAGTCATCTCCTTCCAGGATTAATAATTAATAGATAATTATGGTTTATCATATTTCGCCACTCATGTGGTGTGATGATGATCATATCATTAACCTCATGTGTTTCCACCTATGCAAATGTATTCTTCATAATTGTATTCCCTCCCTCCACATGCAAGGCATCACTAAACTTGGACATGTAAAATTCTTACCAGTAACGGTGTTACATCCCTTCATCTCTTTTGATATTACCATTACTATTATCATCATTAGTATCAAGGTATGTTGCAAAAGAAAAACCTATTATTTCTCATACAAAATACACATGGTGCTGCTAAATTTACATATATTGAATAAATGCTTTACTCTAAAGAGGAAACTAAAACTATATTGTAAAGTTCCAATTGGCATATAGAAGTAAAATTACAAATGAGATTTTATCAACTATATCTATTGCAACAAATTCAAAATTTTCGTGATATTTAAAATATTGGTAATAACACGAGTCTCTACTTGTTATCTGACTAATTGTAGTTCAATATGTTTAACACCATTAATTTTAAACCATTGTTTCTAGTTCTTACTTCTTAAGTCTGAATTTTAATTTTTCTCCAAATGTGTCTCAATTAATCATAAAACCTATGGATATCTTTAAAAACTGGTTAACTTTAAATGTTACAAATGCATTTCGATTAAATGATCTTCATATCCTTGTGAGGAAAAGTAGAGGTGAAACCTTTTGCATATGAAATTGCTTGCCATTTGAAGACTTACTTCAGTGGTGCCGACTGCAGCGACACCCTACAATTCACCAATAAATGTGTGCACTTTTCAATTTCACATCAAGAACAAAGCATTCAAGATAATGTGCCCTAAGCATTAATATAAATAAAGATTTTATTGAATTATCCAATGAGAACTATAATGTTCGCCACCATTTATGTAAACGACATAAAAGAAAAAAAAATTGAGTGTGAGCAAATTACCAAAGTAATGGAAAAGCCAAATGAGAACACGATATGGCAACAAATCAAGATGCAGTACCATGTTTAAAAGGTGCTGAGAGCTTTGGGGGCAAAAAACCATAAGAAAGTATTGTGCTGATTCTTGTATGAAAAACAAGACATTAACAAACATAGAAAATTTGGAGAATAATATCCATCGCTATCATAGATGCAGATTACAATTCGATTTTAGATTCAAAAATTTTGTACTCATATTTCTGCATGAAACAAATTTGATAAACATAGATCCAAGTTCTAACTTCATTTGCTTGCATGCCATATATCCAAAAGACTTCATTTCTGTAGTATCTTGGTGTGCATTAGCAAAATGGACATAATTATAAGTTTTCTGTGCTAAGAGAAAATGGCCCCTTTCTGAGATGAATCTCTCCCTAAAATAGTTAATCCACTATGTAAGTTTCATAAATCCTTTGAAGTAGTTCACATTCAATTGATTATATGCCTCAAAAAATATTTTAAATCAAGCTTGATGAGACACATATTTTCACATACATTTTACAAAAAAAAAACCTTGAAAATAGGCAGAGTACCTAGGATGTCTCCAAAAGTACAACATTTCTGAGTATAAACATACCAGCTTAGAGGTTCCTAATATGTGAGGCAAAAGTACTCTCCAATGCATGTGGCTGACAAAAATGCTCTGAAATATATAAAACATTTGGATCAAAAGTTGATTAACAAATATACAAATCCCAAATGATGTGTTTAACAACTTCCTTTTCACTGCATTTAACACGGTCCATCTGTGAATCTAGTTAACATCCATTTACGCATACTAGACTAGGCCTGACACAATATTAGCCTACCAATAACTTCAGCACATGTAGGTGCAAGGGGTGAACCAGTGGGAACTGATTCTTAAAGTCCTTTCTTCATCTAATTATTGTCGCCTTGGATTCAATGTTAAACACACAGAGACTCGGCTTGATTCAATTATACATAACATGAAAATTATATTAAAGATGAGCTTTCCTTTGGCATATCCATACTCTCCAACCAAGTGAAATTTATATTAAAGATAATATATTAGATGCTCAAACAAGAGCTTCTCGAATGGTGTCTTCACTTTTACAATGGCTCTCCTCCTTAAACAACATTTAATCAAATGCATCTGTACAAATGGGGTGGGCACTCGGATTCTTGCAACTTAATTCTTCCATGGAGATGCTGTGCCCTGTACCATGCGAGAGAGTTGAATGAATAAAGGCATATCAAAATGGAGAGAACATTAACTATATTAGTGGTGCAGTGAACATAAATGGGTTGCCCAACGCAAGCACACAAACATCTCTCAAACTGTACCGTTCATTATAACTTCCCAACCAACCTTAACCGAATCACATTTGATGCCAGTCATGTGACCACACAGACATCTTAATTTTAAGTCTTAATTCTTAAAATTAATGCTAATTA
Source organism: Taxus chinensis (assembly GCA_019776745.2). Taxonomy (NCBI): domain Eukaryota; kingdom Viridiplantae; phylum Streptophyta; class Pinopsida; order Cupressales; family Taxaceae; genus Taxus; species Taxus chinensis. The sequence goes on along the minus strand of CM034147.1, from coordinate 297,491,085 downwards.
CGCACCCTACTTCATCATTCAAGCAAACCTGTAAAAAGCACATTTACCTGCAAGCCCCGACAGATCATTTTCACCCCTTTTGCCCTTCAAGTTGGTCAGCATAAAAAGCCACACCATTTTTTCTCACACAATTATTTTCAAGAATTGAACTATTCTTTTGCCCAATCCCAAACAACATTCAGTCGATCTGCCAAAATGGTTTTTAAATCAAAAAAGCCCATCATCCATGAATAACAGAGAAGAGCTGCAAAAACCAATAACATACCCAAACAACAACCAGGTCCAATCGAAAACCTTTTTGAGGGCCTTCAATTCTTGTTGCACCCAAAGGTGGTGCCTTGTGTCTAATGCTTGCATTGATTATTCACAATATACAATCACCACCCAAGAATGAGACAAATAACCCCCTGTTTTCAATAGAAATTATAAATAGGGAAAACAATCCATGACATACTCTAGCAAAAGACCATCCACTTAGCACCAGAAATATCCCCTCGGCACAAATTCCGTCCTATATCCTAATTGCAGATGGTAAATGCAGATACCTAAATCTACCTTTAATTATTCAAAAAAAGAACAAACCAATATGAAATATTCACAATTCATTAACATATACAGAATAGAACACTTATCTACAATCATAAACATTGCACAAAAATGACAAAACAAGAATGCTTTCATTTATTTTGAAATGCAGTGCACATTGAGTCAAATATAACATCGCTCTTTCTAATCTAAGCAGCACCACGAATTCTATGGTCATGTCAACATTGTGCATAATATCCTACTCAGTAGTAGCCCATTCATCATAGATTGACTTTATATAATATCAGTCTCTTTAATCTAGGCAGCAGCTCAAATCCAATGGTTGGTGTCAGCATTGGAAGTAATCACCTTCTCAGTCATGACCCATTCAGCCCAGCTTTAAATTCAGGCATCAGCATTAGTCATAATCTCCTATTGCATAAAACATAGGTGTCCGGTGACACGTGTTGGACCCCTCAGCCATCAACGACTTTCACTGCACATCCTACCTGCTTCCATTCCCTTGGGGACAACAACACCCCTATGAGTCAAGGTTTTCCCCTCACAAGGTCTAGGGAAAGTGTCCCATGAGCCAAAACTAGCCATTACCACTTAATTGATAATTGTTCAAAGACAAATATTCCCATGTGGAAGACCAACTATTTGATCTTCCATAATGGGTCCTTCATCTTCGACAACTTCTATACAAATATGTATATATGCTGTTGGTGGATTGGTCATTCCTAGTAGCCATGAAACTTATACTTATGATTTATTTCATTTCCCTAAGTACGTTTATTTCCCATTTCATGCAATAATAATGTATTTGTAGATACTTCTATAAATACCCGCAACCTAAGTTAGACTAGAGTAAATATTAATCGCCCCCCAGTCACCTTTTTGCATGCACGTCTCCTCATTGCTTTCTTCTTCTAATAGGATTGTACAGTATTTCGTATTAACGTAATGCAGTTTTGGCATTGCAGTATGATGTATGTCTATGTCAAAACTTTGTTCGTGGTCGTGAGAATCTCCATGAGTGTAAGGCTTGTGCCCAGGCTGATCCTAGAGAAATCTGACAGGTTTGTGTCAGATTTCAACATGGTATCAGTGCTTTGAGCCTGTTGGCCTCCTTCCCCATCAATTCTTCAGTTGCTCATGGAGTTATGGAGTTGTGGTCACACCATGAAGAAGGCATTGCAAATTTAACCTTTTTCGGAGGGCATTTTTAATCTGAAATCTATGCAATCATCTCTAAAGTGCTTGAAAACCTTTAGAACAATATTTGTTTGCCAAGAAATGCACTTTGACAACGAAGTTATCAAGTCTTTTAACACTGGAAGGTAATTTTGTGGATCTAAAGCTTGATTTTTAAAGCTCTTTTATTTATTTGGAAAACAGGCTCAATATTTTTCTAAATGTTATGCCTATAGTATTATACGAATTTAAAACAGGGGGGAAACTTTGAATTTCTAGAAAAAACAATTGGTTTGTTTCTCACATTGCAGACTTGGCGTCCATGGCCTTTGCACCCAAGCTGGCATGTCTATGATATCCAGCCCAATGCACAAACCATTTGGGTTCCATTCAAAAGTTATTTTTCTGACCCAAGTTTTTGCATCTCAACAACTTGCTACCAAACCAAGGTCCTTCCGCCTCAGCAACTCCCTCGGCTCACCCTAAACACTATCAATCGATCCAACCCTTTACAGCCCACAAAGTTGTTACAACCAAACCCATGCTTTTGTTCATCACAACTCCTCGATGTCGAATCACTCCCTTCAGCCATGCCTCTCTGCAACCAAGCCCTAATCCTTTACTAGCCTTTCCTCTGTAAACTTTGTCTCATAAATCATAACCCTCGAGTCGGCACCTTCTGCTTCAACAATGTCTTTCCATGCAATGGCCCCAAAGATCGACCCTGACATTCATCCTACCCCTTACAAACCCTTTCCTTCGAGTTTTTTTAAATATACACAATTTGTACAATTAAGGGGAATTTTCTTGACTATATAAACACCATTAAGGGTGTGGTCCATTGGTAAGAGATTGTCTTTAAGGTGTTTGACTATAGAAGGTATTGGGCTCGATCCTTGAGCTCATAATTATATTAGCTTTTGATTATAACAATTCAAAGACTATAAGGGGGACTTAGTTTGACAAGCATTCAAGCCGACAACAAAAACCTTTTTTTCCATGTCAGCATCAGGTCAACTTGTGGAAGCCATCTGAGAAATTTTTCCCTTCATGGCCCCCACTCCATTGAGGACCAAATTTACTGCACTTGAGTCATTTAGCTCATAACTTGGTCATCTGGGGGTATTTTTAACAGTTATTTTTTAGTATGAAGACGGCTTTGAGTTCTTCATAGCAGTACCATCATATTTTTCATAGTGATCTAGAAAGTCGTACTTTTTTTGCAAGTTTCCAAAGGCCTTCCATCATATTCTTCATAGCAATACCATCATAATGTTTGCACTCAGAAGTGCACGTAGGTCCCCTTTATTTAACGTGTTTATTGTTTCAAGATCTTCAATTGTAAATAGTAACATCAGCAATATTGTATCATTTTTTCAATGTAAATTGTCGATTCCTCTTTTCATTGTAAACCCCCTTTGAGGGAAAATTGCAGCTTGAGAAAAGACAACATTATTGGGTATGCAGGGGACGAAGGGGGGGGGCGCTTCAAATTGCATTTTTCAGTGTCAAGCAGAGGTTTTGGCAATTGTAAGGCATACATTTTGTACCTAGAACATTTCTCTTTTCTTCCTGCCTTACACCTATTGTTTATGGTTGCAAAAACTTCAACGTGTTCATTTCTATTGTTATAAGGTAAGTTTCCGCATTCAAATTCTTGGACGATAAAAATCGTAAAATAAATCATTGCTACAAATATCAGCCATAAAATTCGTAATTCAATTCGACTAAAAGAAGTATTCATAGTTACTTAAGTCTCAGGGATGGGGGAACGGAGTTTCCAAGTTGGAGAAAATATCCCCAAATTTTGGGGACAGCTGTAAAATAATTTACATAAATTAATATTTAAATATCTTAACTTTATGCAATGAAATTTAGGGATTTCAGCTGTATTTAATGTGTTTTAGGTACTTTTGAGATTAGAATTCAATGTTTTTGGTAAAAATAACATTTTTTAAAAAGTAAAAACATCAGAAAACGATTTTAAAATTTTAAAAAATAGGGAGCGTCCCCTCCAAGTCCCCAAAATGTTCGGGACATCTGGGACGTCACCAAAATCTAGGGAGCATGTCCCCACATAACACTGGAAGTATTATGCTTGTATTTTAGATTAAATATACAAAAAAGAATGAATGAATTCCAATGAATTTTCAACGAAATTCCATTAATTTCAGCAAATTTCAACGAATTTTTTAGTCATATTTGGTATTCGGCATATTCAGATTTTTTTACATCAAATTCGCCGAATACGATTACTTAGTTTATAAGCACTTCATTCGAATTTTTTCCTCTCATCAACTATACACTGTCAAAGTTTTCTTTGCATAAATTGGTTGCAAAATCTTGTAATTTTTTAATTATAGTTTTTGACTGAAATAACCGACTTAAAATTGTATGCATTGTTGATTCCTCGCAAGTTCGCAACTATCACACATGAAAAGCATTTACAATAGACTTGTTGTGGAGCAAGAGAATATATAGAGTCACTTTGGGGACAAAAACGAAACCAACAAAGAAGACTCAGTGGTTGGACAAATATGACAAGGCACAAGGCATCATACATCGTTTCAGATGGGTTGATGTTTACTATTCAAAAATTGAATACCCAAAAGGACTAGAAGTATGGGATAAGCTAGGAAAATTGTTTGTGGAGATTAATGAAATTGGGGCTCTCAAGTTGTTATATATGTCGTCTTCCTTAGATCCGATTGATTTCCCAACTATTGAAGACTTCCTTACTAAATTCGAGTTTTGACAATCTCGATTGAAATTGTGGATCGGAGAAGAAACATAAGCAGATGATTCGACTAATCTTTTCCCAAATTGAAAGGATTATATAAAGTGTTGATGTCCGCAATGGATGCAAGCTCCTAACAAGAGAACAAACCAAGCTCATCCAAACTGAGGTGATATTGTCAAAGGGCTCAAAGAATCAAGGTTTGGTAGCATAGCAACCTAAGGACTCCGAGAAGAGCAAGCCATCACCCAACGGTTTGCAAGGACCAAACAGTGATAAACAAAGTAGAATTTTTTTCTCCTTCATTTCATTGCATTTTAATCTCAAAAGTACCTAAAACACATTAAAATCTCGTTGAACACCTTTGAATCTCATTGTTGGGACAAGATGGTAACTTTGGAAGAGGTTGTGTATAAGCACATGATTCAGATTGCCAAGTCTCCCTCCTGATCCACGAGTCCTAACGAGAAGGTTGAATCCTCTTTTCCCATTACGCAATATATAAGTTCCTTCTCTAGAGTTACCGAAATGATATACTTGAGCTCTATTGCAACATCACATTTCCTTTTGGTGATCTTGGCCATGTCTTTAGATGTGATCATGTTAATGTTGGGAGTTTAGACTTTTTCTATCACATTGTTGTTCTAGGGTTGTCCAAACCAATTTCACGTTGGAGCATTTCGGCACAGTTTGACCAAGTTGCGTATCAAATTTGGACAAAGTTGTAAGTCCTCTCCTCAAAGGTGTTTGTTTGACAGAGTCATGAGTCCTATCCTTAGAGGTGTTTGTTTGACCATGTTGTCAGTCCTCTTTGTTTATTTGACAGAGTTGCAAGTCGTGCAAGTACTTTTTGACATTTGTATTCTCTCTTCCCGCCTTCCAACATTTTGTCACATATCTCCTAACTCCGTTGTATAGCAACAATTAGTGCTTGCATATTTCGCACCTTGTTCATGCATGTGTTATGGATCACTCATCTTGTCATGGAGCTTCTTAGTTGTGACATCTCAGCTTCATCAGGCATATATTCTACAATGTTGACGTCAGCCCCACTCAACTTCAAACTTTTTTCAGTTCGTTGTAACATCCTACACCTCCGTCATATCACTTCCACTTCGACATATGCAATTTTGTGTTTTTGTGTTTCCTTCTTCCTTCTTGATTATACTGCATGTGCATAGAGAGGTATCATCCAATCTCACCTTTACTAAAGTAGAAAGTTCCCCAAAAGAGGAGGGTGATAAAGTTGAAGGGAATGGCAGGAAATGTTGTTGAGCCATATTACAGCCAAACTCATCCAGTGGACAACCCAAGTATAGCTCTTTGTAAAGATAAAACACCACCAATAATGAAAAGGATGGGGTATCATGAAGGAAAGAGGCTTGAGAAGGATGAGGGGGCATAGTCCAATTTTTTTTGCACTAAAACTCTCAAATGCCCAAAGTTGGACTAGGAAGTTGTGTTACACCTGGTCATGGCAGTTATAGAGCCCGACCTATATTAGATATTCCTTTCCCCTCAATATCTCAACATATTAGCACATCACAACCAATGACAAGTAACATGATTGAGGTGGTCTCCATGTTAAGCTTGACAATTCAACAAAGTGCTCCAACTCCAACAAACATGGTTGTCCCCAGCAGCTTACAAGAATTGCAAGTGAGATGGCCCCTTCTCTCAGCTTTCCAAGTCATACAAGTGCACCCATTTCAGTAAGTATGGTCACCCCATAGTGGAACTTAGTTCTAGTGGAGCTTCTAATGGCAAGAGGAATCCCTAGGGGAATATTAGTGCCCAAAGCTCCAAGGGAGCCAAAGAGGTTGTCACGTACACCACTTAAGCCATCAAAAAGACAAAAGCAGGCACATCACAACCAGAAGTCCTGGTTGCTAAAGGTCAGGTGGAAGAATTCATCCAAACAATGGATCAACCATTAAGCATGCATGCAACTCTTGTCTATCAAACCTCCACCTCCAACAGTTGATGAGAATTATTATCACGCCTTGCCTAATGATGTTGTCAATCAGTTACAGGAGATTTTTTTCCAATCAGAAGTGGAAGCCCCCCCTAAATAGGGGTGTAGTGTACCCAATGGAAGATAATTTAACCAAAAGGGAACACTGGAAAATTCTGATTTATATAATAGGTTGGAAATGAAGATATTAGGACAACAATGTGTATTTCTTCAATAAAACAGATATCTGAAATAAACCTTGGGTAGAGCGAACAGTTATGGAGAAAAAGAGTCACAAAATAACTCAATTTTGATCTCAAAATGCCCATATCTTATGCCAAAAATATTGATAATAATTTATAAATGCAAAAACACCAAAATGCTGAATTTTAGGGACCAAAACAAGACCTGGAAATTTATTATAAGTCTGCAGAACGATAGACTACAAAAATGGTCAGAAAGAAGTGATCCCTAGTCCAAATTCACTTAAACAAAGTTGAATATGTCCTCCAAAATTATGATAAGGCAAATGGTGTTGAGATCTGAAACAGCCATGCCCTAGAATGCACCAAACTTCACCCATAGAGGGGTCGCTACCATAGAATAGGGCTGGAAATGGAGGTAGAAATCCTCAGTAACAATTTTGCCTTAAAACCCTAGTTGAAAGTGTCGTAATTTTGCAATACTGAGACTCAAATCACTAGTGGAAATTTGAAAACACTCTTTAAAGCTCAAAAGAAACCCCTGAAATGAAGGATCTTCACAAAGGATGAAGAGTTTTCGTTCTTCACCTTAGCAAGAGAGGGCTTCCGTCCTCTAATGCAACCACCCAAAGGGTTTTCCTCCTTTAGTGGAGGAATGGAAGAGCAACAACCCAAACCCAATCAATTGATATCAAAAATAGTTAATAGATAATCTCCCAAATGTGGTAACCTGTTTTTATGCTAATGGTCAAAAATCTCAACACAAGAGGCCCAAATGGTTTGCCCCACTTTGGAAGAAATTACTTTATATTTAATATTTTAGTCCCCCTTTTTCTCCTTCATATGGTTCGGTTTTTCTCCTTGGGGAATAAAATAAAAATAAAGTGTTTATTTGCTTTATTATTTTATAGCTAATAAAATAATTAAAGTGCTTATAATAAAAATTACTATGCACTAAAATTAGATTATTAGGATTAGTTTCCCTTATTCTCCACCCCTTAGCCGATGGGAAACCAATAAAAGGCTAAGGGTCTTCAAACATGTTAGTTTTGAGAAGGGAATATTACAATCCCCCCTTCCCAAAATTGTTTGCCCTCAAGCAATTGTAAACTTGGATGCTCCAAAAATTTTGCACCTTCCCACATAGCATCCTCAAGGGGTAAATCTTTCCAGCGAACCAAGTATTTCCTTATGATCATGTTCCTCAACTTCCTTTCACAAACATTTATTATGGCTTCTAGTTCCAAAGTCAACTTGCCCTCATCATCCAAAAGGGGCATCTCAATAGGAGTGATGTGATGACCTAATGCCTTTTTGAGGCATGAAACATGAAAGACATTGTGAATTTTACTATGTGCCGGTAGGTCTAGCTCATAAGCAACTTCTCCCACCTTCCTTGTGACTTTGTAGGGATCATAAAACCTTGGTTTTAGTCTTTCAACTCCATTCTTTTTGAGAGAGGACTGTCTATAGGGTTGCGGCCTCAAAAAGACCATATCTCCTACCTCAAATGTCTTCTCAACTCTACATTAATCTGCATACAACTATTGTTGATTTTGTGCATGTTGTATGTTATCTTTGAGTGCATTCACGATATCTTGGCTTTGTTGCACCAAATCCTTAGCTCCCAGAACTCTACTATCGGGAATAACCATATCAACAAAAGAAAAAGTATCGTAACCATACAAGGCTTTGAAAGGTGTCATATCGATAGACATGTGATAGGAAGTATTGTAACAAAACTCACCCAAATATGACCACCTAGTCCAAGTTGATTGCTGCCCTATTATGAGGCTCCTTAGGTACCCTTCTATCCAGTTGTTGACAATTTCAGTTTGAGCATCCGTTTGGGAATGGTAGCTCAAGCTAGGAGTTAACATTGTACTTGAGAGATGAAAGAGTTCTTGCCAAAAGGAACTCAAAAATATGATGTCCCTGTCACTCACAATGTTCTTTGGCAGCCCATGAAGTCTAAAGATTTCCTTAAAAAAAAATTCAGCCACTAGCGGTCCATCATACTTGGTGGGAAGAGGAAAAAAATGGGCATACTTAGTCAGTATTATCCACCACAACATAAATACATCTCTTACATGGCACTGTGGGAAGTCCGGTAATGATATCTCTAGAACTACTCTCCCATTTTTTATTTGGGCTAGAAAAAGGTTGCAAAAGTGCTGCTGGAAATTCATGTTCCCCTTTACTTTGTTGGGATGTGAGGCACTCTCAGATGTGTTGAAGAACTTCCCCTTTGAGCCCTTTCCAAACTAAAATTTCCCTAATTTGTTTATATGTTTTGAACTTTACCAAGACATGCATGATAGCCAACATTTCCTTGTCGTAAATGGAGTACCTACGCTCAACATCTTTGAGTTTCCTACTCTCATATGCAATTGGATGCTTATTTTGCATCAAAACAGCCCCAATACCTTCTCTAGATGCATCACATTCAACAACAAAAGGAATAGAGAAATTTGGAACAGCAAGTACCGGGCACGAACTCATTATTTTTTGAGTTTGTCAAATGCTAGTTGGGTTGAAGGTGACCAGCTGAAAGCTCCCGTTTTTGTTAAATTCGTCAAGGGGGCTGCAAGTTGTGAAAAGCATTTCACAAACCTCCAATAGTAGCTACAAAGACCCAAGAATCCCCTTAATTGAGTCAAAATGGTAAGAGAAGGCCAAACCAAGATGGCTTGGATTTTTTGTTAATCCACTTGTGCTCCTTGGGCATTGATGACATGTCCAAGGTACAAAATTTCCTTCATTCCAAACTCACATTTGGATAATTTTGCAAAAAGAGATTGTTCTTACAAAATTCTCAGCACTATATCCAAATGCTTCAAGTGCTCCTCCCAAGATTTGCTATAAATCAAAATGTCATCAAAGAATACCAAAACAAATTTCCGCAAATGCTCCCTAAAAATATTAGATGATTGAAATGTAGTCGGGGCATTGGTTAACCCAAAAGGCATTACAAAGAATTCAAAATGACCAACATGACACCTAAAGGTTGTCTTGTGGACATCCTCTTCTCTTACTCGGATTTGATGATACCCGGATCTCAAATCAATCTTGGAAAAGAACACCACTCCATGCAACCCATCAAGTAGCTCTTCAATCCTCGGTATGGGGTACCCATTTTTGATTGTCTTCTTGTTCGACTGTCGGTAGTCAACACACATTCTCAAGGTACCATCCTTCTTCACAAGAACAACCGAAGAAGCGAAAGGACTAGAACTTGGCCTTGTGAGCCCCATTTCCAGCAACTCCTTGATTACTCTTTTATTTCTTCCTTGAAGGCCCTAGAATGGCAGTGAGGAGAAGATATTACCGGAGTGGAACCAAGTTCCAATTCAATAATATGTTGGAAACCTCTATCCGGTGGTAGCCCATGAGGTAAATCATTGAACACCTTAGCATGCTTGTCTAAAATAGGTTGAATATCAACATGCTAGGACTGTGGTGATGAAAAAAGGTTGTATTTCTTACCAAACGGTGCACAGCCCGTACAATATGCCCTCATTTGAAAGATCTTTCCATACTCTTGGTTGTCGCAACTTGGGGAGCACCATTCCTCTTGCCTTGTAGTACAACTTCCTTGTCTTACAACTTGAATTTTTACTTCAAGGTTTGGTAGTTTTGAGTGAATTCACCCAAATATTACAGCCATTGTACTCCAAGTACCACATCCGTTTCACCAATGCCAATGACATAGAAATCATTTTTTACCTTGTGTCTCCGTAAAGTGAGCTCAAGTTATGGAATCTTCTTCGTGCATGAGAATGAAAATTCATCCGCTACGGTCACGTTGAAACCTTGGAAGTCTTCCATCGTCAATCCCATCCTAGTGACCAAGCTTTCGTGAATGAAGTTATGGGTAGCCCCACTATCTATCAATACGATGACTCTTTGACCATGTAGGACACCTCTAACTCAAAATGCATAGTATCTAGGATCTATGGATAAGGTAGCAAGTGTGCCATCCCTGAGAACCACTTCTTCCTTCGCTTGTTCTTCAGCTTTGTAATGTCCCTATCTAGGGTTGAACTGAAAAAAAATGAAAAAGCACAAACCCAAACCATAGTATTCTAATTTTTATTAATCGGCCATCTAGAAAATAGAACAACAGTCTGATTTTTAGCGCAAGGAAAAAGCAATAATTCATCAAAATATCACCATTCACAATATTTGAAGTATATAGATAAGATAAGATAAGATAATTATATTAATATCCAACAAATGACCACAAAAGTAGGTTAAAGGGACTGTAGAGTATAAATATGTCCATACAAAGCAGGAAACCAAAAAGGTTTCCGAAAGAACTACAAAGCAAGAGAAGAGATCAAAGACTAAAAGCGAAGCGGCAAACCAAAAAGTTTCTAAAAGAAGTACAAAGCATGAGAAGAGAAGAAAAAAAAAGGAAGAAGACCCGGGTGAAGCAATGGGGAATGTCTATCCGGGAATGGAAAACCCATCTCTCCTAAAATCTGAGGCCAACAGAAAGGTGTGATCATTCTAAACTTTTGCAATAGCTAACTAAAAAGACTAGCACCTAATAGTCTAAAGCTAAGCTCAAATTTATCAATGAACCATCAAGATCATAGCTTATGAGAATGCATAATGAAAATTACATGAATTTACTCATCTAATCTATAAGCATTCTTACTAAGTTAAATGATTGTTGATTAAAATGAACCTAATTAGATCTATGAGCAATCAAATTATGTTGTTCTCCAAAGAGAGGGAGAAGATCACACCAAAGAATGGCTACAAGGCCAAGCTTGGATCATCTTTTACTACTCAACAATGGTAGGATTGATGCAAAGTAGCTATGCCAAATTAATGGAGAAAGCTCTTGATCATATGTTTTATATGAGAATACTATTCAAAGTATGGTGTAAGGTGTGAAGGTAGGAGCTTGGTCCTTTTTATATCTTTCTATTTGGGGAAAGCTTGAATCACAATGAATGTGGGACAAATGATAAAGTAACTTTAGACTAATTAACCATGATTAGATGATTTAACTAGTGAGTTAGCAACTCATGGGAGTTGGAGGTGCTTTAATTAATCAATTAGGATTAATTAATAGGCTAGAATAAGATTTTTAGGCTATTTGGAGGTGATTTAGGAGGAATTTGATAAGATTGGAAGCATTTGAAAGTGGAATTTAGCCAATAAGAGGGTTTATTGATTAAATGCATGTTAAAAAGACTTAATTAGCTAATAATAGCTAATTGTTTGATTCGAAGAGGATTATAACTAACGAAGTGTCGTTTTTTGGCATCTGGAATGTGATAGAAGCTAGTTAATTAATGAAGTGTCATTAATTGACCAAAATAAAGGGAAACGTTAGTTAATTAGCGGAAATCACTAATTATAACGGAAATGATGAGATAGAGGATAATTGGTACCACTTTAGCATTAAAACTGCGTAAGCAGATTTTAGGTGTCTACATTTGTCTCTCTTTGGGGTCGCATAAGTGATGTCACTACAAAGAAAGTAGACAGGCATAAACAAGCAATTTAAAAAAAAAATAGTAGAATGACGGATGCCCCCTCGAGTGTCAATGGGGTGATAGAAGAAGTCAATCGACGATCGAAAATAGGAAGGAAACAGGGAGAAGAATCCAGGTGGAAGAAACTCTGAATAGTGATGAGAATCGATAAATTAAAATGGAATAGCTTTTGCATCCAGCTCGTTCAATAAACAACTTTGTTTCATCACTTTTCTCATATGATCTACATCATCAGCCCTTATTGAAATGTACGCATACAACAAACGTGTAAAATAACATGAAAATCTATAATACTAACATTTGTTCATTGCTAAAAATGCTTAACTCCATGCAACATACATAATGCAATGCAATACGAGAAAGTAAACAAGCTAACCTAACAAGGAAACAAGTACAAACACACATACTCAAACAAACAACATCCAAGACGGTTGTACAAATGTTTTTATTATCAAGCTTTAGTTCCCGAATGTTCGCGTGAACGACGAAGGTTAAAAATGGTGCTCCAAGCAAGGATACATGCGAGGGGAATACGGAGGACACAAGTAGTCCTATGAAAAAGCATTCCTACACTATGACACAGTACCAGGAAACTCGTTGTGCCAAGACAGTACAGACATAGCAAGCAAACCAGCTTTGTTAATGGAGGTAGATCAAAATGAATCGCGAGTCATTGTGCAAGAACAAGTGAGAACCTAAGAAAGATGTTTTATAGGAAAAATTTTGATGTTTGAGGACAATGCATTTGATACAGACTTCAGCTGCGTGCATGTCGTTTACCAATTTTTGAAAAAAATTGAATTTGTACAATTTTTTTGGATTTTTGAAAAAATTTACTAATTTTTTGGATTTTTGATATTTTATGAATGTTTAGGGTATTTTGAAAGTTTTTCAAAGCTATGTACAAGAAAATGAAGAAACGTGGATGCACCCAACGATAGATGGGATGTATAAGGGCAAAATGCCACGCATATGTGCAAGAAGGTGAAGATGCAAAGTTTCCCCCAACGTTAGATAGGAATATACAAAGGCAAACTCTTCACACACAAAAGTTGGATTAGAGCCAATATGGATAGGTTCAACATTATGAAGAACTTAAACCAATGACGTGCTAGGAAGGAGCAAGCATGCCCCTAGTGTAAGCTGACCAAGAAACACATGATATAAAATAAGTAGAAGATTGTTTATTGAAAGAAGGGACAAAGTTCCCCTCAAACATAGTAAAAAGGCAATCTTATACACATGGATGTTCTAAACGAAGTAGAAGAACAGGGTAAATGCCATGTAAGGATATGGAAAATGTAGCTAGAAGACTAGAGACGAGAAAGTGATTAGTCAAAGGCACAAATCGTGAGACAAGATATGGACTAAAGCAAGAGTCTGAACAAGGTCCAAAAAAAGACACTTGGTAACATACTAATCCTGTTTGCTCATCGAGATCCAGTGTGTGCACATGGAGATTTATTACCTCTTGGAGGGAAGATTTGATAGACAACCAGTGAAGACACCCTAGCCAATGTGTAGGAATGATTTATTTTCAAAGTGGATTTGTGAATGGATGGTGGAAGGAGAGCCGTACATTGCTCCGCTGCCAGCCAGGCATCCATAGCCCCGACGGAGATGTATTTGATTCTAGTCGCAACATTGCTCTACTACCAGTCAGGCGTCCATAGCCTCAATAACGATATTGGAAACACCCCAAGAGAGTTATATATTGATATGTTTTTTTCTTTTTGATTTTTTTTTGTTTTCTGAAAACTTATTTCAGCTCTCTCAATTGTTTTGACAAGGGGTTAAGAACCACTTGATGGCTTGATAGAAGGATGTGGAAGTGATTGCGATGACGACATTGGCTAGTGTCAACAAATATGTCCAAAAGTTCTTCATAACAAGTTTATTAGATGAAAATAGTGATAGGATCTCTAAGAGGTCAGTCGTTCTTTAATTTACCAAGGTGATGAAAGACCAAGGTCAAATGGATACCATAGAGATAAATGTCACAAAATGAGTGCAAATAGACTAACCAAAATATCATCGAAAGGATGAATATAGTGGATTCCTTGTAGATGAATGGCAAAAAAGGGAAGGAAAAACGTCCATGTGTATGCAATACCTAATTACAATGTTTGATCTTTGTACCTTTGATTTTTTGTAATGTTTTAATGTTTTCATTTTTTTTGTATTTTTGAAATTGGGACCAACAACGTCACTTAGTGCGATAAGATCCAACAATAATGTTTGTAATTTCCTTGATAAGGAAGACTAGGCATGTTTTCTTATAAAGATTCATATCATCTCTAATCTCAATGATCATGGTGAGCTCATACTCAATAAATGATTGTGATTTATCATGAAACATGGATTTTGTATGCGGGAGCTTGAGTTCCCTATCGAGAGGTTTATGCACTTTGCGCCATACTTGATGGTTGCATTGGTGTGCATTCTTGAACCACGTTTGATTATGAACTTTATGATTGTTTAAATTGTTGGGAGCTTTGGAGCTCTTGGAATTTTTTATCTTAGATTGATGAAGAAATTGTTTGGGTTTCCTATAAGCTAATACGCAGCTTGTTTGATCCCAAGAAGTGGGAGAAGAAAGTGGACGAAGAGGATTGATGTGAGAAATGATGGTGGGCCTACCACAATCAGTGATAGAAGGATGATGTGATGGTCTTGCCATAGTCATTAATAGAAGGAGAATGGGCTACCAGATGTCCCATAAACTGAAGATATATGGTCCAAGAATTGAAGAAGATGGGCTACTTGGAGGTGTCCCATAGAAGATGGGCTATTAGGATGTGGCCCAAGTATAGAAGATGTTGGGCTACCAGGAGGTGTCCCATACATAGAAATGAAGGGCTACTAGGACGTGGCCCAAGAATAGAAGGTAATGGGCTACCAGGAGGTGACCCACAAATATATGATAAGGGGCTACTAAGGTGGCCCGCATATAGAAGGTAATGGGCTACCAGGAGGTGACCCACAAATAGATGATGAAGGGCTACTTGGAGGTGGCCCACATATAGAAGAAGATGATGGGATACTCGGCAGTGACCCAAGGTGAGATTACGATTGAGGAGTTGTAATAGAAATAGAATAATTGGGTGATGAGAAGATAGGCCATGGATTAATGCAAGACCCAGACATTTCCTCATGCAATGAAGAATGTGAAGATGGAAGAATAAGAGGAGGATCAATTTTGATGATCCTAGGGTCTTCCTCTATTTTTTCTGACAAAAGGAATCAACCTCTTCCCCACAATACGCAAATGCATTGAGGTCTAAAGAGAATCCTTGCTCGTAATCATTTAGAGGAATATCTTTGTGCACCCATATAAATGCTCCAATTTCTCCTTCATTTTGAAATACATTGATCGGTATGGGTCATTGGTTGACCATATGAGGTTGATTAGAAGGAAGGGTTCCAAAAATTGTAGAAGATCTAGAAGGTGTTTGATGATGTAGATGAGGGGAATATTTTACCTTATTGTGTCCACAAAGGAATTCAATAGTGTGTCGAAAAGATATCTGAGCACATCATTTCTTTTGAATGGTTCAATATGGACGCAAACATCAATTTTTAGAAGATTGATGAATATAGAATAAGGAATGATTGAAATGACCGAGGGGCCAAAGAGGAATTGGATTTCGATTGATAGAAGAAGATGATTCAAGAGACGAAATAGACATGGATTGAGATGTCTCGTGAGTGGAAGAAGATGGCATTGGTTTACCTATAAGATGATATAGTGCTGGTAAACAAATAAGATTGCGTAGAAAGTCCGTAGCTTGCGACGTAGGAGTCGACTTGGATGATTGAATAGAAGGACTTTGAGTCGCATGAATCTTCAAAGGAGGAAAACGTTGTTGAGGCGAATGATAAACAAGGTCCTGCGAAGAAAGAGAGGACCCCAACTTAAGAGTCGAATTAGAGGAATAGTTCATATTAGAATCCTCATAAGAATGAGGGGAATTAGAAGAATAATTTGGATTGGAATCATCAAAAAAATACCACCAACTATGAGATGAAAATGGGGAAAGGGGTAACTAAACGGTTTCTCTAGCGCGAAGAACCAAACGAGGCTTAGCCATGATGGGCATTCTTTGATGGAAATGTCGAAACCCTGATTCCCTATTGTCGTAAGTATAAGGGACCATGTGATGATCAGTCATTGTTGGCATCGTTAGATACAAATGTCTAGACCTAGATAGTGTGATTGAACTCCTTCAAATGGAAGGAAGTTCCATGTTAATTTGAGCAGCATAACAGCAACCAACTAGACATTTTGCAAATATGGGGATGCTTGTGTGATTTTTGAAAGAGAATCTAAGGAAAACAGACATCATAATGACACAATTTTGACAATCCAACAAGGTTTGGAGAACAAGTTTGGAAGTGTAAACATCAAAATGGTTGATCAAAATTTAGCAACACAAAGGATACAAAGGAAACTTTTATGCTAACAACCCAAACCCAAGCAATTGATATCAAAAATAGCTAATAGATGATCTCCCAAGTGTGGCGACCTACTTTTACGCTTGGAAGGGGCACAAATCTCAACACAAGAGGCCCAAATGGTTCACCCCACTTTGGAAGGAATTACATTATATTTAATATTTTATTTTCCCCTTTTTCTCCTTCATATGGTTCGCTTTTTCTCCTTGGGGAATAAAATAAAAATAAAGTGTTTATTTACTTTATTATTTTATCGCTAATAAAATAATTAAAGTGCTTATAATAAAAATTACTATGCACTAAAATTAGATTATTGGGATTAGTTGTCCTTATTCTCCACCCCTTAGCCGACGGGAAACCAATAAAAGGCTAAGGGTCTTCAAAACTATAAGTTTTGAAAAGGGGATATTACAAGTGGAGTGCAAGGCTAATGGCAGATGACCCTCAAAAAAGGTCTGTAAACCAAGTTCTGTATTTAACCAAGGTGAGGAAGCTATGTTTTGCACACAAAATAGTTTTTGAATAGCAGTCCTTTGATAGCATGACACCTCAAGAGGTTACTCAAGTAGGGAAAACCTAAGTCATCAGGTTCGTGTTCGTGTTCGGCGAGGATTAAATTCGGATTAAGTTCGACAATGATAAAATTCGGAAAAAAAAAATCGTGATTAAATTCGGCTGTTGTAATTTTCATTTTTTTAAAAATAAGATATAAATGCATAAAACTTTCAAAATAACTAAAACATTATCATACAATTTGAATTACCAATTCTATTCTTAATTATTTTATTAAAATTAAAACATTAATAAACTAAAAACAATTGTAAATTTATAATTATAAAATATAAAATATAAAATATGAATAACATTATAGATTATAAAATAGAAATCAATTGTAAATTATAAGCTTTAAAACTTACTCTAACCTAATCGACCCATTGAAAAATATATTTCATGGGCAAGGATTTTTAACATTCTCTCATGGTTGTCGGCGGCACTAGGGATGGCTCCAAGTCGCAGGTGTATCAACTCTCCAAAGCAGACGCAAGTCGCTTCAACTCTTAACTCAAAGCTCAGGTCACAGGTTGTGTTCAAAGTTGAGGTCGCAGGTCAATGGCCACAAGTTTTATTTCTTCTGCAAGTCGTAGCTCCATTTGCTCTCACGAACTCTCCACTCAAAGCACTCTTACTCCCGTCACTTAGAGCCGGAATGAGAAACCTTAGGGTTTTTTGGGGGTTTTTATAGGCTTTTTTGAAAGGTGTTTTATAAGTTTGTTTTTAATGCCAAATATATACAAATATTCACGATTTTTATTTGGGTGAATAAGGTTCGGCGATTTTCAAATTTTCTACTTGAAAATTGCCGAACCCTGTGACTTAGGGGAAAATTATTAATGTCAAGGACTGGACTGTGAGTGACTTCAAAAGAAATGCAAATAATGCATTTAACTGATATGTGGTCACACCAAGGATGTGGACATTGCCATGCAAAGGCACAAAGATGTTCAAAATGATAATCGAATGTTGAAGGAGTAACTAGTGAATAGAAGTACAGGGAAAACACCATTTAAGATTGTGTATGGTAGTAATCCAAGAGGAGTTGCAGAGTTGTGTAGCATAAGTAATGATCAAGGAAAGAGTGCAGAAGCTGAAGATCTTGCAAAATTTATATATGAAGTGCACCTAAAAGTGCACATGCAGTTGGAGAAAAGTATTACACAATGTCCGCAAAAGTATTCAGTTGTAATGGCCGACACTATTAAAAACAAAAAAAAATTATATAGTAGAACCAACACAATGTTTTAGAACCGACACAAAATTTAATAAAAATAAAATATATAAATATCAATAACAAAATACAAATGAAATCAAATAAATACAAACTAAAAAGACAAAGCAGAAAGGAGGGCGAAGTAGGGAAAAGAAAAGGAACTGCAGAAGCAATAAGAAGCATAATAAAAGGGAAGAATTTGTACAAATCAGCTCTTTTACTTATTGCAAAGCCACAAAATAATGTGGTTTGAAAAAAGATTGTGGACATCATTTGCAAATCTTTTAATCTGAATTTTTATCTGCGTGCTATTGACTAGGAATTTTCATCTTAATTTTCTGCTGAGAAAAATGTACATTGTAAAGTGAAAGGCATTGGGAAAATTGTTCGTAAGAAAGAAACTAGGAATTATAATCATAATATTCTTTTCCTATTCTTATTGTTTTTCATTTTCACAAAAGTGACTTGGATTTTGGAAGAAGAGGGACTAGGCATGAATTACCAGAATGACCTAGACATTCGTGCTTCCTGGTTTCAGATTTGAATATGACGAGCATGTAGGGTTTTGATAGTTTATTTCAGCAATAATTAGAATTCACAGATTTTGTTTTGTGGCATATGGTCTAGTGCATATTACACTGATTTCAGAATTACTAACCATTTGGAGTAGCAAGACAGATGGCCTGATTCAACAAAATAATTTATATTTGCCTTGAGAGATCCTGATAATTCCTCTGTTGTTTACTGGTTGGCTACTAAGAGATTGCCAGAGGGATCTTCCCAGGATGCTCTGACTATTTGGTCAGACTCATCACAACAATCAAAACAAAACATTTTGGTGCACAGATAGGTCCTTCATCACTAGATGATGTTAGGGAATATAGAAATATTTCTGTACCCATCTCTTTTCTTGTAATACTGAAGAGCTGTTTTCTTGATGGAAAAAATTACAGCAAGTATGAGAGAAGGGACGGGACTTAATTTCTAAAAAACATTTTTGGAATGGGATTTTATGGCTATGTATTATCTGCGAAGAAAGCGGCAGTAGAAAATCAGTCTTCATTCCCTTTTCTGGAAACGAGAAAAATGGCTCAAATGAGACCTCATAGGGCAATGGATTGTCTAAAGAATTAACAACCTTATCAAAAGATATGTCTGCTGCAAGTTTTTCGATACATCCCATTAGGCTTAAAATTTCTGGTCCAGTTGACAGTCCTACCTTAAGAGCTTTAGCCTCATCCATGTCATTGCCATTTCAAAAATCATTGGTATTAGCCTATTAGGTTAAAAATCAACATCAGTTTGGGCTGCGAATTTCGCCTCTTCTCTTGCTGCTCACACTTATATTCATTCTTTTTTCCATGGAGTTTGGGTGCCCGTTTATTTTTTCTGGAAAGATTTTTTTCAAGCCCGAGACGTTGATGCAGCAAAATTGATGCCATTTCTTAGTGGTTAGTAGGAAAATTTCAGAGAAAGTAACTGAGTTGTTAATCAATATGCTATACTTAAAATACAAGATAAGAGCCTTGAGGTTCATATCTCTTGGCATTTTTCGTATAGATGTATTTAAGATGTCTGTACTAGTTTGTATTATAGTGTTAATGATACGGCACTTCATAACTCAGTGCTCATATCTTCTTTTGTTTTTTCTTATGGTGAATGATTCGGTGATCGATCTTGTGACAAATATTGCACATTCCTACATGGTATCAGAGCAGAAGTGAAATCATCAATCATCATTCATCCATTGTGAGGAATCACATTCATTTGCCCTAAGTTTTGGTAGAAACTATCATTTTGAAGAATCGCGCTTATCTTGCAAATGGTTGTAAATTTTTCTGTGATTTTTTAGGGATGTTACAGATTCGCACAAGGAAGCTACACTCCAATTTTTAGCCTGTTTTGACCGAGTTATTGTGATTTTATGGTTTTCATAATATTCGCTCCCCAAGCTGCAAGTTTTGGAATTTTGCTGATTTTCTTCAATTTTTGAAAAACTCTGGAAATATTATGCTGGGTCTGGTCTTTGAATTGTTGGATTTGAAGCCGACCTCATTCTGAAATTGTCTGACCAAAGTTTGGTCAGAGATGGAAATCAGTTGGAGATAATTTTCGCTTTCTGGGTACACCATGCATTGCGTGACGAGGGTGAGAGGGTATCTTATCCACTTTGACAAGACGAATTTTCCAGAGTGGAGGCATCACATGCAGGAAATTCTTAGAGAGGCTGGTTAGTTGAGGCACACTGATGAAGAGACAACATATTGTGATGAGCATATTCTTGTTAGAATCCTTCTTGTTCACACAAATATGGAATTTATTTGTTATTCTGACATGAGCCCAAGACAGTTGTGGGTGTATATGCAGCAGCATTTTGGGTTATCCTCTGATTCTGAAGGCTCATCCCATTCCCTTGGTGATAGGCATCCTATTCATGATGATGGTATGTCTGCTATATGTGAAGTAGAGAGTGAGATAGTGGCACCTTGTGACACTTTGATTTCCTCTTTTTCCATTGAGGATTGTGATGTCATTTTGGGGGATAATTGTGTTGGTGAAGCTTCTTCTGAGGATTCCATAGATTCTTGCGGTATGTGGTCATGAGGTTTCCTTTGTGGATTCATTTGTCTTCTGACCTGGGTATGTATCTCGTGGATTGTGGAGTTTCTTTATTGTTGATGGTGATGTTTCTTGCTAGGTAGGTCCAGTTAGTTCTTCCACTTGTGTTATGCAGGAGTTAGATACTAGTTGTGATGACTTTCTTGATAATATCCTTATTGAGACTTCTTCTCATAATGCACTTCGTCTTTGGCATGATGATAGTCATGAGACCGGTGGCACATCTGAGATTGCACTTCATGATGTGACACTTGCATTTGCGTATGGTTGTATTCATTGTGTGATGGATTCTTCTTCCATTGGCTTTCCTGACGGATAGGAACTATGTCAATATTGGTCATGGAACTAAATTTTAGACATAGCAGTATACCAGTTAGTGTGCATCCATGGATTTTCAATAGTGGTTGGGAAGGCATCTAAATTAGACAGTACTGCTCATTATGATATGTGACATCGTTCCTGATGTAACATGGTTTGTACATTTTTCCTTGTTCCAGGTGAAAAATGATTTCACCGTCTTGAAAGTTTGGATGTTTTATGTAATCAGTCATTCGTGTTAGTTGCATTTGATTTATGTAATCGTATTGTACTTACTGTGATGATGGATTGCAAGATATGTGTGTAGGATGCAGTTCATTATAGGATTTGACAAATGTGCTGGATGTGCATCCTTTCAATCCAAGAACAGTTATGAGTACTGGATGATGGAATGACAATTAGCCGGGTACACCTGGGAGGCTGTCTCTATTCAAATTTGGGGGACTTAACCGTCCAAGCTTGTAAATGGAATAATCTCTGTGACCGACTTATCAGAGATGAATCTGTGACAAGATTTCTAAGTTTCTGTTGTGCCTTTTCCAATATCATTTCACATAGTCAGAACTTACTGTTTAGTTTGTTCGGTATTGTCTACTGTTAACACCACTCAGTTTGGATTATATCAGTCGATTAAGCATCCTTAAAGCCCCACTTTGGGACAGGAAACCCCCACAGAAGGCCCATTTTTTTACCAAATAAAAAAGAGAGTTGGATACAGTTTCCAAACAGCATAAGATAAAACCTGTTTTGTAACGTTGAGGCATTAAAACATGAATGCGGGTGAGAGAGTATGGCGATGCCTGTAGAGAAGAACATGAACATACCCCCGCTGCGAACAAAGCGACGCCGGTCAAGAACATAGGAATGTCGAATCCACTTATAACCTCGGTTTGCACATCGTATTTGAATTGTTTTCCTTGCTCCTTCAAGGCGGGTAAAATACCTCGCGCACCCTCTGCGACGCCATTCGCAATGTGCTTCGCCGCATCCCTCACATGACCGGCCACGAAGATCACCACTTCCATCTCCTCACTCACTTTCTATCGTCTCGTCTGCACGACCTGTACAAGTTGTTGCCAATTCAAGATTGCTCTCAAATAACTTATTTTCGTAATTTGAAATTTTTTAATTACTTTATTCTTCAGCGGATAATAATAATAATATTTTGGCGGCCTGTAATTATTTTTGATATGGAAGGTAATTAGGATACCTAAAAATGCCCCTTTCTACTATACCTCGTCAAAAAAATTAATTACTTTATGAAGGGCTCCAGGGTGAATATTTAAAGTGGGGCTTGGAAACACTCACACCATATATTAAACACACATTTAATGGTATCATTCAAAAAGGCTTTTCAGTAGATTGGATGACTAGTCTCGTTATACCTCTTTATAAAAGTGGGGACATCAACAATCCGTCTAATTATCGGACCATCATGGTGAACCCCCTTCTTAGAAAACTATTTGGTAGCATGGTAGAGCGCAAAATCAGTAGCTGGGTAGAAAAAGAGGGTAAAAGAGCAAAAGGACAAAACAAGTTTTAGGCCAAAACACTCCACTATCAATCATTGCATTACTCTTAGACACTTGTGGAAAAAATATGGGATAATCAAGGAGAGGAAGTTTTATGTTGCTTTATTGACTTCAAGAAAGCATTTGACACGATCCCTAGAGGTATACTTTAGAGGAGAATGGAGGAGCTTGGTATTCCATATGGGTATAGAGCAGCAATGCATAGGCTCTATGAGCAAGTCAGGGCTAAAATCAGAACAAGTGAGGGTATGTCAGAATGTTTTGGAAGTGACATTGGAGTCAAACAAGGTTGCCCTTTATCTACAATCTTGTTTGGTCTCTACATTGATAAACTAGAGGAGTGGATTGATAACGGTGGTGGAGGAGGCATCCATCTAGCTAGCTATGTTGTAAAGTTACTTCTATACTCAAATGATCTTATTCTAATTGTAAAAACGACCCAAAGTTTGAGAGAACATTTGAAAGCTCTAGAGTTTTTTTTCCAAGAGGTGGGAATGCAAGTGAATACTAACAAGACAAAAACCATGATATTTTCTCTACAGAGAAAAAAGAGGCAATATGAGTTTTTGTTTAAGGAAACGCATTAGAAATAGTGGAACAATACAAATATCTCAAGCTTGACTTTCACAATAAGCTTAGTTGGGAGACATGCAGGGCAAAAAGAATCCAAGGGGAGTGGAAGGCCTTATATTCATCACAGAACAAGTGTAGGAATGCAGAACTATGGGATTGGAAAACTAAAAATACCTTGTTTGCCATGCTAGTCACACCACTAATTCTATATGGGTGTGAAGTTTGGGGCAGCAGTGTTTCTGACTTAAATTAAAGATAGATAGAGAGGGTCCAAAAACACTTAATAACTAGTAGCCTCAAAGTTAAAGCCTCGGTTCCATATGAGATTCATTTGGCTGAATTTGGTACCTTTTTGCTAGAAGCATCAGCAATGATTCAAACTCTTAAGTTATTTTAAAAAGGTACAGTGAATGGAGAATCATCGATGGCCCAAAACAGTAGCTGAAGAAGAACCAAGAAAAAGGAAAAGCGCGTGGATGAAGCAAAACAATAAATAGATGAGTAAATGGGACATCAACATGCAAGAATGTCCAAATACCAATGAGGAATAAGAAAATATGTGAAAGAGAAATTTGGGACAACCATGTGGACAAGGCAAATAGGACGAAAGAAAACATACTACATCAATCATTTTAACCTCACTTGGGAGCACGAAGAAAAGGCATACATAGGAGCGAAAATTAAATGGAAAGCAAAGATGTTAATTCCCAACTAAGAACCAGCTCACATCATCTTAGGTGTGAAACCGGTAGGTGGACGATACCCAAAAAAGAGTGAGAAACAAGAACTTGTTTATTCTATGTCAAGGGGGTAGTGGAGACAGAATGGCACTTCATTATGGAGTGTGCAGCTTATAATGACATTTGTAGCAGCTACAAGGACAATTTAAGCATTGTCAAGTTAACGGACTTGTTTCAAGAGAAAAGGCTAACCAAAATATCAAGTTTTTTAATCAAGATACATATTAGAAGAGCTGACATCAAGAAAGGAGTTAACTTTTTGCAATATCAGCAGTCAACCTCTATGACCTGATGTTTTGTTTTTATCTGGACATATTCTTTTTGTTGCTCTTGGTCCCATAGACTATTTGTTCTTGTGGACGTTATTAAAATCCTTCATTCATTCATTCATTCAACCGACACTTAATAACTTATAAATCTTCGACTGTACTTTTAGAACATTGTTATCTAGGTGGTGACGTAACATACGCTTCCCATTTGAAAATTTTAAAAGGAAAAAAATAATGGTTTTTGTGGCATTACAATTATATTGTGTAGATATTTGTGCCACTTCACTTTTGGATAAGTTTATATGTATAATTGTTGCTAAAATAGGTCATATTTTCAAAACTTATTATGTGGCTCGTGAAGTTTTCGAAAATAGATTTTTCATTTTAACAACCATCGTTTTGATTACTTTCTGCCTTTGGCAAATTACTATACTTTTCAGCCTACTTTATTAATCAGACAATTTTAAACCAATCATATTTCTAAAAAAACAAATTGTTAGAATCAATATGTGCAATGTGTAGATGTGGAATATATGAATTTTGTAATTATATAATAATTCATTTATCTTTGTACCTATTTATTGTTTTACAATTATGTGACTATTTTGAGGCCTTATTCCATTACACAATTATTTCTTCCAAACAAATATTAAGAACATAACATTTGGCACCGTATTTAATGACATTACAGTTGTAGAAAAATTTACATTTATTATTAAGATTTATTGAGATATATGAAATGAAAGCAAACCAAAATCATATTTAGATGAAATAGAACACTCAAGAGTTGTCTAGTTTTTTGTGGAAGCAGCTTTGTCACCTCATTCCTACTTGAAGTGCATGAGTGTGACATGAAAGGATATGTTTTCCATTGGAGACTCCTTTCCTCATTTCAAAGAGGTTACCTAGTTTGATCTAACGACTTCACTACCAAAGGCCTCCCGTGATTGCAAGGAGGTGCAAGTATAATTTCTTTGTTCTCTTTGGCCTTTTATTACTACTAGATTTAGTTATGTTTATGGTGAAGAACAACTTTCCAAATCAACTTTACGACTAACTGTAAAGAGCATGCACAAATGGACGTGGCTCTTTATGGTCCCACCATCGACCCCAACAACCAAACAGAGTCGTTAACCCCCCCCTTGATGACCCTTTCCATTAACATCCATTACCACATCAGCATGGGACCTGCATGGCATGATAAATTGGCATGCAAACCAGTTCCACTGTGGCAATGGATGACACGTTAATGATGAACACAACATCATTGTTTGAAATCAATAGTGTTGTGGGAATCATAACATTTGTGAACCCAACGTTTTTTGTCCCCCTCCCCGATGCAGCAAAAAACATATTGAACTCATTTTCTCGCGCCATTGTTATAGTTATTCATGTAAAAATCTGAGTCAAACTGGAACTGCCGGAGGAGCCCATTGCCCTTACCATTGTTAAAAACCCATCGTCTACTGGTGCCATGACTCACACGTCTATTGCAAAGCCCCTTCAGGGCTAAAATCAATAAGTATTTAATATTTCCTCTCTTCTTATTATGAGTTCTTGTTTTATGGGTTCGCAATTTATACAGTATGAGTTCTGTAGTAGTAGTGAAATTAAATGTCCCCACCTTGTTTTGACTCGGAAAGTGATAAGATACTATATACTTCCACCTTACTTCTTTTTCTTGTTGTACCATCTATCCTCCAAGATAAAATCTTCCTAGAAATGTGTCGTGTGAAAAGATGCAAAACCGCAAGAGAAGCCTTAATGGATACCTAAAGTTGTAAATACACATGTTCTTCGTCCGAAACAATCAGAGGCACTTCCTTGGTGGGATAAAACTATGGATACCTAAAGATGAAAATACCTAGTTGAGGGGATAAAATACCTAAAGATGAAGCTAGGATATTTTACTACCTTGCTCTTCCTCAACCTCCATATTTCCCTTCATGAAGCTAGTATATCTTAATGATTCTTGAGGGCCATATTGCTCGCAATTACATAAGGTTTGACCGTAAAGAGCATATGAAATTGAATGCCCCCACCTTGTCACCTAAAAAAAAACATTTTGATGGTTATAAGGTTTTGGAATCATAGGGGAATCCTGAACATAATGAACATAAATTGAATACAATGCTTCTCCTTCTTCTCCCCTCTTAAGATTGCAATTACTATATGCAAGACTAGAGTAGGAAGTCCTCTATTCTACCTGAATCAAGATTTGTTTTCAATCCTCTATTCTACATCATTTCACTTGCCTTAGTTGCATAAGTAAAAGGATTAACATGAGAAATATTTGACAAAATGCCTAGAAAAAATGTTCAATGCAAATGTGATTACCTACTTTTCTATGTTTGATTGTAAAAGCAATTTTTGTTAGATTTTGTCATTGCAAATACCCATTGTATATATGTATGTGAGATGTACAAGAATTGTTTGATAAAATGCCTCATAAGCATTTTAAGTCGTGGACTACGAATATGAACAAAATGGATTTTCTACAAATGTTCTCAAACTCTTTATAATTAAGTTCTCTGCTACACAATGAACTTCTCTCATTTTACATGCATAAATATACTCTCATAAGGAGTTTTCATTTGTCATGGTTCTTCTTCTCGATTACCTTTTTGCCTTGCACTCAAGTTCATTACATATGTGATTACCTTCTCTTCTGTTTACCTCTGTTACTGTCATTGTGATTGACATTTCTATCATTTCTATTTTTTCTTTTAACTGCATAAACTTTCAATTTTTTAGTGGTAAATTTATAAAAAAAGAGGATTTAGAAAGTTTATGTTATTTATTATCATTTTTACACTATAAATTCTTAAATCATGAACACTTCCAAGATTTTATATTCAATAGCTATTTTTTTCATTTTTAGCATAATTTAGAATGTTTTCACGAGTCAGAGGAAGATTAATGATACTGCATTTTTTCTATATTTTTCATATTTTTATGATCAACCACCTTTTTTCCATATCTAAAAGTTGTTACCTTACTCACTTCCACGAGTTCAATTGCTTATTGTAACTTCTAAAATAGATTATATGCAGTGTGAAAACCTTAAAGCGTGGTAGTCTTTTAGATTCTATGATGTTCCACTAAAAATTTGCATCAAAGTGTGGTAGTATTCTCCAAGCATGGAAAATTTATTGATTGGTTACCATAGCTAACTATATAAAATAACGCAAAGAGGATATCTACTTTTGTTAAAACCAATGGAGGAATAGTTATGGTAGCATCATC
Organism: Taxus chinensis; assembly: GCA_019776745.2. NCBI lineage: Eukaryota > Viridiplantae > Streptophyta > Pinopsida > Cupressales > Taxaceae > Taxus > Taxus chinensis. The sequence goes on along the minus strand of CM034147.1, from coordinate 297,463,436 downwards.
TCAGATGTTATTACAGTCCTCTTTGGGAGTGCAAAAGAGGATTGAAGGTGTCCATGAGTTGATGTTTGTCCATTGGCTGATAAAGTTATCCACACACAAACCAAGTACTTGTAACTCTGGGAGATTCATCTTACTTTCCATGATAATGAATAGGTGGAGAAGGAACAATGTGATTGAAATGTCATATTGAAAAACTACATGGGCCTTCACTTCCATCTCTTGATGATGCATTATATATTTCATTATTGGTTTAGTTTATGCATCTCTAGTAGGAGAAGACATGGTTATAGGACCATATGGATGTGTCTAGGGAGTTGGAGTGGTAGGGTCAAGTGCGTTCACACTCTCAAGATAATTTGAGTCATTCCTCTTGTATAAAACTTGTTATTTATAGGAATGTGGACATTAATACATCTAATGAGCGTGAACCCCAGTGGTAGTTGTATTACAATTATTTACTTGATTGTGATACGTAAAACATTTAATTTTATATATATGATTAATTGTGTACATGTTTTGTAATGAGTTTGCATTGTTGGTTCTTTTTTTGAATCATCTAATTATATATGTAACCTATAGAAGATCATCAAATATATCTATATAATATTTAAATTTTCTCTTTATTCTTACACCTATTGATATTTAGTATATGTGTATGTCCAATTTGAGATAATATTATATAATGGTTCATGATTATGTAATTGATCTCTTCAAAATTACTTTATAATTTTATAATGGGGTCTCTTGCATATTGATTTATTCATAGGACACAATGATTAACTCTTGCTTTTGTAATCACTTTCTTACTCTTAAACACTTGTAATCATATAAAAGAGAATATAGTACATGTGGTTCTTAATTCATTTGCACTATTTTACCTTGTTGTATTTTCTCTTTCTCAAATTTCTCATTTTATACTTGCTTTGCCACATCAGAATAAGATTCCTCAACTAAAAGAGGTAATATTCTCTCTTTGTGAACTTTCTCAAATGTAATAAGATTTTATTTATAGTACTTTATTTTTCTTTATGGAAACTAATTAATCATTCATAGTATTCATTGATTTCTCTTTATCAAGAAAGATATTTATTGATTATCTTTCTCTATAGTCTTATATGTTACTTTACTTGGTTTCTCTTTCTTAGGGATATTGGATATTTTCTCTGATAAATGGTTTCCATTTTTCAATGTGTATTTTTTATAGGATTAGGATTGCATGAAGATTGATCTTGTTTATGGGAAACCATTTGGTCATTGCATACAAAATTAATGCAATCATTGGGGATGTCAATAGTCACTTCCATTTGTGTGAACCGCTACTTTTTCAAAAGGGCATTATATTCCTCATTGTTAGACAATACTTGAAATGTAGTATATGTAACTTTGGGTCCCACTGCAATATTCATATTTAATTTTTCTTATGAATTTTTATAAGGTATAGAATAGTGTAACTCATGTTGGTCATAACCTAGTTTCTTAATTGGACATAGGCTATGTGCGTTATATGTTTTCTCCCCATCAGATATCTCCTTATTATGACTTTCACTATTAAGTGATGCTCGTGTAAAAAAGGGATCAACTCACTTTTTAATATGTAATACCTTGATCAAAGGGTCCTCTTTTACTAAATGTGGTTTATTGATTATTTTATTTTTCTTAGGTGGATCTTGTACTAGCTCTTAAATTTTCTTATGATCTTTTGGTGTCTATGTTCTTATCCTTTGTCTCTTCATTGTGTGTAACATTCTAACAAGTTAGATGTCAGATATGATCATGTAAAGTCCATCTATTTTAAGGTCGTGTTAATTAATGTGATGATAGTTGTAAAATGATCATCCTTGATGTTCTATCAAATGGTGTTGTGATCTATATCATGTGGTACATAAAATAACGATCTTTGTATGAGAAAACTTGTAAAGGAAATTAGTAGGTGTATTGATGTCCATGAGTTGATGTATTTCCATTAGCTAAACAAGCTATCCACACACAAATCAAGTACTTGCAACTTTAGGAGATTCATCTTAGTTTCCATGATTAATGTACTCATGCACTCCATCACCTCTTCACCATCATCACATTTATTCCCACAAGACTCACTCTCATTATTCATCAGCTCATAATCATGGTGGCTCCAATCAAGCAAATTTAAGGATACTTCTCCTTCTCTTTCTCCTTTTTCCATGGCTTGCTTCTCCAACGCCTTCTTAGAAGTTGTTTTTCTATGTATGCAACACAATGACACTTCCTTCTGCATCTATTATACATAAAACACCAGTAACATGTTTTTCTTGCTACTAAAATGTAGGTAGTTAAAATGTATTTGTTGTTCACGTATGTCCCTTTTTTATATGCATTTACCTTTTGCATAACCATACAATGCCTTGTTTAATATAATTTCTACAAGAAAACGAGCCAATAGAAGGAGAGGATGGCCAAGGAGAAGAAATTGCAATACTAAGATATTTATGTTTTCCTTTCTACGGACATGCAATATACAAACACTTCTGTAATGCCAACTTTATTATGTTTTCCTAATCAGATTTTGGGAAGCTCTCCTTTCCTCCTACATTTAACATTTTGGTTAAAGAAAAAAATATAAATATACTATTTCTTGCTATATGTGATAATGCAGATGATAATGTAGCCATATTGTATTAATAATTTGTATTACATTAAAACATAGTGGCTTTTGAGGAACAATTTTTTTTATCATTACTTGCAATAAGAAAAGGTACATAGAGAAAGTGAACAAAGATGAATATGGAAAAAGGAGTCTTGATATCTTTGTTGTTCATAGATGACGTTTCCTTTCCTTTATATGGCATTGTGTTGTATGTTCTATCCAAATATTGGCAAATTATATGTCCATATACATCAGACATCTTCCAAAGGTATGAAAACATTTCACAAGCATCATATACCAATTCCTTCAATCTAAGTTTTACGTTAGTAATGTCTTCCTTTTTTTCAGATTTAGCATGGATGATGTAGGAGTCCTAGAAAAAATCTTTGCTACATCGGAGTGCATTATAAGCAATATTAATTTTTGGAAATGAATGGGAATTTCAAAGCTTGGTTCAATTTGTTTGCTACTAATGATTTTTTTTATCAATTCGTATAGGAGAAAGAAATTGATAGCCAATCATCATTACATGTGTGCCCTGAGTTCAGATGTTTTCCTTAGCGTAACCAAGTTCCTAAGAGGCTATCATACATTGCGTCCACTAGTGGGGGTAGGATTCACATTGGGTCTAGACATGTAATTTTATTGCGGTTTTCTCTCTCTTACATGTGGCAAATGTTAATTTGCTCGTTTCTTTCTTAAAATCATACACATTTGACCATGTCGGATCTATTTGATGCAGAGATCATACACATTCAATAAGAAAAGTTAGAATTAACCAAAACTTTGTAAAATTGTCATGTACTTGGAGAAGGAAACACTTTCCTTGGCCTATATGACTCTCAAACTGGAAAAAATTGGTCTTTTTAGTTCATTTGACATATTTCTATCAAGGCACCGTGTCTATAAGTCATATTCCATGCAAAATCACCATTCACATTAATGAAAAACTAATAGAACTTCAAACTTATTTACTTCATCCAAACTTCCCTTCACAGTTCTCAAGAACAATACTCTCCAGGGGTTCATGTTTGGAAACATCTACAAACACCCAAAACCAAATGAAACCACTTCAAGATACCCTTTTGGCCTCTTAAGGTGTGTGCAACATTTCTTGACCCAAATATGATGCAGAGATCAACAACAAACTCAACAATAATCAATTGTTAGCACAATCTCTAAGCCAAAACATCAAAAAACATGTAATTTTTACCTTACTTCAAAACCCTGAAATGGCTCCCAACACCCAAAATGCACCAAATGACTGAATTAAGAGTTAAATTCTTTTTAGACCTACTAGATATCACAAAGCCAACATGATAGGCCACTTTGTAAAGTTTCATTACACCATTCATCACCATTTCCATTGTAGACCTCTCATTTCGCTACTAGCCCTCAAAAATGACATATTTTGATGAAAATTACAAAATACAAATATTTATTCTTCACTGGTAATATATTTAGGAACCCATTTATATCCTTCAGGTGTCTACAAAGTTTCATCACCTAAATTTGATCCCATGTAAATTTATTCTCATTCTACCATTTTTTATTAGGTCACTTAACTAGCCTTATTTCCATACAAGTCTCTTTGTCTGGGATAATCCACAAAAGTTCATGAAAATCTAATTAATGTTTTTGATACCCATTATCCTCCTCCTGCTTCATGTAAAATTTCATGATCTAACTTCACCCGCAACTCCTCTACCACCAACTTCCTCCTTTCCACTACGTCACCTTAAGGTCTTACTAGGGTTTTAGACAACTAACCAGGGTTTTATCATTTCCTCTACCTTTAAACCTTTTTAGCACATTTATCCACCTATTCACACTCTTTCAAGGACATTCACATAGGTCATTCACTTTGTTGTCATCATTTTTCTCCTTTTTCAACTTTTGGCCTTCTTGACTCCTAGTTCTAGCATCCAAATTGTCCCTTAAACTTTGTTTCACACCTTCATTTGAATTTCTGAGGTTTTCTTATCTCACTCACAATCATCTCACTACCCTTTGGACCTTCTTGTTACCAATTTATTACATTCAACTATTCATCTTTTGAATCACTTTTCCTCATACCTCTATGTAGCCTTTCCTAGGTTCTTGATTGTCTTAAAACATGATAATACGGTCTTTTCTTAGTTTAATGGTTTTTAAGGAATATTCATTCCTCCTTAGTATCTCTTCTCACCTTATCAACATTTCCTCATCACATTTTCTAACATTTCTTATAAATTTTCCTGACAAACCCTTATACACTTCAACTTCAGGACTGTCATAGTATGTCTTAGTGGACTGTACATCAACTTGTTTTCACTCTCTAACATCCAATACTTGAGTTCTCACCTAGTTATTTGAGGTTATTAGCACCTAAACCTATTATTCCTCCATCTCAATGAGTCAAAGACCTCCATCAAGGACTGTTTAGGTTTATGAAACTATAATGTCACCTTTTCATATCCTTCTAACTATGTACCATCAATCTTAAGACTGTTTGCAACCTTTCAACTAGTAAATCATCTTGAAATTGTTAGATACTTTTTTATCACTGAAACTCACCCCAACCTTCTTGTTAGCTAACTTGTCACGAGTTATAGAAACTAATGTTTAAACCTCCAAATCCTGGAACAGGGTACCACGGTTAGAGAGAGGGTTTTATGTTTGCTTTCTTTATTTAATCTTTGTTAACACTTCTGCAAGGTTCCTATCCACACAAAACACTTCTATGGACTCCCCATACCATCTCAAGCCTCTAGAAATAGGCAGTCCTTACACAAAATTTAAAGATAATTTCTAATTTTTTTAGTTATTGATCATGCATTCCCCTGATTTGGACCTCTAGAAGGCTTATTAGTGATTAAAAACTCACCTTGATGGATTGTAGCAAATGTATCTCTATTTCTCCTTGATGAGACAAGTTATAATTCCTCAATCCTTATTTCAAAACCTTGTCATACCGAGATCACAATTTTTAGGTGTCTTAATCTTTTATTCACAAAAGTTTTAATCATATGACTAACCTCACAAATATAGATGGGTATTATACAAATTCATCCTTTAGAAAAGATTTATTTACTTCCACAATCTAATTGCTTACCACTTATTCAATTATGCAACAAACCCTTACCTCATACACTCATCCCCTCATACTTGCAAAAGATTGTTTTATCTTACTAGTCACCTCTTTAGAGCACATTAATGATCTCTTGGTGGTTGTAAAATTCTTCTAAACCTAAGATAACATTCATTCAACATTCATACATGAGAATCATTCATACATCCTTGATATTCAATGGATAACATTCAAAACACATCATCATACACAATTTTTCCATTATAAGAAGCTTTTATTTGATCAAAATATGAAAGTTATAAAGCTCCATGAGCCATAGGGCTCTATTTTTTGCAGTTAGGTCTCAAATTACTCCCTATAGGCATATAGTCCCTACAATCAAGAAAATATAGAGTTTTAGGAATTTTCCAAACTCAATATCTTACAAATATGTTTATATAAGTTGTCTAGATGGTGTCTACAAAGTACTTATGCTTGCTTACATTGATTGTTTTAGTATAAAAAATGTTCGGCGTCTCCACCATTCCTTTCCCGACATCCCATAAAGGAATATGGGTGGGCGTTTGATTATTTCTCAAACATGGTTACAGGCGAGGGGTTAACACAAGTAAGCTTTAGCAAAACTCATTTGTTCAATTGTCATGTTCATATGCGCTTCTTGTTTTATATTTGTTTTTGGTTGACATGTATTTGTTGACCACTTTGGTAGGATGTGGAAGAGCCAAACAAGGCTGAGGAGGGAGGGAATGTTATTCAAGATGAGTTTGTACCAGAAAATGTACATTTTAGTTGTACTTATTTTTCATTGCATTCTCATGTATCCATACATTATTCATTTTATATAATTTTACATTCACATGGTTACTTTAACCACTATGGTAGCAGGAGGAGGAGAAAAACAAGGACGAGGATGACGTTGACAATCCTTCTACCAATGTTGATGTTACATGGATGTTAAAGATGATGTTGATTGGATTCCACATACCTCGCATTCCAATCCTAAGGAGGAGGGACCAAAACCAATAAGCACACTTCGATATTTCACATATGACTGTGTATTCTAGTTGATTTAATAACATTTTAAAGGCTTCTAACCTCACAATTCCTTCTTTGTTGATAGTTTGCGGGTGAGTACACTATTTTTGACATGGGTATTGGTAAACGAGATACCCACAACTATTTTCTATACCCATGCACCACATTTTCTAATGATGGTAACTGTCTGTTTGGGTCACTAGACATACTCAACTCTCACTGACATAAGATTCATTGTAGACCACCTATTCCTAGGAGACCTCTAGGTCATCCATGTAGTGGGAAAATAAAGCCAAGGGGAAGGGCCTACACATTAAAATAAAAAAATAGAGGACAATAGACCAGCTTGTAAAAAATCTAAGTATTAGCTAAAGGCATAGGCTAGAAGGAGCATGAATGGACAAATAAATTGTCTCAAAAGTTTCTAATCCAAGTAAGAAATCCTTAAATGTTATCAATAAGCATATGTGTGCATATGATTCTCCTCAAACCATTTTCCAGAGAAGTGACGTGTGAATAAAGAGGCGAGCATATTGTTGGAAAATGGAGGAAGAGAGGAGGGTGGAAGGAGGTGGTATATGCAACTACTAACATCATGTGAGATGCAAAGTGTTGAAATTTTCACATGTCCTAAAATATAAGGTCATTTTTTAATGACTAAAAACTTAATTTTATCTGTAACAACCATCATTGGAAAATGATATACCTGACCCTAACACCCATTATAGTGAGGACGACAACCTTATATTGAAGGAGTAGCTTTCACGGAAAGGGAATAGGGTTTGTCATGGGAAAAAAAGAAAAAAAGTGGGGATGAGATTCTTTAGGTAAGTAAGCTTAGTTAATTTTTCCATGCATCTTGCTAAAGTAATTCTTTTTAACACTTATGTGGCTGTAATATTGGTTACCGGTCGTATGTAGGGGGATGTTGTGCATGAAACACCATAGCCAACGACTATTGTAGAGTTGACAGATGACATTGGAAATGATGATGAAAGTTCATCCACACAGATGTCTAACAACGATTATTTTTCTCAATCCACACATGCCTATGATTTTCATGTTGGTGACAATGTTTGGTTATACACCGATGGTTATATGGTTTCCAAAGGACACATTGTCTCTATTGAGAATGGATTCCTTTCCCAAGGTGTGCAAACCCCAAAGAATTTTTGTGTGGTGAACATTCAGAGGGTTATGTATTTAGAATGGCCAGAGTAGTTGCCCTTTGGTAAGAGTAAGAAAGATACATTGCAAAAAAATTTACATAAAGATACATTATGGTTCATGGAGTATATTAGCGTTGATTCCTCCATAACCAATGTACAAGACTCATCAAAGGTGTGCATTCATTTTCAGTTAGCTTTGTATTTCGTAAACTCTTCCATATTTTCATGTAATTATGTTATATATCTTGTATTTTCCTTTTAGGATCGGGAAGAACAGGAGGTGACATAAAAAACAATGTGGCCTATTTCTTGGTGGTATGAGGTACTTTGTATGTAGCAAACTAAAATGTTCTTTCTTGATGTATGTGTCATATTTTTGTTGTTTGACCACTTTCCTGACATTGAAAAATTTAAATACAGATGTCTTCATGGGAGGTTAAAGAATCCCTGCATTCATTGCTTAGTCAAATTCATGTTCTTCTCCTTCATAAGGAGTTTCCTTACCATGCCTTGAAGATGGATATTATTGAGGTTAGACATGCACCAGTGTTATACATATCTATAATCAATTGAAGCATGCAAACAATAAACACGAAAATTATACTAGAAGAAAAATACATAAGATATAACATGGTTCACCCAGTGTGGGCTACGTCCACCAAGAAACAACCAATCTATTATTCTTTTCTTTATAGAGGAAATACAATGAAGATTTGCAATCTTCCACGCCTCTCACGATTGTACAATATTTTTCATTCACAAGCTTCTCTAATCTCTCTCCAAGAAAATCTTCTTACGATAATCTCAAATCTTACCTTCTAACCTTAGTTTTCTAGCTTATAAGCATATACAAATATTAGGGCAACTTAGCTATGCATTTACAACCCTCTGATCACCTTTATAACCAAGGGTCAAATCTAGTCCCACGTCTAAAATAAAAACATTAACGCACAGAGTAATTGATGTTGGTTACCCAACCAATGTCAGTTGCTCCCAGGTGATCGATGTCGGTTACCCAACCGACGCCGGTTACTATGTAAACCTGCAAGTTTGTAAAACATGCTATTTATGAAGCCATTTAGCTCCACAACTCAACAATATCCCACTTGGAGATAAATTTTTGCTATGTACCGTATAAACTCCATCCTTGGATCCTTTCCTTGACATGTTTCTTCCTCTTCAAGTCTCAAAATCTTGAAGACCAACAGAAGTGGAGTGAAGCTCCAACTTCTCCTTTTCCAATGACTTCATTAGCATATCCTGCAGGGTTCTCATTTGTATGAATTTTCTTCAGTTTTAGTTGCCCATCCTCCAACACCTGCCATATGAAGTGATATCTCAACTGAATGTGTTTTGTTCTTGAATGAAATGCTGAGTTCTTTGCCATATGAATCATCACTTTGACTATCACTGTACAATCTGCAATCCTCTTTCTCCTTTCCCAACTCTTCCATGAACCTGCTCATTTATATCATCTCTTTGCTAGCCTCTGTAGCTGCAACATATTCGACCTTTATAGTAGACAAGGCCACAACCTTCTGCAATCTTGAAATCCAGCTAGCTTTCATGCCACCTATTGTGAATACATATATAGTGGTGCTTCTCCTACCATCCAAATCTTTAACCATATCTGAATCAACATAGCCGCATAAAGAAGTATCTGACCCTCCATAGCATAAATGCATGTTGGATGTCCCTCTCAAATATTTGAGTATCCATTGGACTGCTTTCCAATGCTCTTTACCTGGATTGACCATAAATCTGCTCATAACTCCCACTTCATGTGCAATGTCTGGTCCAATACAAACCAGATCATACATAAGGCTTCCAACTGCTGAATCATATGGAACCTGTGCCATGTACTCGACCTCCTCATGTGATGTAGGACACTGATCTTTGTTTAATTTAAAGTGTCCAACCATAGGTGTACTTACTAGTTTTGAATTCTACATTTTAAACCTTTCCAAAACCTTATTGATATAATCTTCCTGAGATAAATACAATTTCTTGTTCTTCCTATCTCTATGAATTTGCATGCCAAGGATTTTCTTTATACCTCCTAAATCTTTCATTGCAAATGTATGAGCTAACTTTTCTTTAAGCTCAACAATGTCTTGCATACTAGATCCTACAATAAGCATATCATCTACATACAGTAACAAAATAATATAGCTTTAATTTTCAAGCTTCTTGAAATAAACACAATGGTCATATTCACATCTCATATAACCATGCTCATGCATAAAACTATCAAACCTCATATACCATTGCCTTGGGGATTGCTTGAGCCCATACAAGCTCTTTTTCAACCTGCACACAAGTTTCTCCTTACCCTTGACTTCATAACTAAGCGGTTGTTGCATATATATCTCTTCCTCCAAATCATTGTGAAGGAAAGTTTTCTTAACATCAAGTTATTCTAAGTGCAAATATTCTACTACAACTAAACTCAAAACAGTACGAATGGAAGTCATTTTTACTACAGGAGAAAAAATATCACCAAAATCAATACCTATTTTTTGTGCAAACCCTTTTACCACAAGCCTTGCCTTGTATCTTTATTGTCCACCCTCTTCTTCCTTGATCATGTAAACCCATTTGTTTTGCAATGTTCTCTTACCTACTGGAAACTTAACCAAATCCCATGTCTGATTTTGTTCCAAGGAGTCCATCTCCTCATCCATGCCATGCTCCCACTTCTTGTGGGTTTTCATCCTACATTGCTTCTTTAAAACTTTCTGGTTCACCACTATCAATCAATAATACATAAAATAAGGAAGGTGTAAATCTTTCTGGAGGTCTACTTACCCATTGTGACCTTCTTACAAAAATATGGGGTGTTCGGAGGCTCATTTTTTACATCACTGTAGATTCATATCAACCTCTAATAGTGACCGACGTCGGTCATTTGTAGCCAACGTCAGTCCAGGCGACTGATGTTGGTCCTACTTTTTTGTAGCCGATGTTGGTTTTGGCTATCGACGTCGGTCCTGTGTCTTCTGATACCGGTTACTGTAACTGACACTGATACCTGTAGGTGTTAATTTTAAATCTAAGAATGTATTTTCTTCTGAAAACTCTTCTACCAATTCATCCTTGGGTATCAAAATTTGATCCTTGTACATTCTCTTTTCATTCCATTCAATATCACGACTCCTAACAATCTTAGAATCATCTAAATCCCAAAAATGGAATCTGAAATCACCAGAGCCATAACCAATAAAAGTGCATCTCTTATATTTAGCATTCAAATTATTCCTATTTTCTTTATCAACATGCATAAAAGCTTCTGAACCAAATAATCTAAGAAAAGAAAGATCTACCTCTTTTCCAATCCAAGCTTCTTCTGGTATTCCACCATCAAGTGCACTTGAAATCCCATGGTTGATTAAATATATTGTTGTGTCTACTTCTTCTGCTCAAAACTGCAAGGGTAATCCAACGTGTATCCTCATGCTTCTTTCATGTTCATAATAGTCATGTTCATTCTTTCAGCCACACCATTCTCCTGTGTTGTTCTAGGAACCATTTTTTCTCTGCGTATTCCATTCACTAAACATTAATCATTGAAAGTCTTACTACAATACTCACAACCATTATTAGATCTAAGGCATTTTAATTTTAAATTGTATTTATTTTCCACAAGGGCTTTCTATCTTTTAAAAGTCTCAAAAACATCATATTTACGCTTTATATAATAAACTCATACCTTTCTTGTGGCATCATCAATGGAAGTCACATAGTATTGGGATCCTCTATGAGAAGCTACCTGGGCTGGTCCCCACACATCCGAGTGCACAAGCTTCATTAAGTTTGCTTCTTCTTTGTTGCCCCAACTTTGAGAAATCTCACTTTCTTTTGCTTTCCAAATATGCAATGCTCAAAGAAATCAATATCTACATCTTTCAAATGTTACGAATATATTGTGTAACCTATTATTAATAAATTGTATTGTATGTATTATTATTTAAATGAGATGTGAAACTCATTTAATAATAATATAGTGTGAGTGAATGTGAAGTTGTAATAAACAACTCACTACAAAGTTTGATAGATCGTTGAGAGAGAGAATAAAGGGATAAGGAATGATTACTAGGAGATAGACTAGAGATAATTGAGGGATTGGTGTTGACAACATCTTTCTATAGGAGTTGTTATTTCTTTATAATTAATTACTACTCTATGTAATATATCCCATATGTTTTGAATCAGATTATTATTTACGGTATTTTAAAAAAGTTTTGTGCAATAGCTCTACCAAAAATAAGATCAAATATGATAACTTACCCCTTACCTTTAAAATCTGCATTCCCCTTTTACTCATATGGCCTAGCTGAAAATGCCACATGCTTGCATCTGAATCTGAAGTAGATAGATGTCAAAATGAATCAAGTAATACAGGTAGACAAATACAATGTTCCTACCTTCTTGCCTCTTTCCACAACAAGATATTCATTGATAACTTTCCAAGAGTCGACTGTGAATGTAACCATATAACCATGCTTACTTCACCTAGCTATTATTCACATTCAATCCTTCAAAGCTTCTTCAAACCATTGGGTTCTAACAATTCCTCTAACATTTCTCCTGATTCCACACATTTTTAATATCCATGACATTCTAAAGCCTTGTTAGGTAGTGGAGCCTATTTTCATGTGAGAAAGTGTTGAAGACTGTACACTAAGAGTATTGTTGCACACTTTCCACAGTTTTTAAGTCTCGTCGGGGTTCAGGGGTGCAGCCCCCAAGAAAAAAAATTGACCTTGAAAAATGTGCCTGATATACCAATGAAACGTGCTTTTGGGATCATATGGACAGGATTAGGTTGACCCATAGGTTTATGGGATGGTTTGGGCCCAATTTTTGATCCCATGGTTTTGTAAAACTTTAAGCAGTTATCTACTTATTTTGGTTTTGTGCAATGCTCAGGTATTGTGTATCTGATCATTATTCAGATGTGTTTTGAATTTGGGTGTTAATTCTGTAGAGTTTCCTTTTTACATAGCTAAAAATTTATGACATGGGTTTGCATTGAATCTGAAGTAGATAGAATAAAAAATAATCAATAATTCATTGGTAGAGCCCAAATAAACTATGTTCCTACCTTCTTGTCTCTTTGTGTTACAAGATTCTCCTTTTAACTTTCCAAGAGTCTATGAATATTTTCATGCAACTATTCACCTAGTTTCTACTAAATTAGATTTCTCTGTGAGGGATTATTCATGCCTCATTTTAATCTCCATTATTTCCTATCAAATTTTAGATGAAATTCCCCTTTACTAGTAATATTTCACGGTTCATCATCTCCTAAATAAACATGCTCAAAATTACCCTAGACATAATTTTTGAAATAACCCTTATTAGGGGTAGCATGAATAAAAGCTCTTGAATCTGAAACCCATGATTCTATTTTATTATCTAGGCATCTTGCATTACCTTAATTGCAACATTTTCCTCTTTACCTTTGTTTGGTATATTCTCTTTGTTTTCCTTGAACCAACAATCCTTCTTTGCATGCAATTTTTTTCCATAATTCCAGTGGGTTATTCCTTTACCTCTGGATTTAGATCTATCATTCTTTGAATTTGATTTCCCATTATTCTTGCTCTTGGATCTCTCCTTCTTCCTTCCCCTACTTTCTACATTCAAAGCATTTCCAGATGTTTACTCTCATGTAATTTTCTTGTGTATTTCTTCATTCATGATTATACTAACCACATAATCAAACTTCAAAGTATTAGTAGCAAGATGTTTTATTACTAACATCCATTACCAAGTTATCCTAACTATCTGGAAAAGAGCATAAGAATAAAAGTGCTTTCACTTCATCATCAAACAAAATATTTTAACCGATTTTAATTGATTTACAATGGAATGAAAATCATTCAAATGGTTTGATACATCACCTTCTTGCATTTTTTAATTAAATATTTCTTCATTTAAAATTTATTCGAAAGCACTTGGTTTTTCATATAGATTATCTAAATATTTCATCAAATCTACCGTAGTTGTTGCTTCAGTAATATTCAAAGCTATAGATGCTGTCAGGCTCAATCTTATAGATCCCAGAGCCTTTGGTTAAGAATCTTCCATTCTTCATCCGTCATCTTTGTAGGCTTTGCATTCACATCCAATGGTAAATATAAATATTTCTGATACAGATAATATTCCACCTACATCTTCCATAATTGATAATTACGGTTGTCACATCTCTCAACTTTGTATTTTCTATCTTCTACCATTACTGTAGCTCCCACTCTATCAGAAATCCCTTTGTGAGTAAATCCATCAACACACAAAACCCTCAAACAAAAGCTTTGATACTAGTTATTGGGGTTAGACACACACTAGTTTTGTACAAATCTATATTTAGTTGAAGGATAAAAGAAATAAACATGGAAATTATACCATAATAAAAATACACAAGATATAATGTGCTTCACATAGTGTGGGCTACGTCCACCAAGAAACAACCAATCTATTTTCTTTACTTTACAGAGGAAATACCACATGAAGATTTGCAATCTTCCACACCTCTCAAGGATGTACAATACTTTTCCTTCACAAGCTTCTCTAAGTTCTCTCCAAGAAAATCTTCTTACAATAATCTCAAATCTTACCTTCTAACCCTAGCTTTTCTAGCTTATAAGCATATACAAACATTAGGGAAAATTAGCTATGCATTTACAACCATCCATCACCTTTATAACCAAGGGTCGGATCTAATCCCACGTTTAAAATAAAAACATTAACACTATAGGTAATCTGATGTCAGTTACCAAATTGATATCGGTTTCTCCCAAGTGACCAATGTCAGTTACCCAACCTACACCGGTTACTGTGTAAACCTGCAAGTTTGTAAAACATGCTATTTATGAAGCCATTTAGCTCCACAACTCAACAAATATTTGATGTAGCTTAGAATCCACCATGAGTAACCCAGGCACACTTACACATCACTCAACCTGAGCTGAGCGCTCACCCAAAGTGCACAAAGGTACCAGGCCCCTCTTTAGAGTTGCTTGTGTAGGATGTTAATGTGATGAAGATAAAACATGCATCCAAAACCCTAACTAACCATAAAAATTCCATAGAGCATATTCCAGATCTAGATCTTAGTGAATCATGAATTAAACAATAATCGTAATGAAATCAACCATACAAGAACAAGTTACAGTCATGTTTAACACCTTTATCCAACCAATATACTCCATTATATTAAACACAGTAAACACATAAGCTTCTTATAATAAATAGTATCATCGTAAGTCATGTGTGCATCAGATCCAACAACATCACTTTACAATAATCCACACACACTAATCTACACAATTCGCTATATATTTCTAGGAGTAGGGACTTTCCCTTCACTGCCTATGCACTTCCCAAAATAGGTCACATGCTGAAGATAGCCATGCACCTTTACAATAATATGCACTCATGCAAGTGCTCTAATAATAGATCTCCTATAGTTAACTGGCAAAAATAATCCTATTATTATCCTGAACTCATGCATAACACTTAGTAGATGCTCATCCCCAAAATAACATTTGCGTGTCGCTATTATTATCCTGAACTCATGCATAACACTTAGTAGATGCTCATCCCCAAAATAACATTTACGTGTCACGCAAGTCTCCATCCCAATGTGTGCTCCACATGCTATCTCCAAAAATAGCCCGTAACCATGAAAATGGCTAAGTCCCAAATCAACTTGTCCTAGCGCGCATTTCCTTTCCTATCCTTCTGTGCCTTTAAATGTGCCTTGTTCCCATGCACAAATCTTCTGTGTGCCCTCTCCTTAGTGTCATACTTTGTCTGCTCAACATTACTCCACACTAATGTACATTATCATCCCGAAAATGGGGTTTCTGCTAATTGTATAAAACAATGAATAATAAGAATGGAAAGAATGTGAAGAATCATTGTACTAAGAATAGACTTCTATTCTGCAGTACCCTCCACTTCAACTGGGAGGATCAACTCTGGATATTCTGTTTTAATCTCAACCTGCAATGTTTTCTAGTCATCCAACGCGGTTCTTGTCTTCTCTGGAACATATGTGGCTATGGCTTCCAACTCGTCTTGGGTTATTTCTTCCTTTTGATTCTACAATACTAGTACAACATTAGCCATAACAAACATCCTTCCATCCATAAGATCCATCTTTTGCACTATGAGCTTTCCAATCTCATCCAGCCTCTCCTTATGTGGGTTTTGTGCTGCTACAAGGGCTTCACGCTTTTGTTTTACTAATGCCAATCTTTCTGCGTGCCCTAAAGTCTCATCCTTCATTGCCTTAAGAACTTCATTAATTTCTATCATAGTCCTGATCCTGATCATCACTTCTGGTCTTGCACATATGTTTAGAGCTTGATCTGCTTTCTTCATATCATCTTGTAAAGTATGGAGTAATGCCTCATAAGAAGAAATATTCCTAACCACAGAGGCCCTTGCTCTCTCTGCTTCCTATTCAGGATCCTTTGGTGCTAGCATTTGAATCGGTCCATCTTCAAGCACCAAATCAACTAATGTGTGCACATAATGCATAGTTGAAGGAAACTTCTCATGTACCTTAAACTCCAGATGCGGTCTTGCTTTCAAGACATAGTCACCAATTTCTTCTACCATGTTGATGAAGGCCTCATTCTTTTTCTGCTAGAGATTCTTCTCTCCTTTTAGATGCATTATTTCTACAGTTTTTGCCTTGTTATATTCAAGTATTGCTTTGATACTTGTAGCCTTATCGATATTCCTCTGTGCCACCTCTATAGATACCTTAACCAAGGCATTGTTCACCTGCTCATCAGACATGAGAGTGGGATTTATAGTCATGTGTCTGTTCTACGGTACCTTCTTCACTCTTCTTGATACACAAGACTCCTCGCATACATCAAAATTTGGTTCATCCATGTGAGTCTGCATGGACCAAGACAATTGTTTCCTTGTGCGCGTTGTGGCCATGTTTGGGTCCATCAACTCCCACCCATATAACTCCTTCAGGTCCACTGTGCTTTGAAACCAAGCGCAGATGATTTTTCTTGTGTCCCCAACATATCCCATAGTTGGCATAATGTATTCTCCACTTGTTCTCTTTCTTTTTGGCCCCTTAGGAACCTGAGCGCCAAGATTCGGAGTTGGCCCTTCAACATCCTGAGTAGTATCATACGCATGAGGTTACTCATGCTGTGTTTCTTCTACCTCCTTCACCTCTTCATCCTCTTCCTTCATGTCCTCATCTCTAGGCTCCTCCACATCTTCTAGCTACACTAGGGTCCCAAGCACACTCTCTGCAGACTCCCCCGCCTCCTTGTTCAACTTTAGCTTTCTCCTCTTCTTCTCAGTTGCCTCTTTCTAAGGGGAGATTCATGGTTATCTTCTTATAGATTGTGGAGTTCCCATGCCTTAGGTCCTTTTTCTTCTTAATACCCTCTTAAAGCGATGCTCTTCATGGACTACTTCCACATCCAAGTCCTCATATCCCTCTTGCACCTGAGGTGGAGTATCTGTGCGCTCAGTCTCCACTCTGTCTATGGGCTGCTTCTAACCTCTATCATCCAAGCCTCCACTATCTTTGTGTTCTTCTTCCTCCTCGTCTACCTCTATAGTCTTTGAAGGATTTAGAGCTAGCACATTCTCCACTGTATGTTTTCCCTTAGGCAGCCCTGGGAGCATAAACTCATTCTCCACATACTTTTTATTCTCCAGCCTAGGATTAAGTTGAAGATATACGAGCTCAACTCCACTGTCCCCAATAGCCAAGCTTATTGGCTTCATACTTACGATGTCTAAAATGAGCCTCTCAACATAGGAAGTTCGACTTGGATACACATATGTCTTCTTGAGGGTGTGGTAGTCACAATATAGCTTGTCTGCATTAAAGTTCAGATGGTATGCATCAGTAAATTTTTGAATTGAGGCATGGAAGTAGCGCACTATGAAGGCATAGGGTAGTTTGCACCATGGGCTTCATGTCCCATCCCTCATGGCAAACTGCGTGATGCAGAAGTGTTGGTACACGGTGAACTCTACTACCTTGCCTACTACCGAAGGTAGCTCCTTAGGAATGCGCCACTCCTCCTCAAACGCTGCATGTAGTCAGTCATACCACGTTTCTACCCTCTGCTTAAATGGCCCACTCATTGATCCTTCACATAAATATTTTTCAAACCTCTCCATGAGGGACTTCTTTTGTAAGGGGTACTCTCAGATCTTGTTCTTTGGCCTATCGGGCACTCCAATTTCTAGAAATACAATAGAAAATAGGATAGTGCCAAAACTTATCTTTTCTCCTATGCACACTTCCTCAACAATGGTGTTTGCAATATAGCCTGCTAAGTTGTATACTACTCACTGAGACATTTTCTTTACAATATAAACCCACATGGGGTTTACTTGCGACCATCTCTCTTGGTCATTCAACTTCGTGAGCAGATGCATAGATGACTACACCACATGAAACTTCTTCAACTTATCAATGTCCATTCCGTGCTAACCCTTGGTATACCCCAATTCCTTTCTTGTTTCTATAACCATTGCTTTATCAGTTAGATCACTAACAAGGTCTAACCCTATGCCCTTCAATCTTGTTAGTGTCGAAACTAGGGCCGCTATGATCCTAACCCTTCATTTGACAAAATAAAATAAGTCCTCATGGACTCGACTCATAAGCCATTGGTATAAGGGTTCATATTTTCCAAAATATGGGAGCTCATACATCTGATAAACTCCTACCTGCTTCAATAATTTTTCCCCAGCATCCTCATACATTGGTGTATCCTCCACCATGCGCTTATTGGTCTTCTTATTCAGCAAAACCTCCAACTCTCCCTTGTTTTCAGTGGTACAGTGGTTGTAGTCACTTATTTTTCATCCATGGATGTGGGAATCCCACTCTTGTTTGACTATTACTCCTTCAAGGTACTACATCTCTGAAAAATTGCTCTCGGGAGCAATTTCAACTTCAACTTCTACCTTCTTCTTTCCTTTCGTGCTTGTTGTAGGTGCTTTCTTCAGTGCCATCGCAAAAATCCCACCTTTTGTTGTCTGTAATGAGTAAACTCAAACCTTAGCTTGAATATGCTTTCCCTATCTCTGAAACCACATGCCCTACCTCCTTCTCAATGCTTCTGCTTCACTCAAACCCTTCACCAATGGGGATGTAAGCCTCTTCCATGCAATAGTCTACTCTCCACGTTTGGTTTCACAATGCTCAGCACCTCAACGCGACTCACTTGGCTCATTCAAACTTAGCTTTCTCAAATACTTGTGATCGTAAAGGTAAAAATTAACCCGCATCACGTCCTTATATAGATTGTGAAAAGTTAGTGCATTTATTTCTCTTTCACTTACCAACAATCCTCTCATTGATTCAGCATTTTCACAATCTTCGTGCAGAACATCTTCACTCCCTAGATATAACCTTCTAGTGCACCTTCCTACCTTTTGGCTACATAATTCTCTTTAGCACACTTCGTACCTCGCCATTGTACCTTCCCCTAGTAGTTTCCACAGTCGTTGCTTACCTTGCGTTATATTATTCCCTCATTTATCTCCATCTATGGTCATCTTTTAGAAGCAATCTCCTTTCTAATAGCTCCTTTCCACACTTAACTAACACCTGTAACAATTTTGTTCTCATGTGTACCAGTTGTGAATAACCACCCCACACCAATGGTATATGTAGTCCTTTGTGCATAAAAATAATTTAGATGGTAACTAGCTTCCAATGCGCAAATGCACTTATTACACAAAACACCAAACTAAATTGACAAAACATAACGACGAAGAAGGAAATACAAAAAGGCAAACCTATACTAAATGGAAATACTACCTTATTACAAACACTAATAAGACTTAGTTATAATAGGGCTTCAGCCTACCCTTGTTGAAGTAACCGGGTAACCGTCTTCCATCAAAATTCTCTAACTGGCAAGCGCATGATTCAAGTATATGAGTGATAACATACGGTTCCAACCAATGCACTTTAAGCTTGCTTGGATGGTGCAAAAACTTAGAATCATAAAGAAGCATCATTTATCTAATCTCAAGCTTTCTATCCTGGATGTGTCTGTCATGTCATGCCTTATGTCTAGCCTATTCCTGCTTCTGACTCCAACGTGCTATGGTGCGCCTCTCATCTAACTATATCAATTTATCAATTCTTTTTTATAATGCTTGCTTATCGGCTAGACCTCCAACACACACAATACACAAAGAAGGTGACATGAATTCCATAGGAAGAACAAATTTTACACCAAACACCAACTTAAAGGGTTTGGCTTTGTTCAACCTCTTGTATGTTATTCTATACGCCCAAAACACAACAAAAACTTTATCATCCCAATCTTTCCTTCCAACATCACAAATTTTTGTCAATGTCTGGCTCAAAATCTTGTTGAAGGCCTCAATAGTCTCATTTTCCTTAGGATGATAAGGTGTAGTCTTATGGTGCACAATCATAAATTCATCCAATAATATCCTGATTGTCTCATTCAAAAAATGTGTACCCCTATCACTTGTCAAGCTCAGCGGGCATCCATGCCTTGTAAAAACATTTTCCCATAAGAACCTAACTGTTGTAGCTGCTGTACAATCCTTGGTAGGTGATGCTTATGTCCACCTTGTAAGATAATCTATGCAAGTGATGATGTAGTGTGATCCATTTCTACGCGCGGCTCGTGAAATAGGACCCACAAAGTCTATAGCCCAATTCTTTAACGGATCTACACTACGAATAGGTCTTAAAGGCATTTCATCTCTTTGCCTAGGTTTACCAAGGTGTTGACAGTGATCACACGCCTTACAATATGCTTTACAATCTTTGTAGAGGGTCTCCCACAATAATCCAGCGAGTAGAATCTTATGCGCAATGGCATAACCTGCATAATGCCCACCTGCAATACCACCATGAGCCTCTTCCATGATATCCATGCGCTCATGCTCTAGTACACACCGACACAATACTTCATCTCAGCCTAACTCGTATAGGTCATCACTGATCAACATAAAAGGTGTCAAGTGGATTGTAAGTTGTTTCTTCTATAAGGATTTCATTCCTTCTGGCACCATACCTGTATGTAAAAAGATAATATTATCCTCCAATTCTGAAGGTGTGCATTGTAACCTATATAACTGTGCATCTGACATTGTATTTTCAATTGTCTTTGTGTCCTCCCCTGATTGAATTCTTGATAAATGGTCTGGGTCAGAATTACTTTTACCTAGTTTTACCACAACTGTGAAATCAAATTCTTTGAATAAGAGCACCCATCGACATATGCGCCCCTGTAAAATGGGCTTGTTTACCAAGTATTTCAATGCCATGTGATCGATATAAAATACAAATGGTGTTGCTAGCAGGTATTGTTTTAATTTATGCAGTGCGTAGATTATTGACAAGGCTTCTCGCTCAGTAGTTGTATAATTCTTCTCTACAGGAGTCAACTTTCTATTAGTAAAACAAATAGGATGATCTATAATTCCTTCTTCATGTTGAGCTAACACAACACCGATGGCCTTGCTAGAGGCATTCACATGTACATGAAACTGTTGGTACCATGAGGGAAAACGCAAAATAGGCGCTGTAGTAAGTCTCTCCTTCAATGCCTCAAATGCACATTGTTGTGGTTCTCCCCAATAGAATGTCCCTTTTCCCTTTAGTAACTCTTCCAAGGGTGCGAAAATCTTAGCATATCCTTTGATAAATTTTCTATAATACCCTATGTGGCCCAAGAATCTGCGCACCTCACTCTGATTGGTAGGCTCTTCCAGGCCTACAATAACTGTAACCTTAGTTGGATCCACTAACAAATCTTCCTTGTAGATGATGTGCCCTAACAAAGTGCCAAAAGGTGTAGCAAACATGCATTTCTTGATGTTTAAAGAGATGCTTAATTGTCTACATATTTCAAACATTAGGTGCAAATTGTCACAATGATCCTTAACAAGTCCATACACCATCTAATCATCCAAGTAAACTTGTAATAAGTTGTGAATAAAATCCTGGAATGCTTGAACAACTATGCTCGAAAATATAATAGGCGCACTTTTCAGACTAAAGGGCATCACAGTAAAGCAAAACTTCCCCATTCTGTGGTGAAAGTTGTTTTCTCTTGATCCTCCTGTGCAATCCTAACCTGATGATACCCAGAGAATCCATCTGTAAAAGAATAGATTTCACGCCCTAAAATGCCTTCTAATATCTCCTTTATGAAAGGTGTAGGAAAAGGATCAATCCCACATGCAAATTTCAGTTCCATGTAATCCACACAAGTCCTAATCCAACCATCTTTCTTTATATTGATGACCATGGGGCTAACCCACTCTGATTATTCTAGGGGCTTGATGATGCCAGACTTCAACATCTTGTCAATTTCGTCCTTAACTTTTATACCTAGGTTAGGGTTCATTCTATAGGGTCTTTTAGTGACCGGGCGCACACCTTCCTTAAGCTTAATCTTCATCTCTCCTAATGATTCATGCACTCCTTTTAATTCATGGTAGCCCCTAGGAAATAAGTCCTGAAAATCACGTAGTAACTCAATGATTTTTTCCACTTCAGATTCAGACCAATAATCCCCAATTATTGCCTCCTTAGGTTCAACATCCATGTACCAATATTCACTTTTTAGTCTTCATGGGTTCATGATAGGCACGTGTGTTTTCATCCGCATTGTCTAACACCTCACTCGTACCCATTGAATGATCTATATCTAGATCTTTTACTTCCTCATCATCCACTATGTAGACCATCTTTCCTTTTTCTTTCTCAAAGTAAGCATGCTTAAGTAGCATGGCATCTGTCTCTTCTTCTTCATCAAAGCGTGCTCCTGAGTATGTCTCACCAAATAACTCCTGAATGAGTTCTTCCACCTTTGCATTGTCTCCCATAGTTAAGTGCTTTATAACCCTTAATGCCTCTTCCACTGAAGGTTTAGTAGAGAAGTAGTCAAAAGTATGGACCATTCCTACAATCAAATCCTACCAATTTCCAGTCTCTCTATGTAGCTCCGCATATACATACCAAACACGTGTGCAGCCTTGTAAAGTGGAATAAAGTTTGTGCACCCATAGACGAAGGTGGTAAAGCTTCTTGCCCCTTCTGTCTAGAGCCTCTCACACTGAATGTGGTGCTAAACATGTTGATTACCATGATATGTGCAGATTTGAGTAGGTGCATTTCTCCTGAAAAACTGAGTTGTTAGAGAAATCCTGACTTCATTCCATTCTACAAGATTATCCCTGTGAACCACCCACCAGTGCATTATATCCCGTGCAGGGTATATGCTAACATATTTCTTCTTTCAAATTGGTCTGTCCACTATTCCTCCATGGCATGCAGGAATACCGTAGGGTCTCCTTCTCTAGTGTACCGAGGTACAAAGTTGTTACCTATCCTCCTAATACAATGAGGTTTTCTTCTCCACGAAAATGTGCTCCTTACTTCGCACCCAACCATCTCATAAGTGCCATGAGCCCAATTATCACAAGCAATACTTGTGGTATCACTAATAGATTGTGCATCTTCCCACTGGAGGATTCCTTCCTTAGATGGCTCGAGTACTTCTGGGTCCCGAATGACGTGTACATAAATCCTGTTCAGATCTTCTTCACTCAAAGGCTCAACATAAGGTGCAGATTTCCCATCCATTAAAGGGATAATAACTCTTTCCTCCTTGTTCTCAAAACTTATATATCCCTTGTTGAACTGTAGATCAACATTATTTATGTAGCACCAAGGGTGCCCAAGCAGAGTTGGGAAACTGTCTGCTTCTGCAAGTGCTAAAACCTCAAAGTCCCCAGTGAACTTGGCCCCTTGTATAGTAATGGATGCATCATTTAAAACTCTGATGGGAGTGGCCTTAGTTTGATTAGCCATAAACGATACATTAGAAGATGGCTGCAATGGAGGTCTCCCCATCTGTACCCATGCATCTAAAGTAAGCACATTTACCTTTGTGCCTGTGTCAATCAATATATTACTCAAGAGCCATCCATCCACAACAACATTCAGAGTGATCTCCTTATCATAATCTAAGCTATGAGGGGGAAGATTTACATGCAGGATCTGACGTCCATTCTCAATATTCATGCATGGAGTGTTTCCCTTTAGCCAACTCCCTAGTAATGGAATGATATTCTCCTGGCAAAAAATTTTGCATACCTCCTTCAAGTCATCAATATCTGACTGGACCATCTCTACTGCCTTCTTTTGTTCCATCTTCCATGATTGCTCCTTTAAATGCTGTATTTCCCCTGAAGGTTTCTGAGTACCTCCATGGTCTCATGATAAACCTCCTTCTAATGCGCAGGATCTGGATACCTTGCACGAAAAACACCCTCATTAGTGATGGTAGGCTTCTTCTGTAATGCTTATCTGACACGCACAACTTCAACGCGTGTAGTAATCTTCATAGGTAATACCTCAGGTTCCGTGCCAACTTTGTCATCCACTGATTTTCCATAGCATGCTGTATTCTAACCATCCATGCGCCCTTGTTCTCATGTTTATGCTGCTTGCTAAGATGCTCATATAGGTCTGGGCATTCCTCATAGCTGTGATTCTTCCCACAAAAGGAACAATTAATAATCTGAGGACATTCACTCATGTAGTGGTAAGGAGATTCACATGTAAAGCACGTTCTATGAGAGAACTCGCCTCGTCCACCACCACGTTCTCGTCCCTCGAATCCACCACAATATCCTCGACCTCTACCACGACCTCCTTCATAACACCCCTCATTCCAATCATAGCGTGGTTGATTGTGATCTTGATTTTGGTGCTCACCTTTACCCTTAGAGTTATCTAATACTCTTATTTGTCGACACCAATATCTATAGCATCATGGATATGACCAATCAACCTGCAGTCTTCTGTATCATGAGTCGTGGACCAGACAAATTTTACAATAACATGATACATTCTTCCTTATCACGCATTGTAATAATGGGCAATGACTGCATGTCATGGTTCAAATGACATATCTCATAGTCTAGCAATAATGAACGCACTGATATGTGGGGGCAACTATCCTTGGTGTTCCCTTCCACTTCACAATCTGTACACCAAATTCCAGTGCATGTCTCATGTGCTGAATTTGCCGATAGTTTCTCCAACTGCTTTGTCATAGCTGTGAGTTTTACCTCCAAGAATGGGCTTACTCTAGTGTCTATACTTCCAATTGCCTCAGCGCACAAAGCTACTTCAAGTGCTTCGCATGGATTAGTATATGTCTTATGTGACAACGCCCTTATAAAAGGTGTGATCAGTCCTCCAACGAACCATTGTGCATGCTAACTTGCATGAATATCATAAGAAAGCTTAGACAAAAGTTTTTTGAAATGGGCATCATACTCCCATACACTCTCAGTAGTGCCCTGCTTAATATCCTTGAGAGTGCTTATACTCTTCTACTCAAATTCAGGGATATAAAACTCTTTAAGGAAAGCATATTTTAATGCTGCATAATCTACACAAGTTTGATCAGGGTCAAACTTCCTGTACCAACTATGTGCGCATCCCTGTAATGTAGTTGTAAATTGACTTGCCTTGCACTCAAAAGCTGTGATCCCTTTTGCGTGCCACAATATCTCACACATGTGCACGTGTTCAAAAACATCTTCTATGCCCCTATACTCTGGAAGATGGAGAGACATCTCCATGTAAATATTCTGGGGTTGGTGTAGACCCTGCCCACCTGATCCAGAACCTCCTGTGTTACCTCTGCCTTAAGAACCACCAGATCCACTAGAACTAGAGCCACCTATACCCATTGATCCTCCACTTGTAGCTGGAAGTGGACCAGAAGATGTACTTCCTTGTGTCCCAACAGTAGTACTGAACTGAACTCCTACAGTCTGCGTGGTGGTACTACTCCCAAAAGTGAGTCCAAAATTTTTTACGCTCAAATTATGTGCTGATGATGTGCCTAAAAAGGTACCTCCAAACAACAATGAAGACGTTTAACTTGCCATGGATGTACTTGCTATGTGACTTAATCCTGCTTCCCTACTACCCAAATTAGCTTGCTGACTATTGGATGTACTAGATAATGGAAAACCAAGCGCAAGGGCTAGGTTTCCAGGTAGATTCAGATGTGCACCTACGGCCCAGGTCATCTCTGCTGGCATGCTCCCTTGTGAGGCCGAGG
This sequence comes from Taxus chinensis, assembly GCA_019776745.2. Lineage (NCBI taxonomy): Eukaryota > Viridiplantae > Streptophyta > Pinopsida > Cupressales > Taxaceae > Taxus > Taxus chinensis. The sequence continues at coordinate 297,437,387 of CM034147.1, read as the reverse complement.
GGGGTTCCCTGTCATGCTTTCCCAAATGGGGGAGTTCCATATGCTCTGGCTCCATGCCTTCTGCATGAGCTCCAAATCCTTCACGAGCCATCTCTCTCCTCAACGCTATTCACTCTAAAATATCCTGATGCTTCTCTATCTCTCTTTCACATGCCTCATTGTGCTTAAGCCACCTTTCTTCTCTCTACCTTTCTACCGCTAGGTACGCCATCTTTCACCAAACCTGCTCCTGCCCCCGTGCGTGGTGGGGTTTAGCTAGCCATCGGTTTTTCTTCCAAGTTCAGGGTCACCATCAAGATCTTGATCGCCAGTGGAATGCCTTGCAAGTAAGTTCCCCTGGGATAATGTAAAAATTGGAACTCAGCTACCTCCAGGCAAGAATAAGTGGAAATTGAGTACTCCAGAATATAGCTGTTCAAAACACCATGAAACCAAGTATCCACAGTGCATGTCCAAATCAGATCAACATCATAAAAGGCCTGAAATTCTTTCTGTGTCCAGACAAGTGTGTGATACCTCTAATTCTTTTTAGATGCATAAGCAACCAGCCACTTGTACAGTTCTACTAAGAAGATAACAAAGAAGCTCTCATACAAACAGTCATATAGATTATGTTCCACCCATGCATGTGCATCAAACTCAGATCCAATGTTGAACCTCCATGCGTACTCTTCTTCTAGATCTTTTATCCACTCCTCAACACTTGCTAGGGTCAACTGGTACGTCTTCATCATGAACCATCCTAAAAACAACTAAAAAAGAGGTCCCAACAACGGAACCAATGATGCAGCCTATAATCTACTATATGAAACCCAACCCAGGCGCGCACTGACACATCACTCAGCCTGAGCTGAGTGCTCACCCAAAGTGTGCAAAGGTACCAGGCCCCTCTTTAGAGTTGCTTGTGCAGGATGTTAACGTGTTGAAGATAAAGCATACATCCAAAACCCTAACTAACCATAAACATTCCACAAAGCATATTCCAGATCTAGATCTTAAAGAATCATGAATTAAACAATAATCATAATGAAATCAACCATACAAGAACCAGTTACAGTCATGTTTAACACCTTTATCCAGCCAATATACTCCATTATATTAAACACAGTAAATACAAAAGCTTCTTACATCATATAACATTACCATAAGTTTATGCGCGTATCAGATCCAACAACATAACTCCACAATAACTCATACACAATATCTCTCTCTAATCTACACAGACTAATACATACTTATAGGGGTGGGGACTTTCCCTTCACCACTTACACACTTCCCAAAATAGGTTGCATGCTGAAAATAGCCATGCACCTTTACAATAATATGCACACATGCAAGTGTGCTAATAATAGATCTCCTACAGTTAACTGGCAGTAATAATCCTATTATTATCTCGAACTCATGCATGGCACTTAGTAGATGCTCATCCTCAAAATAGCATTTGTGTGTCGCACAAGTCTCCATCCTGATGTGTTCTCCACACGCTATCTCCAAAAATAGCCCATAACCATGAAAACGGGTTAAGTCCCAAATCAGCTTGTCCTACATCGCGTTTCCCTTCCTATCCTTTTACTCCTTCAAATGCACCTTGTTCCCAGGCCTGAATCTTTTGTGTGCCCTCTCCTTTGTGTCATACTCTGTCTGGTCAACAATATTTCCATGATGTTTTAATATGTACTCAGATATGATATTTATGATATAAAATGAAATAAAAATTTTGCACATGATGTTTGAAAATATGTAATGATACAAATTACCTACACATGATGGTTCAATATATACTTGCACATAGTATTTATTATGTGTAATGATAGATTTAACTTGTACATGATGTTCCCATGTATGTGCTTCATTTACACACCATATTCGTAATAAGTGTTGTATTTATGCCCATTATAAGTAATGTTGCAGTGTTCAATCCCTTGCAATTAATGAGGTTGCATAAGGGTTTTGATATTTAAATGATGCATAGATGTTGACATGTATGTAGTTTTTCATGATGTAATTGTTGATCAAGAAACCTTGTTCTCGAGCAGGTGAAAGCCGATACTGGAAGTAACCAGAAACTTCGAATGATGGAGGGCTTAGGACCTCAGATGCAGATATGGATCTATGAGTGCAAAGAAGATAGATGTGTGATACAAAGAAGATACATCTTCAAAACTGAAACAGATGTAATTAGATAACAATATGCGGGGGTTTCCCAAACAATACTGGTTCTAAGAGGATGTTAACTCCCTTGGAGGATGTCAACCCCATGTCTATAAAGATAGAAATAAATGACGAACAATAGATATCATGTAGAAATAATGAAATACAAAATGACAAGTAAATGAAATGACGAGATATGGAGATGAACTAGGCATTAGGATGGCAAGATGTTAAACAATGGCAAATATTTCTCCCACACTCCTCACCTCTAACATATAACAATGACCAAGGTTTTTCCTTGACCTCAAACTTGCAGAACTTCAGTAAGCAGAAATTTCATATAGATTCTTCCTCCTCCTTTTTACGTCTAGGTCTAGGTCCTTTTTCTAGGTTTCGGTCCAGGTTCAACTTTCGGTCTAGCTCTTTCTTTAAAGAGGGGGGAGAACCCATATTTATAACTTGGAGGTGAGGTTAGATTGAGGTTAACAAATAACTGAGGTTGGGTAAAGTAACCTGGGTTAACAAACATGATGTGATCACGTGGGGCCCATAGTTTGACTTATTAGATGGAGTGGGGAGCATGATTGACATGGTAGGTGAGATAATAGATTCCATTTTTTTAAAATTAAGAAAGGGGTGTCGAATGGGTATATTAATACCCATGAATTGAATACAATTGATATGGGAGATAATGCCAAAATTTTAATTATCAAACGGGTCCACATGGAGCCCATTTGATCATTTATTAATTAAGGATGAGTAAATAGATGGGATTTACTCAAATTTAAGAAAAAAAAAAGTGAGGGGGAAAGTGGAATGAAGGAAAATGAATGTTGGATGAACAAGAAGGGTTACACCAAAGAATGGTGTCTACATTTGCCCCTTTTTGTTGAGTGGTTTTCGATAGCAAGCCATGAGATAAAAATAAAAATGGTTGGATGAAATATGTGTCCAAGGATGGATGAAGACATGACCAAAGGCAAGATGCCCTAGGAAAAAAAGGATAGCAATATCAATGAGAAATATGGTGGTGAATCCAATATCACATTAGTAGAGGAAAATTATAATCTCAACAGAGATAGGCGACAACATTCTATGGACCAGTGAGTGGGTGGAAACCACTACTGTATGGATGTAAATTTTGATGACCAATGGGTCATAGGAAAACATCAAAATATACACAATTAAATGCGAAGAGTATGTAAAATCCGTTGTACGTGAGGAATCGAGAGAAAAAGCATGCGTCTGGAAAAGGGATGAGGATGAAAAATAATGATGCCCCAACACAAGGCACAAGAGAGAAAAAAAGTGAGTTACATGCATTGACAAGTACAAGGATGAAAAGGTGCCCCAACATAGGACACAAATATGACATAATGAGAGATGGATGTGTAAGTAAAAATGCCGCAAGGGGAATAATCATAAATGTGGACATGATGAGTAGATAAGATAGAAGGGTGAGATAGAATTCCCTAAAAGGATGATAAATATGATGGTAATCATGTTTCATAGGAAAGATGCATAAGTGTCAAAAAATTAGAAGGTGAAAAATAAAAAGCAGTATCACTTCTTTGATAAGTAGGATAAGAAGTCAAGATACTTTTGCGACAAAACAAAAGCAGAGCAAATTTTCATGGAAGAGAACAAGATCAGATAGGTGATGGCCGTTATGGTATCCTCCAAGAAAAAAATTTCAAAGGAAGATGGGAAGAGATTCTTAGAAATGGATATGATGATGCCCCTACGAGAGGACTGATGAAGATAAAAGATGTGACAGGGTTCTCAAAAAGAGAAGAGGTCAATGCTGTAGAGAGAAGAACGAGAACGGTAATGAAATGGATCGACGGTGGTACATAAACAGAGAAACATTGGCATTGACCGTGAATGCTAGATGTGATGGGTGTTGAGAAAGAGAAAAGGGAATGGACAGGAGGACTAGTTGATTATGAGAAGAGAAAGAAAAGTTGAAGGTGAAGGTGACAGGGGTATGGAATAGAGGGACGGAGATGGAGCAGGAGAAAAGAAGGAATGGAAGGGGAGGAAGAAGATAACAAAGAAGGATTATAAAGGAAGGGGGAAATGATGAAGGACACACAAGGAGAAGACAAGAAAAGGATAGAGTAGAGGGTGAAATTATGAAAAAGGGAGAGAGTTATTTAAAACGAAAGGCATGAAGGAGGGTGAAGCAGAGGAAGGTAGAGAAGTAATGGAAAATGAAAGAGATGATAGAGAAAAGAAAATTGAAGGAACCAGATCATAGTGAAGAAATCCAAGGCAAAAAATATGGAACTGATCGCATGGAAATGCATGTGGATGGTGGGATGATAAAAAAGATGGGACAACATTGAAGTGTCAAGTTATCAACGGGGAAGTAAGAGGGAAGTGCCAGGTAAAAAGGGGAGGAAGATTATATAGAGGATGTGAAATAAGACAAGGACCATAAAGGAGGAGAGGAAAACAGATAAAATTATGCAAAAGGAAGGAAACCAAGAATGTAGATATTCGATAAAGAGTGAGAAGTATAAGGAACCTAAAGAGAAGCTTGAGGGGAGGAATGACACAGATTAGAAAATATGCAGAGATGCATGAGATGAGGATAAGTTGATGACGAGAAAATAGAGAGAGGGTAAATGATGAAGAAAGTGAAGAAATTGGCAAGGAAGAATAAAAGATGGAGAGGTGGCGAAGAAAAAGATAGGAACGGATAGAAGAGGTAATGCCAACGAATGGATGTTAGGAGAAATCCACCGATAATGATCAGTAGGAAAGGATGAGACAAAAGGTGAGACGAGGCAGAAAGTAAATGAGGAATGGAAGGGGGAACGCCAATGAAGGGAAGTTATGAGAAGTCCCTCGATAATGATCAGAGGGCATAGAGGAAGGAAGGAACAATGATAGAATGGGGAAGATCAAAGAGAAGGATCTAGGCTGTGCAAAATGGGGATGAGTGATTTTTAGGAGAAGTCCATCGATAATTATTAGCATGGAAATAGAAGATGATGATGAAATAATGTTAGGAGATGATCAATGATAATGATGGGTAAGTATGGGGGTAGATATGTGGGAGAAATCTAGAAGATGGAGTGGAAAGAGTAAATAAAGGAGGGATAATGATGTGTGTGAAGATGAAGGTGAGGAGAGGATGCAATGGATGAGAATGAATGAGAGAAAAATGAAGAAACAAGACATGAAATGAAAGGGGAAGAAATGGTTAAGTAAGATTACTAAGCAAGGGATGATGGAGATGAACACCGGGCAAGTAGAAAGTGGTGTTTACGAGAATGAAAGAGGAGGCGAGAGGATGTGATGATGGGGAATGATGAGAAAATGTAGATGGTGAGAATGTGGAGTGGTGGGCGAGTGCAAGATGATAGATCATCCTTAAGAGGGACCTTTAAGTAAGATTTCCATGCCAAAGGAGGAATTAAGTAAGATCACCAAACCAATAGTGACGATATGGAAGGAGAAAGGCAACATTATATTGGATACAGGTGTGGAATGGTTGGTTGGAGTGAATGAGTACAATGAGAGGTTGGAGATAGAAGATGAGGAAGATATGATGGGAGGTGGAAGGGTCAAATGGAAAACCATTCTTAAGAGGGAATCTTAAGTAAGATTGCCATGTGATGGGGATGGTTAATTAGGATCGCCAAGCCAAAGAAGAAGAATGATGAAAAGACTGAGTGGCGTATACCAAAATGGAAGAAGAGATGAAAGGAGGTGATATAAAGGTGATAATAAGGAAACAAAGGAGTGTGAAATAAGTGGATGAAGGAACATATGCAGTGTAGATGGAGAGTTTAAGGGAAATCCTTAGTTGGGATGCCCACATGGTGGGAGAGATGATGTAAGAGTGTCAAACAAAAAAGGAGGAGTGGAAATATATTTGTGGTGGTGATTGTAATCCGCTAAAAGAGGAAATGGTGGAGAAGCTTCTACAGCAGGAGGATCCAAGGAAGAAGATATACCTTAACTAAGATTCTCTAGCTGTATGGATGGTTAAGTAAAATATTGTTAAACTGAAAGCAGAAGAGTGAAAGGGAAACTCAAGAGGAAAGACAAGTAGGATATCTAGCATGGTGTAAGGGGACAAAAAGGTGAGAAGGATGATGTGGAGACAAATGGTGATGAGTGGAAATGGGGAGTGAAGAGAAATGGATCAAAGACATTGTTGAAAATGTTGGGGGATAATAAGCTGCAAGATAACAAACTTGCCTTGAGAAGGATCCTTAAGTAGGATTCGCAAACCGCAACGATGATCAAGTAGATATCGCAAACTGAAAAGTGTATTTGTGAGAGCATTCATGGATATTATGGATAGATATATAATTCATAGTGTGAAATTTGATGTGATTTTGATGAGATGATTGAAACATAATTGTAGCAAGAGCATACAGGGAAACTATGCTTCAAAGTAGATTAGATATAAACACAAAAGGTTACCACTCAAGGCATTGCCCTTGCAACCAATAACATGTGTTAACACATAACCAACGATAGTTAGTTATACCAAAAGACCATGAGGGAAATATGGATGAAAGGTGCTCATAATCCTAATGTTGACATGACAAAGGGATTGAAAATGTAACTTGTACGTGGGAAAAGGGATCTCCAAAGGTGGTGTTCCTTAAGTCTATGCCCTGGCTCTGGGAAAGGGAAAGAACAATAGAAGAAATTTGATCAATGCAAGAAGCTTTCTGAAAATTTTGATAAAAGGAAGGTTGATCAATGTGGGAAAACTTTCAAATGCCATAACAAAATAGTAGCCATCCTTCGAGGATATGGTCTACTATATAAATAATATGGATGACAAGAAGAATATATATGATAGCAATCCTTCAAGGGATGAGTCTATTTCTTTTGATTTTGCTTTGTATGATTTTCTTTTTCTCTTTCTCTTATTTTTTGCATGAACAATTGTCCTTCAAGGGATCAATTTATTTTTGATAACTTTGAATTTGCCTTTTGCATACATGAATTTTATCTTTACATGGGAGAGAGCTAGGAATAGCGAAGTATACCACTTAGGAGGGAATAATGAATATACAAGAGACACCCCTAGACCTTTGCATGGCTGCAATATGAGAATGAGAAGGTGATGGATGTAATGGTTATGGGGTCATATCAAAGCAGTGAAGGCAGACCACATAATTCATATCATTACAATGAAAAATGTAAGGGGCTAAGGATGGAGGAATGATCTAAGGATATAACTAAGTGTTCATTGGTAGATATGCTAATAGTAGACTGGTCATAAGTGTAATGTATTAAGAGGCTATGTTTCTAGTTTACCATCAAGAGAGGGAAGACATTAAGTTACAACAAGATGAGATGATAGACAAGTAGGAAATAAAACTATCCTTAAAGAACCAAAAATATGATCATGATGACAAATTTGGATGAAAATAAATTATGCCCTGAGAGAGAGACAAATACGATAGGACAAATATGGCCACAAATGTGGACTTGATGAAATATATGGTGCCCCAAAAGAGACATAAATATGGCCACAATGGTGGACTTTGGTAAGCAAAATAACAATGATAGTCCCTCGCAAAAGGACAAAAATGGCCACAATGGTGGACTTATAAGGAGATGAGGATTTGGATAGAAATAGTTTAAATTGGATGAATGTGAAGGAGGTAAACGAAACAATATCAAGGAGTGAAGTCCCCTAGTGAAAAGGGAGTTGTACGAATGATATGCTCAAGGGCGAGGGAAGGTTGTTCCCCCAATGAATTAAATGTGGAGGAATTAAAGGATTTCGAAAGAGTTTAGATGAGAATGTTTTAGATTTGGATGGGATAAACGATCAGAGACCACAAGTGTGCTTGGAAAGATAAGAAGTATTCATGACTAATGGAGGACCTTCCTTAGGAGGAATGTCGTGTGCAGGAGGGATGTTAAGGGATGATATGGATGGAGGAATAATGGGAGACTTGACAGATGGGATATGAATTAGATTCAATGTAGATGGAGAAGGAACTTTACCCTGAATGAGGAAATCATCTTTCTCAATAAGGTTATGGACAATTGTCTAAAATTCCTTATAATGTTTGAGGTCATGGCCCAAGGTACGATGATAAGTGCAACTGCAATTAGGAGTGAACCATCATGGCTTTGGACCATAGGGATTAAAGGCTTTAATGGGAGGAAGTGAGATGGCAGATATTTGAGTTAAATGTTGAAGGATATTTGTATAAGATCCCATTGAAGTGTTATGGGGAAGGTAACTCTTGTGGGTTTTGATAGGATATCTCAGCTTGGAGTTAGGAGAAAAAGTGGATGTAGATTGGATGGGTAAATTATGTGTTTTGGGAGACAAATCAAATTTATTCGAAGGATTGTATTGTTTGGATTCAGATTTAGGTGAGGATATACATTGGATGGGTAGATTATATGTCTTAGACAACAAATAAAATTGGATTGGAGGATTGGTTTTTTTGGCTATAAATTTATCGTTGCACAATGTCATAGATGGAGCGACTGATCCTAAAATAGATGTTGTGGCATTAGATTGTTGAAAAGAGGAAAAGTCTGAATGTTTTTGAGGATGCGCAGGGGACTATCAGGGATGTTTTCCACGAGCCTTAGACTTTACCTGAGAATATTTTATCCTAGCAAGAATGATAATAATCTCAACTGGAGGATCTGACAGTGGTGGTGTGGTTATTAATGGAGAAAATGTACTAAAATAAGATGAGGATGTTAATGGAGAAATAGGTGTTTGTATGATGCGATTAATGAGATCTATGTGAGATGTGGATTGTTTAGGTTTTGGTAAGAAAATATTTAATTTTGTAGAGGGAGAATGTAAACCATCTTTATTTGATTTAGGTGGATGTGTTGGTTCAGTAAATGTTTCAAAGGGTATCTTTGATAAGGTTACAGATCGAGAAGATTTGTTCATCGTGATAGACAAATTAGGTAAAGAGTATTGGGGTAAACCGGGTGATGTGGCCATGGGTGAGGATATAGGTACAAATTTCAAGGTAGGGATAGGTGGATTTTTTGATATGATAGATATAGGGGTAGTTGGGATAGATAGGGATGTAGGCATATTCAAAATATTTGGAGATGTGGGTGATGTGGTAACCGATGGAGTAGACATTATGGGTAATGCAGCAAATGTAGGAGTAATTTTGGGTGTAGAAGTAGGTGGGATTGGTTGTTTCATAAATGTTTAGAGGGGTAAGAATGATATGTTTGCTAATGGGGTTGATGTCAAAGGTGAGGCTGTAAAGGTACATGTTGTTGCAAGCTCACAGCACCCCTGGATGCAGATCAGGCTTCTAGGTTGATCACTCTAGCATCCAGTGTGATTGCACAACATGGAAACCTCTCTCCAAGTGTGGGACTTGTGAAATTGAGAGAGGAATGTCCAGATTAGAGGCTGGTTCCTCAAACTCCTCCGATTTAGATCTAATGCTTGCACAACTACAGAGGTTCAGATTCTAATCCTACTCTAAACTGCAAGGAGACAGGGATAGAAATGTAAAAATTGAAACTAACTAAAGGTGGTGATGCACCAAAAGGAGTGGCGAAACATTTCTGTCATGCAAATAGACACAAACCAGAGATTGCAGCATAAAAAATACACAGACTGATAAGATATAATTTAGGATCTGAAATGAAGCAAACAATACAAACAAAGGACTGAAACTCATTCACAAAGCTTGCATTATCATTTCCAGTGTCAAAATCACTGCATTACAACCTCAGAAAGGTAAAAAACTGTTATAGTCTTTGGAGAGGTCTGATTCTTCAAACAATCACTTGCTGGAGGTGAAAGAAGAAGTTGCTATGTCCAAAAATGTTCCCCCCTTAGAAATGAGCCAAATCTGGCTTTTACATTACATGGGTCCAGCCCAGGAGACAGAAACATACAAAAACGTGATAGCCCATCCCTCCTCAACTACAGATGCATTAAAAGGCATGGGATACCTTACAAACCCATACCCTGTCAATTTTGATCGAATTGCAGGAGAATGCGACCCATTCTGCGTTAAATTTGGTCGCTGAAATGTCACTTCTGGCCATGAACACACGTCAAATCCATTTCTTAACTTTCTCTCTCTAGACTGCACCAAAATTCAAGATTAACCCCATAATCATGTAGATAATTTCATAAGCTTTCCGTTGATATAAGGAACGTGCAAATCCGAGCTCTGGATCAAAAGATATGGAGATCTGAAACTCTAGGGCACAAAACAGGCGAAAATGAGTTTTGAAACTTTTTCCCGTGCTCTGCCACCTGGATGACATGTGTCAAGCGCTGATTGGACGCGTAATTCTCTCTCCTCTGCTCACCCACGGGTTTTCCTTGAAAATTTTGACTTTTGATGATTTTGGAACATTTTTCACTTTTCCCCTGCGCCCCCGCCACTTGGGACACGTGGCATACATTGATTGGAGGACAGGGGCGCGGGGTCTTCCTTTACTTTTAGCCTTTTGGCCGAAACTTTTGCTAAATTCTCTAACTCCTCCCCGAGCTCCGCGCTTCCCTGTTCCATTGGACATGTGTCCAATTCCTATTGGCTCGGGCCAACGCTTGAAACCTCTCCCTTTGAACTTTTGGACGTTTCCCTCTTGTGACACGTGTCGTGATTTGATTGGTCTCCGGGTCTGCCGGCTTTTTACGTCCCTCGCGTCCTCACGGCCCGGCTGTCCCAAACTGCTTGGGACAAATTCCTTTGATCTACCCGAAATGGGCTTCCTTGTCCCTTATCTTCCGATGACACGTGGCGTAATTTGATTGGCTTTCAGCTCCTTCGGTTATCCGTGTCCCACGCGTCCCTTTGTCCTAACTGTCCCAGTGCGAAAGTTCTCCTTTTCGGCCGATCCAGGCGGTTCGCGTCCTTCGCGTCCTTGCAGCCCAGATGTCCCAAATTGTTTGGCTTAGCAGTTAGTCGATTTTCCTCCGACCTTCGGCCGGTTCGCCTTTCCGCGTCTCGCGTGTCCCCACGGCCCGGATGTCCCTTTGCTTTGCAGACTGCCTGGCGGCCTTTCGGCCGATTCGTGCCCAGATGCCCCTCATGTCTGACTGTTGTGAGGACTAGGACTTAGCCATTTTTCATGATTTTTCCTGGCCCAAGCTTGTTTTCTGCAACTTTTTCACCTTTACTCAGAACTTGCTCTTTTCTTCTTGGACAGGGGAGTTAGAAAAAATCTGAGGGGACCCTAAAAACATGATTTTTGCCCTGAATCAATCTATTTGCCTGGGACTTGAGAATTTAATGCATGTTATCAAAATTACCCTGGGGGTGAATTTTGGATAACAATACATGTAGTAGAGCAAAGTTTAGTTGGGATGGTTATGAGTAATGTAGGTGTAGTAATAGGTGTGTTTGATGAAGATGTGAGAGAAGGAATAGGTGTGAGAGATATAGGAATGTGTGGATATCAGTGGGGCTGAAATAGCTATTAAGGATGGATCTAATGCAGTAGATTGGGGTATGCTTGAAGTGGAGGAAGTGAATGGTATAGTCAAATTTTATGCAGATGTGGTAAATGTAGAAGAAGGTGTAGGTTCAGGACAAGTGGTAAAAGTTGGCATAGGTGTGTTATGTTCTGAATAAGGAGTGGGAATAATGTCCAAGGTAGGAACATGTGGATTTGTCGACCAGATGGGATCTTGATTGATAGTGTTAACGGTGTAAGCATTTAATAGTTGAGATGTAAAGGGGGTGACGTGATTTCTTGGTGGTTGAGTGGGAAACATTTTTGTAATTTGGTTGAGAGGTTGGCTAGATGAACTCCACTGGGATATCCCCTTGATTTATGAGTTTTTGGATACGATCTTTAAAATAATGACATTTCTCAATGTCGTGACCCTTAACCCAATGATATTTACAATAGTGGGCTTTGTGATACCAAGTAGGCTTAGCTTGCGAATTGTCCATGACTCATATGGGTGGAAGTTGGATGGAGTTTACGGTCATCAACTTGTCAAATACAGAGCTATAGGATTCTCTCAAAGGGGTATAGTTGGCTTTCGGTTGAGGGACTCGTTGTTGAAGCCATGTGCTAGATATAGATGCGGATGAAGGTTTAAGGACCACAATATTGTCTGCACCATTGTATTTGTTGTTATGTGTGAGTGGTTTAGTAGATTCAATTTTAGGTTTGATTGAACTTAGTTTAAGATGACCCTACTCAATGACATGGGTTTCAAGTTTACGAGCCATTGTGAAAGCTTTGTCAAAGGTTCAGAATGATTGGATTTGCAAAGTAGATGATATATGTTTTGCACATGAACACGAGAAGAGTTTGATGAGTTTGGTTTGTGGAAGAGTGAAGGATAATTGGTTTATAACACCATGCCATCATGCGACAAAGTCAGCGATGGGCTCGTCTTCAAACTTTCAGATGGTATATAGATCAACGATAGAGGTTTTCATGTGACATTGATAGAAAAGTGTTCTAATAATAACTGCGCAAGTTGGGTGAAAGAGAATATGGAATTTTGTGGGAGACTGTTGTACCAGTATAACACGGGAGCATATAAGGACATGGGGAAAGTGTGGGGAATTAGATCATGATCATGCACAATAAAACAACATGCTTGTTTAAGTGCAAGGAGATTTTGTTGGGGATCTTCCTTATTGTTGAAATTAATAAACTCAGGAAGTTTGCGATGAGGAGGGTAGGGTTTGATAGGAACCGACAGATGAATTAATTTGTTACATATTTGTTCATAGGATGATGTATCCTTCGATGCCAAGGTAGTAGTCTCTAAACTAACCAACCGATTCATCAAAACGTGAATATGATCATTTGACACGATGTTAGGTTGAGATTAGATTGGTTGTGTGGACGATACGTTTGTGGATGTGTGAGTATTTGGGGCATCGTTTGATAAAGTGGTTGGTAAAATTACGGGTGTGTAGGTGTGTGGGGAATTGTTTAGTAAGGATTAACATGTGTCATGGGTTGAAATTGTTGCATAGGTTAACTTTGAATAATAGAGACATGATGTGTTCGTTGAAGTTGGGTAGGTTGTTGTGGTAAATGATAAATGGAGATATGTGTATTGAGAGGTTGAGACGGTTGGAGCATATGATGGGTAGGAATATAAGTTTGAAGAGGTTGAGATAGATAGACATGCATATAAGTAGCAGATGAAATAGAATTGTCAAAATGGGATGTGGGTGGAATGCAATCCACCAATTTAGGAGATTGGGAGGATTGAGAGATTATGGAAGAATTTTGGAGTAAGAAGTCATAAATGGGGTTAGGAGGAGGCCCGAGTATCTCTAGAGGAGTGGGAGATGGTGATTCAGTTAATTCAAGGAAGATTGGCTTGGTGAGGAGATATGAGGATTGGTGTCAAGGTAGGGATAATTGTGCATGACATGATTCTCAAGAAGCGAGGTCATGAAGACTGGAGGTTGGGTGTTTGACGACATGGTTTTGAGTTTATAATCTTGTTGGGAGAGATTGTTAGGGGAAGTAATGTCATTAGATGGAGGACATTGTTGTTTTGTTTCGATTTGAGAGAGAGTGATAATAGGTGTGAAATAGAGAAACATTTGTTTATGTATTTTGTTGACAAACAAATCAAGCAATAAATTTTTTATCATCATGATTAATTACAAGATGTGAAAAAAAAGTAAGATGGATAATGAAGGTGCCTAAAGAATGGAAGTCTAAGGCTGGTTTCAGGTAGTTTTGGCTAAGGAAATGTCTGAAATGGTTTCCTGTTGGGTGTTCCAATCCCAATTAGTGAACCAGGTGAAAGGAATGTTTTGATGTGTTATTTTTGTTCATGCAGTCTCAAGTAGTATGTGATAAGTGAAATGCAGAAGGTTAGACCCCTTATTTAGGCTATATGAGCAAACAAGATGTATAAGGTCCATTTTAGACCAAATTTGAAATGTGAAGTTTGATGCAGACAATCACTCAAGAAAAGGAAATTACAATGCAGAAGAGAGAAAATAGAGAAAAATGAGTAAAACCTGGAGAACACTTTTCCATGTTATTTTATTGCACATGATGATGGCGTACTTGGAAGCGACGGTCAGTGGCTAGGAACACCCGAGTACCTTGAAATTTCTCCGTTTATAATTACGGATGAGGTCGGTAAAAGTGTTTTGTGTGGTGTGTTTGATTTAAATATTGATCTTTGACAACGTTATTTTTTGGTCGCAATGTTGTAGACGTTACCCTGCAAAAAGAAAAGAAATGCAATTAGTTGATGTGATTAAGAAAAATGATATAAGTGTCGTAAATATTTTGTTTACAGATAATGTCGTTGTAAAAAAATTAAAAAATTAAAATAAAAAATAATTAATCTAATTAATTCACAAAATCATAGTAATTAAGATACACTAATAGGCTATAAACTACATGAAATTAATACTCAAAGAAATCATGAAATACTAAAAAAAGAATGATATGACATTATGAAAGATAGTTTTTTTTAAAAAAAATAATCCTTGAATGATAAATAAGACAAACTATAAGTGATGGAAGTCAAACGAGTGGTTAAATGGGTCGGTCGGTTGGTTTTTTTGTAGTGGAAAGAAGGGTGCTTAGTCAATGTGAAATGAAAGGGGTCGGTGGGTCAATGTGATGGAAAAGTATGAGGTGAAGATCCAAACTCCCGTTGACTGGATTTCTACAATCTATACGATGTTGTCTCATAGACGAAGGAATGTCATCACTGATGAGGCTAAACCTAAGAAAGTCATACTACCCATGTACATGGCTCTTCACATGGCTCACAAGAGTAATATATGATTGGCTATGGTGCTACACATTGTTTGTAACTACGTTGTCAAGAATTGTATGCCTATTGCTATAAAGAGACTTTATAGTCATGACCCTCAGAGCTTGCATGAATTTGAAACAGAAGTAGGGAATAGTTAGAAGCACCAAACATTGAGGATTTCTGAACCTGCTTGGATTATATACTGTCTCCACATGGAAAATGGTGGTATCCACGCTTAAAAAAAATGCTTAAACAAACATCTATTACTTGACGGAGAACGGTATTGGGGAATAAACGAAGGAAAGTGGTGTGGAAAATGCACAAAGGATCAAGAGAACTCACCATCCCTGATACACATGCGAAGTCTATAGATCGTATGTGGTTACCAAGAGGAGCCACATGACTCAAACTGAGAGACGTATGCATTGGAGAGCTGAAGTTGGAGTTGAGGTGGCCGAGTGGCCGAGGTAAGTAGAGTTTGAGGTGGGAGTGGATTGATTGGTTGAGTGGCCGAGGAGAAGGAGAAGGGCGTTGTGTGAGCGGTGGACTCGAGGATACGAGCTCGAGGAGGATGGTATGTGTTTGGATGATGGGAGTCTTGGGAAGAAAAATAGTTTGAATGCATGGTGAACAGTGAGAAGTCAATTCGTGTGGAGATGGCTGAATGTCCATGTTGGAAGGTGGGATTTAGGGAAATGAATCGGGAGTAAGGACCTACGTAGTGGCTCATGGTAGGAGAAGAGGAGGTAGTTTCGAGAGGGAGAAAGGGTTGTTGTGTGATGGGGAGCTGTGTGGTGGAGTCTTAGGAAGAGTGTAGTGGGATTGGCTCGGGTAATAGAGTGGTGTGGGAGATGAGCAGAGGGCCGGTTAGAAGGGAATCAGAGGTGGGATTTGGTGAGAGATGTATGGGTAGAGAATGAGTCAATGTTGAGAGGGTGAGGCGATCTAGGAGAGAGTTGCTAAGAATGGGTGAGTGATAGTAAGCCAAGTGGCTCAAGAGTGGAGTTAGTGATGTGTGTTTCGTTGGGGATGGTTGAGTCGTGAGGTAGGATGGGGTAGGGAGTCGAGGGGTAGCTTGGGTAGAGTCATGTGAGGATTGGTCGAGTTGTATAGGTAGATAAGGAATGTGGGTAATGAGTGACAAGTTAGGTAGGTAGAGAGTTAAATGGGCTTATAGGTAGGGGAATAGATAATTTAGGAAAGTAGGATTCTACTTTAATTGAATTTAATAATTTAATTTATATTTTATTTCATCTAGTTTTTATGTATAATGAAGGTTAGTATTATTTATATAAAATAATACGAATGAGATTGTATAGTAATGATTATTCAATATAAAATGCAATCGAAACAGATCATAATGACCAGATAACAGATGCCGATATGAACAACCAAAAGCACTGTAACTCCGATACACACAATTAATAAATATTAATTAATACATAAGATTTTATCCTCAAAATACTAATCTCTTAGTGAGGATTAATCGTTATACTTATGATATTTATAATAAATAAATAAAGCAATAATAAAAACAAGATATATATTTATCACCAGACCAAGTTCGAAAATAAAATTCAAGCCATAAGGTTAATTTCCAGATTCATTTCCCATGTGGGTAGAACTCAACAGAAAACAAGAAGAGCACATACCTCCAAGGCAACCTAAACGATGGATCGTGCTAAACTGAGATCAACAAATATTAAGACCATGCAAACAAACAAGTTAAACAAGATGAGTAAAATAACAAACAAAATGACCAGATCTGGGATCCGGTCCCACCGGGCATGCCAAAATGTTGATTATGAAACCTCATTCTCGCACGGGAAAAAGTAGATACTGGAATCCACTAGAAACTTTGAATGATTGGGGGCTTAGGACCTCAGATGCGGATATGGATGTATGGGCGTAGAGAAGATAGATATGTGATAAAATAAGATAGATCTGCAAAACTGAAACAGACGTGATTAGATATAAATATGCGGGGGTTTCTTGGACAATCCCGGTTCCAAGAGGATGTTAACTCCCTTGCAGGATGTCAACCCTCATGTCTAGAAAGATAGCAATAAATGATGAACAATAGATATCATGCAAAAATAATGAAATACAAAATGATAAGTAACTGAAATGATGATGGGACTTAGCTTGTGCTTTGATATGGAGATGAATTGGGCATCAAGATGGAAAGATGACTAGAAAAATGGCAAAGATTTCTCCCACACTCCTCACCTCTAACTTCTAACAATGGAAAAGGTTTTCCTTGACCTCAAACTTGCATAACTTCCGTTAAGCAAATATTTCATATAGATTCTTCCTCCTCTATAAACTTCAATATGTCCAGATATTTCAGGTACTTGATTCTAGGTCCTCTTTGGTTCTGACTTTCAGGTCCAAGCTCTTGGTCCTTTTGAAAGAGGGAGGGAAACCCCATATTTATAACTGGGAGGTGAGGTTATATTGGGGTTAATGAATAACTCGAGGTTGGGTAAAGTAACCACGGTTAAGAGACATGATATGATCACGTGAGGTCCATGGTTTGACTTATTAGATAGAGTGGGGAGCATGATTGACATGGTAGGTGAGATAATAGATTCCATTTTTTTGAAATTAAGAAAGGGGTGTCATATGGGTATATTAATACCCATGAATTGAATAAAATTGATATGGGAGATAATGCTAAAATTTTAATTATCAAATGGGTCCACATGGAGCCCATTTGATAATTGATTAATTAAGGATGAGTAAAATAGATGGGATTTACTCAAATTTAAGAAAAAGAAAAGCGGGGGGGAAAGTGGAATGAAGGAGAACAAATGCGGGATGAATGAGAGGGGTTACACCAAAAAATAATGTCCATAGTAATGTATGATATGTTATGTTGTTGACATGTAATGGTTTCCACATGCAATCAAGCATGTTGACATATTTTAGTTTTTATTTATTGAACATTATAAATGTTTAGTGATCGTGTTCACATGTTCCCTATTTTTTGTGACAATATTTCATGGGGAATGGTGCATCATGTGACTAGTTTGTTTTCCCACCACTTCTCTCATTTTTTTTTATGTATTTAGGAAGCTCACTCAACACTTCTAAGGATCAACGATGACTACATACCATACATCAAGAAAGAAGAAGAGGGTGGCCGAGGAGGTCTATAACAATTCCATAAACCCAACGAAGATTGATGGTGGTAGGGAGTCATGATTTTGTGTCTTATACTTCAACAAGATGTACACATAGTATTTTGATTTGAATGCATGTATTATGCAATAGTTCATCGTTTCCTAATTCATGTTTCCTTGTATAATTTCAAGGGTGGTTGTGAATGTTGATGAGAAGGAAATTAGTGAAAGCAAGTGTGAAACATAAGAGCTTTTTGTGAGGATAATATTTGAGCACAATGTTCTGGAGGAAGAACATCTGAATTTAACTCTCATTGATACGTGTACAAATTGTATCACTCACTAGGGTGAAGGAGTTTTTGTCCAACATTATTGAAATTGCAAGGAAAACTAGTGATAGATTGGAAACTATCATAACTGAGAAGAACAATGTCTTGGAGAATCTCATTATGGAGAATGATGAGTTACAAATATAATTTGTGCACTTAGGGGTGAGAAGTTGGAACTTGGAAAAAAGTGTGCTGCCCTACAAACTTCTAATGTGTACACAAAAGCACTCCGTGACTACAGGGGAAACATAGTGAAGGCCCTAAATGTCAAGTACAATGGCATTAGTGGTGTCTATGAAGAAGATCTGTAGCACTAGAAGACAAACTTTTAGAATTTTTGTGGGAAAGTTTGATGGTTGACTATGGGTGGTTGCAGCATTTTTGAGAGGACACACCATGTTTAGCGAAAAAAACTTTATTTGTTTAGTTGGTTGAAGTGAAACCAAAATGTATTGGGATTTATGAAATAAAACAATTTTAAACTACTGAAACATAATAAATTTTATATGATTTTTGAAAGCATGTAATATCAAACGTAACAAAATTTGTTACACTTGTATGTGTTTGCTTCTATTTTCAATAAAAAATAAAGCATGGACTAAATGTTTGTTGTATTTATTTATTATTGTCATTGTTTTTGTGGTGGAATTGGATAGAATAACAATAGGCATTGCTTTTCCTAGTTGAATAATGTACCATGTCCGTTATCTACTTTCCTTATTTCATGCACTTATATGTGTGAAAAATCAAGATGTTATATGTTTTCCATGTTTCATGCACTTTTTAGTGGCTTAAGGTTGTATTTATAATTCATTGTTTCAATTTGAGTCTCCACATGTATTACGTTCCTTCTCTAACACTACTACAATTCTCATGATACATTATGGGATTTCTCCTACAATTTACAATGCTCCACTAGCTTGCCTTATTATGGATTAGTTTCTTAATCGACATGCTTGATTGATACATTTACTTGTTCAATCATCTCGTTTATTAACATTCCAAATATTTATATTCCTAATTAGTTATGGGTCATATACTCTCTCCAAAAAAATTTGTTATTAGGTACATTCTTGCATCTAGGGTCCTTTCATATTCCAAGCCCCCATCTACCTATACTTATATGTGTTTGTTTCTATTTTTAATAAAAAATAAAGTGCAGACTAAATGTTTGTTGTATTTATTTTTCATTATCATTATATTCCATTGTATTTGAATACTTACATTTGAAGTTATAATGTCAGCATATATATTGATCAAAAATAGTATTTCAATTTTACAGTTACATATATGAATGATGAATTAAAGACATATACTTGTATGTAGGAGTAGAGGAATTGATTTGCAAGATCTGAGGCATATGAACTCATAAGATTATAGTGCTTCATGATATTCCAATGACAATCTTATTTTTATTAAAGTTCCCACACAAGCTTTGGATTATTACTTTCCCTTAAAAATGCAAACCCCAAAGCAACTTCAACCATTAATTTGTTAATACAAGAATATATTTGTATGTACAAATGCAAGGAGGAAAACAAACAAGAGCAACGATACTCGTTTATTGATAAGTGCTTATAATCTCTAGATTGAGAATAAATAATATATAATTGAATCAAACATAATATTGAGAGGAGCTGTGTAATTTTCAGTGGTCTTCTCCATGATGAACAAAATACCATAAAACAGTAGAAACTGTGGCATTGATGCATTCAACATCCAAATTTTCCTTTCTACACAATGAGCTAATTTACAATTTAACAAATATATATTTAAAGGTTCCATCTACTTCCCATCAGATCAAAAGAACCACGAACATCATCCTTGTCATCATCAAACCCAATAAGCTTAGCTAAATGGTAAAAAATGAACTAGAAATTCAATGAAGGTCAGCCATCCCACCACTCTCAGCTTTGAAGATAGCTCATTCCAGTTACTCAAAATATGATAACAACAATATTAATTAATAAAAACATCAGGACATTTAAGATTTCATTAGATTGCAACACATGATTCTGTCTACTTATTTGTGAAAATTGGACCAGAAATTTTGTACTTGAACATATCATTCCATGTGTAGTTATGTGTAAATAGTGAAATTAAGTCAAGTTTTGTTATAACTTATGTTGATGGAGCTTTCAAAGGACATTAGATAGTTTGTTGAGATCCAACTTCCATACAAGGAATATAAAATTTGTTACATCCTTTTTCAGCAATGTCAAACCTTAAGGAAAGCTTGTTACAACTGTGTAATGAATCAAAGTCAATGAATGTAACTTGCTGAAAAACATATCACTTAAACAGTTAAAAAGAATGCCCCATTGGAGGTTTGAAACATTGAATTTTCATTTAGCTTGGAATGAATCTCTTTCAATTTCAAAAATTATGGCAATTCAAAGAGCATATTCCACCATGTAAACAAGAAGTTTGGAACTTGCTACCATGGAAAGATTTACAATATACAATTAAAGGGTGACGTGTTGTTCAAATTATGTAAGGTTTACACTCCAAATATAAATAGAATAACAATGACCACTTAAATACATATTAAAATCACAATTTCTTTCCAACTTATCAAAAGCTAAGAAAGCTTTGTTTAGCTAGTTTTAAAATACAATCTAACCTAGAATGACCCTCAAATACGTCTTAAGAATTGTGTAAAACTTTCCATATCCTCAATATAAATATATATGCCTCAACAGAAATATGCACTAATTCTCATTTAATGTTACATATACAAAATCCAAGTTACAAGACAAGTGAATGGATTCAATGGATTAACATCACATGGACACATTTAAGATTCAATATCTCCATTATTTTTGTCTCTGTCACATTTGGATGCCCTATGTAGATCCTCATTCCATATTTTTTGCTTGTGATTCTTAGGGGATTTGGAAACAAGGCTTTCTCTTGTGACATGGTACATTGTCTTCTTCGATTCATTAATTCTATGAAGTATTATTCTCTATGAAAGGTATTTCCATGACCATATTGTACTTATTAGAAAGGTTGAGCCATTAGGTGTTGCAACCCAAGTGTATTTGATAATTCCCTACTCTTGACCTAGTTTTAAACATCTGTCATACACTTATCCAAGAAATATAGTGTCTCATTGCTGTTTGCTGCTACAAAGTAATTCTTAAATACCTCAGGAGATCTCCTTATATATGCTTCTAGTTCATCCTCTATCCCATCAAGCATGATCTATTAATACAAGACAAATATCATGTTATAAATTCCCTAACAACTAGAATGGCAAATGATTACAAGTGGAATGATGACTTGTATTATTATATGTACATATGAAAAGTCTCCAATATCCATTTGAGCTTCACTTTTATTTGCATTTTCCAGTCCATTTTCCATGCCCGGTGTTATTGAAGTAAATGATGTCATATTCCAATAACAATGATCGATTCGTATATGGAAATACATCATGTGACAAAGGGCGATAGGTATTAATGAAACTGCTTGTGACTAGAGTTTTTCCTTACATTATTAGCATCCGATGAGCCTCTGTTGTCCATATGAGCATCACTTTCATTTTAATTTTTCGGACCACTTTACGAAGCCTTTGTATTGAAAACAAATCAACCATTTGAGATTGGAAATTAAAAAAATGAAGAAAATTAAAGAGGGAAAATAATATACATTCATATCTGAATCATTTTTATTAATGGAGTAGCAAACACCATCCCTCGTGTCATGAATGCCACTGAATCCTCATCTCTCTTGCATCATCCCCACCTTAATTACATGTTTACATGTGTAGACGCACATTGACATCAATGGTGTTGCAATATACACATGATAATGCAATGCATCATCTTTCTAGATTTTCACCCATGCAATACGACTGTCTGTCGTGTGATAGGTGACATGATAGTATGGAATTTGGAAATCCTTAACTCATGAAATATTTTCAAAATTTTCAACTTTAAAGTACCTGTAAAAACCATTGTCTTTACTCATTTTTAGCCACCCATAGCATATGTAAGCATTTGTGGTTAGTTGTTGTACTAACCAAATCTACCCTTTGATGTGCAACAATGCTAATTGTACTAAAGAAACAATTTTTTAGATGTGAATAATATGATTATATAGTTGCGTTGGTTTCTTTCCTGACATGTTTGAGGGTATGACAACACCTCAACCACATTGTAACCTTGTGGAGCCAATTCTCCTCCTAATATTCAAAAAATTTGTGTTGTGTGCAACAAGACTTCTCTATGAACTTTATGGCTTCCCTATTAACCATATCTTCATCAATACATCTGTGTATAAGGTATCTAAGTTCATTGAACATCTCTCACCTCACATCATCTTCTCTCACTTTGGCTATCAAATTCTTCAACCATTCACGCCATACATGCCAGCTGCACAAGTACACCTTTCAATCAAATGTTTCCCTACATAAGAAAAGCTATTAAAACTTTGTAACATAATCATTATAATTATGTTGTGCATATGCAATGTAATCAACACCTACCTTATTTCTTTGATATTTTCTCCTGTGTCGTCTACCATGAAGGCATTTATTTTCCATTCAATATTTTTCAAGTGTACTCTTTGCCGAAGTAACTGTATCCATTTTTTGATATCACTAGCACACAACCTAGACATAATTATCTATGCCATGGGAAGCCCTTGGTGTTTGGATTCAAACACCAAAAATGTGTATAATGAAACTCCACGAAAATATGTAACAAAATTCAACTTTTATGTTCAATAAATGAAGTATCAACTATGATTATTGCTAGTAAAATCATACCTTCATCCCATTAATTCCAAACGTTGAATCCATGGCTAATAAACCATCATTGCCATATCTCAATAGCTAATCTAGCTGAAGTTGGAGTTAGATTCCCAATATGAATGGGATTTTCCCATCCTCATAGGTACCTTCATTATTATATCCCTGATAGAAAAACCACTTCTCAGGATTTGCTAGAGTCCACTCCCAAACACTTTCTGCATCATTGGGGTAAACACATATTGCAGCTCCTTAATTTGGAATTCTATATTAAATATGTCATATTTGTATAGGAAATCATATCGTTCTGTTTTTGATTTAATATAATTAGAATTAAACCTTATTTTAGAGTAACTTACTGTAATAAATGATATTCAGATGATTAAATACAATAATGTGCAAGAAATAATCATTCAAAGATGAAAAAACCTAATCAAGTGAAGAGAATAAGATGAATTAGTTGATTCTATGTGATTCGGGAGTGATAAAGACTATGTATTTTCTCAAACTGGAGGGGAACAACATCGTAATGGTTCGATGAGTGTTTGGAAACTAAGGAATACACAAGGCAGAAGTAGCCACATAAGGGTAGGAGTGCCCCAGGTGCTAATGACTGATCTAAGTGCGTGTGACTGCTCAGATGCTCAGAACTTTATCTTTTCTGGGTCAGAAGGTCTTCATTGTTACCCACTCTTTATTGCTCCAGTTTTGCTGTTAATTTTTTTACTGCACCTGTAACCTGTAAAACAAATGCAGGTACCCATAAACCACATCAAATATAATAAAAAAGATGTAGAATGGAGAGTCGGATTGACCCCGGTGGTCACCCAACGAGTGAACTTATGACTGAGAACTACAATACATCTTAGAGTCCATGTAGTTCTCCATGTGTGTGTATATCCCTGTCCCGTGTCCTTAGTTTCCCTTGTGTAAGTTTCATGATGATATCGAAATAGATCTAGATTGTCCTGAATATGCAAAATGTGTGTGATGCAATATAATAAACTCCTCTCATATGCAATGTATGCAGACTAATGCAACCATTGACCCTTGTAGATGTGCTAGATATGTTCTTTGTATTTATCTTGTTCCTTTTTGTAAGCTTAGGTGGTGATAAATAATGCTTATAATGTTTGGACCTTTATTTGAAAATAGTAACTAAGTACATAAATGATTCCCTTGTTTGAATTTCATAACTGATAACTGAAAGGCCAACCAATAGTATTAAAAGGTGACCAAGAAGCAAAAGGGACCAAAAAGAGTAAGAAGAAGATAAAGAAGGACATGAGTGCCTAAGCACTTCTATCCTAATTGGGTACTAGTTTCTAAGGGGTAAATAACTCGAGTGCCAAAAAAAGTGTAAGACGTGTAAAGACAGTAAAGTCCAAGAGATAAAGCAACCAAAAGGCCAAAAAGAGTTGTTAACCACTAGTTTTATTTCTTAAGAATCAGGTATACATTAGTATGCTTTAGGACCTAGAAATGTACCCAAGTACATAGATTTTGTGTCTATATTTTCCCCCGCTTTATGTTGTTGAGTGACTACTCGATCGCATAAAGTAGATAGAAGATGCGTACCTCATAACTCAGAGAGGAGTGTAGCCGATAGCGTGCTAAATGAACAAGTAGTTATGTGAAGCGTGGAGTGATTGCAATGTGAAGTGTGGCAACTAGGAAAAGGAGGTAGACCCTAGGGGTGAATTATATGTGTAATAACATGCTATTTTATCTTGTGCTTGTTTTTGTGAGCTACTTCTTATTACTAGTAAGGATGGACCTGTAAAAGAAGAGTAAGAGAGTAGTCAAAGTCCCATCTGAAAAATGAGAGTGACTTATGTATAATTAAGTAAAAGTGTGTCGGAAGTAATAGCTAAGGAAAGAGTGCACCTGATGTATGATAGAGTATAAAATAAAAGGTTGTCTTGTTTACTTTGGATATGTTGCTCGATGGGGTTAGGATTGTCCTAACTAAAAAAGTGTCGAGCCACATATTTGAGCATTCTACCACCAAGGATGAGGTTTTTGGGTAATCTCATGTCAAGGAGAAGAGTGTTGGGGAGAGTTGTCTATTTTTATATCCTTCCATGACACTTCTCAAATGATAATTTCCACTGAAGATTGACATGTACCAATTTGTATCTAAGTTGTAACCAAATTGTAACCGAATGACTTAATTTTGTAACTGAAGACAATTTTATGATACTGTAGATCTGTACTATAACCAACTGGAAACTATGTTGAACTGAGAAACTATTTATTTTTTCCCCTAGGACACAAGCCCCTAGGGGGGAAATAAGCACCCACCGTTCATTTCTAATACTTGGTGCTAGTGTCTTCTTTGTGTTTGTGATCCAGATCTAATTCTTGACCAGTATGTAACTGTGTGCCTTTTCCAATTATGTATTGTGTTGTTTTGTTCTGGAGATCTGTTTTGCTAGAAGGGTGATTTGTTTACCCAATAGTTGCCCCCCATTTGGGGTGCATGTGATGAATGTATGAGGAGGCGACCCAAATGAGAGGACCTGAAACTGACATGCATATTGTAGATTGGATACCTGTAGTGGGTAGGGGATGTGTATGGTAGAAATCAAGTGACATACAAACAATATAGGGACTAATAAGGAAGTGGTAGTATACAGAGCTAGGATGCAATAAAATACGATGTATCAAGAAATTATGAAGACAAGAGGGACCACGAAAAGTGGTTTGCATACTTGGGACATCGCTCATAATGTCACAAGACAATAAGGGCCAAAATGGCCATAAGCAAACAATGATCAAGCAAGACATAGGGCATAGCTCAAAAACAGTGGGAAACAATAACAAACAAGAAGTAACAGATAACCATGGTTGTATAATATCCTGCAAGGAAAATTCTACACATGAAGCACCCATAAAAATGTTAGAAAGATAAGTAGTATGTCAAAGGATGTATATATCAATGAAAACTAAAGTGATAGTAACAAGAAGTAGTAAATACTGTAACAATAGAACCTGTGATTGTGGAGTAGGAGAGTAAAAAAGGTAGATGCCCCCAGGAGCCTTAGTGGGACTAGTAAAGAGCAATGTCGAGCATCATGTATCGTGTAAGAATCTGTAAAATTCCTACATTCATCTCAAGATACCACATGAACATGCATGTGTGTATAATAAAAGATAATGACATACTAAGAATCCAACTAGCATAGGAAACAAAGTACAACATGTAAGTATTATAAGATAACAAGAGTAAATACAACTAGGATAGGTAGACATCATGTGAATGTGATGGTGTGCTGTGATATGCAAGATGTGTAGATGGGAGGAGTTATGTTTCCCCCAGCAGATGCACGTGATGTGAGGTTCATTTAGGAATTGTGCCCTCAACAGTCAAGTATGAACCATAGAACAAGAGTGTGTCATCGGGTAGCAATAATAGAGTATGTAGTAGCAACACTGTGTTGTATAGATAGGAAGAAGTAATGGTATAATAAGCAAGTGAGGAGGGGGAAAGTATGATGCCTTGAAGTGTGTATATCAGGAGCTAATTGGCAAATAGATGTGATCATTATGAGAAAGAATAACCATAGTATGTATAGTTGACGAAAGAATGTATACCATATATATAAAGTAGTATGTGTGAGAAGGATCCATAAGTAAACATGAGGAGAAAAACATGTATGGAGTGTCATAGGAGCAGAAAGGGAAGCCATAAACATAGATATATGTAGCAAGGTGTGCTCATATTGTAGATTTGAGAAAGTGTTGCTAGAAAGATTGACTTGAAGTGCAAAGCAAAAGTAAGGTATATGTATGCATGTGAGTAATATGGATAAGAAACTGTTGATTAGAACATATGACTATGGGGGGAGTTTAATGCCCCCAAAGTGTGTGAGTGATGGAGATATATATGATGATGTGAGAGAGACCATGCCATGGTGGCAGATGTTTAAGTGCATCATGAGATAATTTATGGTCATCATAATGATGTATAGAATTTAGGGTATGACCAACATCATAAGCGGAGTCAACAACATTACTAGGATTGAAATATAATGTGCGTAAATGATCATCTGAGATATCAAATGGTTCATTGACATCGTAAGCTTTATCTAGGTCCCAATCATCAACATATACATTATCTGGATTGAAAGGAGGAATTACAAGTTTAATTTTGGGAGGTTGGTGAGGGATCTCAACTTGTGGTGAGGGAATTGGTTTTTCTTCCTTTGATGGTTTGGCCTTAGATGGGGCTTGTGGCGACTCTTACATTACTAGAGAATGAACAAGAGTAACTATTGTGTGATGCTCACTAGACATAGAAGGATCAAATTTGGGAACCCATTGGGGTTTCATAATTGGAGATGAGTGTGTAGCAGAATGTTGTGTAACAAATGAAATAAATCCTTGATGCTCAAGTTTCTCAATTCTTTGTTCTAAAGTATAGAAATCATTACCACGATGTCCATTAATTCTATGATAATTGAAAAATGGGTGACCTTTGTATTTTTTAAGCTGGTAAGGAGGGTAGTAATGAGTAGGTGGAAAGGTGATTAATTGGTGATTGCGGAGCTGAGAGAGAATATCGTTTTGCCTTACATTTGAATCAAACTTGAGAGATGCTTGTTTTGGTAAGACCTTGACCTTGCTTGTGTGATCACATATAGTAGACATGGGATCAAGATGAGGTGTAGAATAAGAACTATCATGGGCTTGAAAAAAATCCTTAAGATGTTGGATTTTAGTTGTGAGGGATGTAATAATGGTTTCCATAGCTTGAAATTTATCTTGAAAAACAAGTGTAAAATGTGGATTGACTCGAAGATGGACTGATTGGTTGTGTTATCATGACTAATATGGGACCAAATATACAATTGAAAATTACACTTGTGAAGGTGGCATATCAAGAGGCAGGTACATTGTGTGTACGGATTTTGAGAGAATCTTTGCAAACTTGGTGATTTTTAAGTAATTGATATAAGGATACTTGAGGAACTGTAGGGGCCATGATATAAAATAAAAGTTCAATTGTGAAATAAGAGCCCTAAAAAGTGACCCAAAGGATAAGACCAAGGATGAAATCCTAGGAAGAACTATGTAGATCATATGTAGGATAGAGAATAGATGGAAATACGAACCCTGATGTAACTAGGGGTTGGGGTTAGGAAAAGACAAATATGATAGAATAGGAAAAATAAGGATCTGAGTGGTCGATCATGAGTTGGGGTTCACTAAAGGATTTGATATAATTAGAATTAAACCTTATTTCATAGTAACTTACTATAAAAATTGATATTTAGCTGATTAAATACAATAATGTCCAAGCAATAAACATTCAAAGATGTAAAAACCTAAGCAAGTGAAGGGAATAAGATGACTCAACTGATTTTGTGTGATTCGAGAGTGATCGGGACCATGTATCTTCTTAAACAAGCTAGGAACAATGTCTAATGACTTAATGAGGGTTTGAAAACTCAGGAATGCACTAGGTAGAAGTGCCCGCAGAAGGGCAGGAGTGCCCTAGACATTAATGACCGATCTGGGCACCTGTGATTACTCAAATGCTTAGAACCTAATCTTTTCTAGATCGGAAAGTCTTCATTGTTACTCACTCTTTTCCACTATGGTTTCATTGTTAGATCAATGTAGACACAAAATCTATGCACTTGGGTACATTTATAGGTATTAAATCATATTAATGTGTACATGATTCCTAAGCAATAAAACTAGTGGTTGACAACTTATTTTGGTCCTTTTGTTTTATATCTTGCAATTTTATTGGCCTTACATACCTTACAGCTCTGTCAGAACTTTACTGATTTATCTTTTATGGCCTCAAATACTATCACCCAGTTAGGACAATAACACCACACGCTCCTGTCCCTTCCAGGTGCCTAACCCTATTTATCTTCTTCTTACACTTTTGGGTCTCTTTTACTTCTTGATCACATTTTAGTACTTTAGGCTGGCCTTTTAGTTTTCAATTACATAATTTAAACAAGGGAATCATATATATACTTAGTTACTTCTTCTAAATCATGAGAAAAACACTAGCATTATCTACTATCACGTAAGCTTGCATTTAAAGGCATAAAAACATTATAAAGCATTCATCTAACACACTCACACAAGGGAAAAGGGCTACATCAATCTGCATACACATCATATGAGGGGAAGTTTATTTTATTCCGTTGCACACATTTGCATTACTTGAAGTGATTTAGATTTAGCCCACTATAATAGTGCAACTTGTACAAGGTAAACCTAGGGCATCATTACACACACACACACATAGAATTGCACAGATTCTGAGATGTAATGCAATGCTTGGTCATAATATCACTCTTTAGGTGACCACCGGGGTCAATCCAACTCCCCATTTTGCACCTTATTTATTAGGTTTGATGGGGTTTGTGGGAATGTACAACTAGCTATCTATTTTACAAGTTATAGGTATGACCGATGACATGTTAGAAAAACCAGAGTGACAAACAAAGATCAATAGTGAAGCTCCTCCAGTCTAGTAAAGGTCAGAATCTGAGCACCTAATCGAGCACTAGCACCCAAATTAGTCACTAACACCTGGGCATTTTTTTCCTCTTGTTGGAACTCCTATCCTACACATTTCTGAGTGCCAGAACCTTTAGTGAGCCTTGATGACACTGGCTCTAGTCTATTTCAACTGTTACTCAACACAGATCATCTCCAAGTTGCACAAAATTAGCTAAGTCATCTTCCCCCTTTCATTTACTTAGGGTTTTAAGTATCTTTGCATGCTTGTTGCTTTTTCATTACTATATTTTGTTACTTGTACATCCTTTGTTATAGTAGGTACTCTGTAATTAAGGTTTAATTACAATTTATATTAAATCATTTGGTGAACCCGTACCCTTATCCAAACACTAGATCTTCATCTTACATATTACCTCCACCTTTCTGCTCACCCTAGATACCCTTGGATCCTTCCATTTTCACCAACATGAGTATATCTCTCCCAACTTTCTTATAGGTTGACCCCAAAGGTAAGTGCAAAATACAATCTTTTTTAATCTAACACTTGCATTCATCCTAACACTTCTCCCAAATATGTTTATCATAGATTCACTACGACACCATATTATACCAAAGAGCATATTACCTTTACATCTACAAAAATTTCTCCTCAATATATGCTAGATAATGATCTACCCCTTTATATTCACGCTTGCATCCATAATATAGGGATTAAACGAGTTTTAATTGATAATGGATCTAGTCTTAATATTTGTAATCTAGCATTCCTTCAATGAATTGGCCTCTTTGAAGATTCCTTAACTCCCTCACCTCTTTGTATTCGTGACTTTGATAATATTCCTAAAAGAGTCTTAGGTAGAATCATATTTCCCATTATTATTGGGCCATGCGCTTTGTCCATCCCATGCCATGTAATGCATAATAATCTTAACTATAACATTTTTTTCAGACGACCTTGGATCCATGCCATGCATACAGTCCCTTCAATTCTGTATGTGTGTCTTAAATTCCTATACCAAGGTGTGGTCTATGAGGACTTATCAGATCCCTCCCCTTTTTCCTTTTGTAACACTATTGATCATTCACCTAAAACCCCTACTTCTACCACATTGTCTCCTAATTTCACAAAGTATGGCCTTAGGTATCAATATATGCTTCATTATAGTTTTACTCACACTAGATTAGGAAAACATGGAAAGGTAGTCACATAGTCTCTTTCCATTCGCACACAATACACCAAACTTGGCATCAAATATCTCCCTCCACTTACTTCTTTTATTCCCACCATATCTTCTTCTGAGGTTTACGCTACTTCACATACTCATAAGCTTCCTCTACTATACCCTGAGCTTATTGGTGATACCACTTCTCCCACTTGGCCTAAATTGTATACATTCCCTACTGATGATGCTCTATTACAATACATAGGAACTCACAAAAATCATTTTTCACTTGTTCTTAATGTTATAACTTACTTTGGTGAATCTGATCCTCCTAATACCAATACTGATACTCCTGACCCATTTCCACATCCACCACCATGGTATGGTATTTCTCACATCGTCACATAGATCTCCATCACACACACTTTTCGGCATCAAAATTCCCTCCCCTTCATCACTATCAGTTGTCTCTAGTATCTACTTATAGCTTCTTTACTATGGGTAAGTGCAGGAAGTTGATGGACAAATATAGGGTCATCCGTGGACATCATATTGCAAATAACAACATAATATCAACTTGTAGGGATTATTAGCAATACATACACTCAAAATTAGACTTCATCTTATATCAATATGAATCGTAGCATCCAGAATCTAGTTTCTAAAATACTAATTTTTGTAATAAAAAAGGACAAGATTAGCTATTGATTAGTCAATCTACTCAAAATTCAATGACATTCATGGTATTTTTGGCTTTTAAAATCACGCCGATCAAGATTATAGTCCGTTTGCCCACAATTTGGATGACCTTTTAAATTGATAGGCTATATTTTTATGACCTTCTAGTGAGAAGTTATATGCCACTAATCTATCTTGGGATGGATTTTATTTTGTATTTTTTTGAGTAATATTTTATTTTTTGATGATTTTTTCCGTGAAACTTGGTATGAAAACATAAAGAAAACAGAGCACTTTCCATTTGCCCGCCATAACTTCATCAAAAAATATTGAAATCAAATAACATTTTTTTTTTGCCAACATGTATATAATTTCACCATGGTTGGGATGGTATAAGTTTTATCACATTCTGATAAGTGAAACAAATTTTGCAGTCTTAAACGTAGACATAAACATTCACAGGAAAAAGTGTTTTAAAGACCTACTATTAGTAAAAAATTATAAAATGATATTTATCCTCTTCTATTCACTTTAAAATCAGTATTTCTACAAAGCTAATAGTATCCCCTATGCAGTGGTACCATTTTTATGACATATTTTTTACTTTTCGGCATGGTTCAAGTCCGCGGAAGACTAAATTTGCTGTTTTGCTGTTTTTAATGTAAAATTCAGGATTTGATGTCCACTTAATTGTCCCCCAACTTGGTGCACTTACCCCTATTCACACTCCGTGCTTCATGACTATCTTTCTAAGCATGCTTACACCTTTGGTACACACATTGTATCAGAATTATTTGATGACATACTCTACTGCTACGGTTCACACTTGAATGTTGAGGGAAAAATTCTTTAATGAACCTCACTTATCATCTCTTGACTAATCTCTCTCACTATGTTTTTCATGTCTATCTTTTTGAGTATTACCACGTCGTTAGTTCACATACTTATTCTTCATTACCCAGTGACACACTCTTGTTCTATGGTTCATACTTGAATGTTGAGGAATAATTTATAAATTAACCTCATCTCACACACATCTATTAGGGGGAAATGTGGATCCTATCATCTTCACCTCTTGCATATTGCAACACACCATCATATTCATACAATATATGTACATCTTGGTTGCATTTTACCTTGTTAGCTTATACTATTTACATGTTGTACTTTGTTTACTATGATAATTGGATACTTAGTATGTCATTATATTTTTCTACACATACATGTGCATTCACTTGGTATCTTGAGGTGAATGCAAAACCTTTCTATATTTTTACACGATGCATGATGCTTGACACAGGTCTTTACTAGCCCTGCCGAGGCTCTTGGGGGCATCTACCTTTGCTACTCTCCTACTACACATATTACATGTTTCATTGTTACAATATTTACTACTTCTTGTCACTTTTTCTTACTTATCGCTAATATATACACACTTTTACATACTATTTATATTTCTAACATGCTAACGGGTGCTTCATGCGTAGCATTTGGCTTACAGGATTCTATACAACCATGGTTATCTGTCACCTTTTGCTTGTTATTGTTTGGTATTTTTTGCGGGCTATGCCCTATGTCTTGCTTGATTATTGTTTTATTTTGGCCACTTTGGCCATGAATGTCTTATGACATTGTGAGCAATGTCCCATGTATGCAACCCACTTTCTGAAGTCCATCTTGTCTTCACACTTGCTTGTTACATTGTCTTCTATTACATGTTAGCTTTTTTTACACTAATAATTATTATTAACATATCTTGTTTACATGTTCCTTGGTTTCTACCATGCACATCCCCTACCCCCTGTAGGTATCCACTATTGGATATGCATATCATCTCTAGGTCCTCTCCTTTGGGCCACATTCTCCTACAGTCATCGCATGCACCCTAAACGAGGGGATATCTTTGGGTGAAAAAATCACCCTTACAACAACTCAAAGCTCCAAAAAAACACAATACAACATAGAAGTGGCAGAAGCACACAGTTACAGAATGGCCTAGAAGCTGAATTGGACTAAAAACACAGAGCAGACACTAGCGCCCAATAGAAAATAGTAGTGATGGGTGCTTGTGTTCCCCATGGGTGCTTGTGTCCTGGGGGAAAAATAGTCAATTTCTCAGTTTAACACAATCTCCAGTAGTTAACAGTATAATTCTCTAGTAGCAGGAACTTGCCTCTAGTTATAGAATGCATTCAATCAGTTACAATAGGAACAACATGTTACAAATTAGGGACATACCATTTGTAGTGGTGCTTATTTGGGGAAACGTCATGGATGGAGATAAAAAACAAACCTCTCTCCCCAACACTCTTCTCTTAGCACGAGTTCAACCAAAAAACTCACTCTTGGTGTGAGATTGCCCAAAAAACTCGCTCTCAGCGTGAAATCACCCAAAAAATTGGCTCTTGGCATGAGATCACCCAAAAACCTCAACATCAACAACAAGGCATTCAAATCCAGTAGCATATACAAAACACAATAGGATAAATTTCTATCTCATACTCTCTTTTACATCAGGTTCACTCTTTCCATTACACACTTTCTACTTATACACATATTACTATGATTTTTCATATATAGAACTTTGACTACTTTCTCGCTCTTCTTTTACAAGTCCATCCTTATATGCAACAAGAAGCAACTCACATTAGTGAGCACAAAATTCATTAACATACTACTTCACATAGGATTCACCCCTAGGGTCTACCTCCCCTTCCTAGTCTCCACACTTCACATTACGATCACTTCAAGCTTTAGTTGTCCACTCGACACACTATCAACTACAATCTTCTCTACAGGAATAAAAGGTACACATAATCTATCTACTTTATGTTATCGAGTATTCACTCAACAACATAAAGTGGGGGAAAATATACACACAAAATCTATGCACTAAAGTACATTTCTATGTCCTAAAACATACTAACGTACACATGATTCCTAAGCAAGAAAACTAGTGGTTGACAACTTCTTTTAGGCCTTTTGTTTTATCTCTTACACTTTTATTGGACTTACATACCTTACAGCTCTAGCGAATCTTTACTGATTCATCTTTTATGGCCTCATACATTAGCACCTAGTTAGGACAGTAGCGTTAGGTGCTCCTGACCCTCTTTCTCTTCTTCTTACTCTTTTGGGTTTCTTTTACTTCTTGGTTACCTTTAGTACTTTGGGTTGGCCTTTTAGTTATTAATAATGAAATTTAAACAAGGGAATCATATATGTATACTTAGTTATTTTCTTCTAAATTAGGGGCCAAGCACTAACATTATCTACTATCACATGAGATCGCATTCAAGGGCATGAGAGCATTACAAAAAATTCATCTAGAACACTCATACAAGGGAGAAGGGATGCATCACTCTGTATACACAACATAGGAGGGGAAGTTTATTCTATTCCATTGCACACATTTTCACTACTTGGAGTGATCTAGATCTAGCTTGCTATCATAATGCAACTTGTAAGGGTAAGCTAGGGCATCATTACACACATATACACATAAAAATACATGGGGTTTGAGATGTAGTGCACCACTCAGTCGTAAGACAAATCTTTGGCTGACCTTCGTGGTCAGCTCGAATCCCCATTTTGTAACTTATTTATTAGGTTTGATGTTGTTTATGGGCATGTGCATTTAGCTATCTATTTTTTATTGTACAAGTATGACCAAATACATTTTAGTGAAACTAGAGTGACAAACAAAGATCAACAATGAAGCTCCTCTAGTCTAGAAATTTTCAGAACCTAAGCACATGAGAGGATACTAGTGCCAAGATTAGTCAATAGCACCTGGGTGCTTCTGTCCTCCCATGGGTGCTCATGTCCTCCATATTTATGAGTTCCATCACCTTTAGTGAGTTTTGATGACACAGTCTCTAGTCTGTTTTAGCGGTTACTCAACATAGATCATCTCTAGGTTGCACAAAATCAACTAAGTTATCTTGCTCCTTTCATTTTCTTAGGGTTTTATATCTTTGCATGTTTTTTACTTGTCCATTACTATATTTTATTACTTTTATATATTTTTTTACAGTATTTACTATGAAATTAAGCTTTAATTACAATTTATATTAAATCAATCATTGACCACACGTGTAACTTGTAAAATAAATGACTACTTGCACATGCCCACAAACCACATCAAATTTAATAAAAAAGATGATTAATGGGGATTTGTACTGACCCCAGTGATCACTCGAAGAGTGAACTTATGACCAAACATTAAATTACATCTCATACTCTATGTAGTTCTCTCTCTATGTGTGTATCTTTGTCCCATGTCCTAGGTTGCCCTTGTGCAAGTTGCACGATGATAGCGGGCTAGATCTAGATTGTCCTAAATATGCAAAATGTGTGTGATGAAATAGAATAAACTCCTCCCTTATGTAGTTCATGCAGACCAATGTAACCCTTGACCCTTGTATGGATATGCTAGATATGTTTTTTGCAGTGCTCTTGTGCCTTTGTATAAGCTTAGGTGGTGATAGATAATGCTTATAGTGCTTGACCCATTATTTGAAAGAAGTAACTAAGTATATATATGATTCTCTTATATGCATTTCATAATTGACAACTGAAAGGAAAAATGAAAGTATTAAAAGGTGACGAAGAAGTGAAAGGTACCCAAAAGAGTAAGAGGAAGATAAAGAAGGACAAGAGCACCCAGGAGGGATAGGAGCGCCTAGGCACTTCTGTCCTAGTTGGGCGCTATTGTCTGAGGCCATCAAATGTAAATTAGTCGGGTGATAATAGAACCGTAAGATGTGTAAATTTAGTAAAGTGTAAGAGATAAAGAAACCAAAAGGCCAAAAGGAGTTGTCAACCACTAGTTTTCTTGATTAAGAATAATGTATACATTAGTATGCTTTAGGACCTAGAAATGTACCCAAGTGCATAGATTTTGTATTGATAATTTCACTAAATGAGATCTGTGTGTTTTTATTTAATTCATTTTCCTCGTTAGCCCTGAGCCCCAACGTCTTGGTGACTAAAAAATTCGTGAAAGCCACAACATTTTCCATACTGGGGTGTTCATTTTTCAAAGTCTAAACAAATTAAAGTTTTAAACCAATCTTCCCACCCGTCGTGACTTTATAAAATGAAATCTATCCCTGCAGCCAACACATAGAATAGAGGAGGAGTTCAAAATTTGAAGGGTTTGTCACAATTTTTTAAATCCTTGTATGGGCATCATACAAGAGCAGGTTGAAAGAGAGAAAAGGGAGTGAGAACAAGGGCTACTGATTTTCATATAATCCGTCACTAGTACTAGCACTAACACTTCACCAAAAAAGTAAAGGTAATTTGTGGGTAAACTCTATTTTCAAAACCCCTTTAGTTTTAAATTACAAAGTTTACATCTATGAATTTGTATCATTAATTTATATTAGGAATTATATCATGGGGATTCAATATCAAGAATTTGTATAAACAATTGTTTAAAGAAATGTAGTTTACATCTATGTTGTGCATAGATGTCCACTTTTACAATTTTTTAAAATCCTTGTGTGGCTGTCATATAAGAGTAGGTTGAAAGAGAGAAAAGGGAGTGAGAACAAGGGCCATTGATTATCATATAATCCATCTCTAGCACTAGAACTAACACTTCACCAAAAAGGTAAATGTAATATATGGGTAAACTCTTTTTTAAAATCCCTTTTGTTTTACATTACAACGTTTACATCTATGATTTGTATCAATAATTTGTATTAGGAATTAAATCGTGCCGGGGATTCAATATCAGGAATTTGTATAAACAATAGATTAAAAAAATTGTAGTTTACATTTATGTTGTGCATAAATGTCCAATTTTTCAAAGCCATGTTTTTTAAAATTTCCACCAGCTCTCGTTGAAGAAAAATAGATTCTTCATCAAGATATATTATGAATATGTTGTTTGTCTACAATATTATTTTAATATTATGTATATGGATGATTGGAAATGAAAAATGTGGACACTATTACACAACATCCCAACAATGGAATCCAATCAACTTCATAATGCATGTGCATTACAATCATAGATTTTGCGAGGCCCTCACCACCATTATCACTTGCACCAAATAGATAAAAATGGCCGACATTACAAATCTTCAATGGAAAATGGTCACAAAGAAATATGGAAGTTGGAGACATGCTTGTTACATCTTGCATTGTAGTTCTTCTTATCATGGATTCACATCTCACACGTACAGATGTTGTCATAGGAAGATGGATCAAAGAAGATATCCCTGCAATTCCATGGAGAGACTACCTTGGAATGTACTACAAGTTCACCCTTTTCATACACCCACCTCTAGATGGAAGATGGTCTACTTTATCTGAAAAAATTCTTGCATGGTGGGATGATGTTGACCACCAGCTAGAAGAACTTGAAAAGTGGAGGTATGAAGAGTGGAAAACAACACATCGCAAATTTTATGAGATTAATAATGACTGTAGTGGGGATGCCTACACTGGCCTTTGTCACCTACCATGAGTCCATATATTTTTTGTATAAGTGGAAGAAAATGCATTTGAAAATGTATTCCCCACTTTTGTTTGATATATTTTGTACAAGTGAATATCTATTTAATGTTAGTAGTAACAACTAATTCATCATTATCATTCCTATGTATCTCA
This sequence comes from Taxus chinensis, assembly GCA_019776745.2. Taxonomy (NCBI): domain Eukaryota; kingdom Viridiplantae; phylum Streptophyta; class Pinopsida; order Cupressales; family Taxaceae; genus Taxus; species Taxus chinensis. Next base: position 297,399,357 of record CM034147.1, on the reverse strand, counting down.
AATTGTAGCTACTAATGTTGGTGATAGAAGCAATGCAAATAGAAACAATGATTTCAATGGGTATATTATTTTTTGCATTCATGCTCGTAAGAGGATACAATGTACCATCATAGACTGTCAATTGGCATGAAGGAAAATTAAATTTCTAATTACATTACATTGTTAATGGATAAGTGTGTTTGTTCGGCATGAATATGATTAATGGGGGAAGGGACAAAATAAATTTCAATACAAAAATTTGTAGGGAGACTGCCACAGTGACTGTAACTGATGTTGCTTCTTATCTGAATAGTTTGAGGGTTTTTGATGTTCATAGATGTCCATTTTTTTGTTTCTCTAAATTGAATTTATGATTAATGAGGTTGGCTTTATTACACCATATTTGTATACATTTTTTTACTAATGTAATGACACATTTTTCTATTAGGTAAGAGTAGGCATGTGAGATACCATTCTACATCTCCCAATTGAGAACCCAACTAAGAGTTTATTTACATGCAACGATTTACATTGGAAAAACTTTCCTGACATCAATGAAGATGATATGTGGGTTTCTTGGATTGAGATTGATAGAGTGGAGGACTTCGTGAAAGGAGAATCAAATCAAAAGTTATACCCAACCAAATTTCCTATTTATCATCAGAAAAAAAGTCCATCACCTATTCCCAGAAAGAAGACAAGAATAAATAGTACTTTGGAATATGTGATGTGCGTAGGCTCTCACTTTAAATATTATGTGTACATGGATTCTTTTATATTTTGTGTTTCAGTGTGCATGTGCTAATAAGTTTCATATTAATGTGTAGATATTGGTGTTCATATGGGCTCGAGGACTTCCGAAAAATTGATGCCTTACCACAAGACAAGTCCTTATTTCCAAAGAAGGAAAAAGGTAGCCGACCAAGCCAAAATCATATTAGACATGGTTGTTAGTGTCATTTCAGCACTCAGAGAATGGTCAATAGAGATGATCACGTATTGCTCACCTACAATCATGTAGAACATGTTGATAGTGAAGGAAATCATTTCCATGACCATGAATATGAATAAGTCAAAGGGAAAAAAATGCTTTTTCATCCATTTTATTAGCACACAACTTAATGAACGGGTTCATAGGTTGCTTTTGTTAGGATTGTCTTTCAATATTATCCACCTTAAGCATTGTGAGATGGTGCATGTGAAACTCACATTGTTAAATGGTGAAATAGAACAGGATGATTTCCCATGCAAGATGACATATTTAATAGAGAACGTTGAATTAAGGAGCTGTAATATGTGTTTAACCCCAATGATGCAGAAAGTGTTCGGGAGTGGACTCTAGCAAATCTTGAGAAGTGGTTTTTCTATTAGGGATATAATAATGAAGGTATTGATGAGGATGGGAAAATCCCATTCATATTGGGCATCCAACTCCCACTTCAGTTGGATTTGTTGTTGAGATATAGCAAGAATAGTTATTATCCATGGATTCAACATTGGAATGAATGGAATGAAGGTGTGCTTTGAATATTAGCAATACTAGTAGTTGATACTTCATTTATTGAACATAGAAGTTAAATTTTCTTACATATTTTTGTGCATTTTCAATCGTAAAATTTGTTGGTGTTTGATTCCAAACACCAAGGGCTTCCCGTGGCATGGGTAATTATGTCTAGGTCATGTGCTAGTGACATCACCCAATAGATGCAGTTACTTCATCAAAGAGTACACTTGAAAAATATTGAATGGAAAATAAATGCCTTCATGGTAGATGAATGCAGGAGTGGAGATCAAAGCAATAAGGTAGGTGTTGATTACATTGCATAGGAACAACACAATTATAATGATTATATTGCAAAGTCTCACTAGCTTGTCTTATGCAGGGAAAAATTTGATTACAAGGTGTACTTATGCAGATGACATATACGACATGCATGGTTGAAGAATTTGATAACCAAAGTGAGAGAAGATGATGTAAGGTGAGAGATGTTCAATGAACTTGGATACATTATGCACAAATTTATTGATGAAGAGATGGCTAATAGGGAGGCCATAAATTTCATAGAGAAGTATCATTGCACGCAACCCAAATTTGTTGAATATTGGGAGGAACATTGGCTCCATAGGGTTACAACCTGGTCAAGGTGTTGTCATACCCTCAAACATGCCGGGAAAGAAACCAACGCAACCATGGAATCATATCATTCACATCTAAAAAATAATTTCTTGAGTACAATTCACAGTGTTGCACATCTAAGGGTGGACTGGTTAGTACACCAACTAACCATAAGTGCTTATATATACTACTGGTGGATACAAATGAGGAAAAACAATGGTTTTTATAGGAACTTTAAAGCTGAAAATATTTCATGGGTTAAGGATTTGAAAATTATAGATAATCATGTCACCTTTCACACAATAGACAATCGTATTAGATGGGTTCAAAGCTAGAAATATTATACATTGCATTATCGGGTGTATAGTGCAACGCCATTGATGTCAATGTGTAGTTGTCCAATTTTCAGTCCAAGATTACAAATGCAAATATGTAATTAATGTGGGGATGCTGCGAGAGAGATGAGGATTGAGTGGCATTCACAAAATGGAGGATGGTGTTAGGTACTCCATCGACAACAATGATTCAGATGTGAATGTATAGTTTTTTTCCTCTTTAAATTTCTTCATTTTTAAAATTCCCAATCTCAAGTGGTTGATTTTTTTTCAATACACAGGTTGTGTAAAGTGATCTAATAAATGAAAATGAAAGTGATTCCCCTATGGATAGTAGAGGCTCGTTGAATGCTAATAATTTAAGGAAGACCTCTAGTCACAAGTAATTTCAGTAATACCTGTTGCCCTTTGTCCTATGATGTATTTCCGTATACAAATCGATCATTGTTACTAGAATATGACATCATTTTGTACTAGAGAGTTTTTGCTTTCAACTTCAACTTAATAAAACGAAATAATAAAAACAAACTAACCTCGGAAGATGACAGGATTTACTAATACCTGCAATGACTAATGTTGATATCAATGTTTGATTTGATGTTGATGGATCCAGACAGGTGCATAGCTTCTCCTTTCCAACGGGATAAGCTACTTGCAATGCATAGACACTAAAACAAAATAGGATTAGAAATATATATGGTGGATTGCCTAGAATAGGCCAGTCCCTAGAATTCAATGGAATTCCTTACAAGGATGTCAACCCGCGTTCAAAAAAATCAATCTTATTGTGATAATATAAAATGATAATACAAATAGTATAGCCAAAAATACAAAGGAAAAGGGAATGACACGCTCCATGACTATATGGTAGTCTTGTGGTTATACCTGATCTAATGGGAGTCTAGGGATCACATAATGGATCAAAGGAGCAAGGATGTAAACAACTATGTACTCACAAAGGTGAGCATGATGATATATTTGATTTAGATAAATGATAGAGTGCTAAAGATGGCTCAACAAAGCTTGATATGAATAGACATAAACTTACATAGGTAGAGTGGTAAGTAATGTTCTGATCTAGATGTCTGAAGGGAAAGCTTAGGGTTTAAATGATTTGATGGAAAAGGATTATTGGCGACTGAGTTCAATCGATGACGATTAGGAGAATCACCGATGTTTTCTATGGAAATGTACGTGTTGCTAATAAACTAGATAAAGTTGATAAAGTTTGCAAATGATGAGTATACGATATAATAATGAAAAAATTAAAGGCACTTACCTTGTATAAGTTGATAAATGAAGACTAGAAGATGACAATACCCGAGAGAGGAGGATTGTAGATGAAAGAATATTATTGAGTTGATTCCTAGAAATGTGAATGACAATCTAAAGGCTAAAGAGGACATGTTGATGTCTTGAATGCTGTTGTGATGATCTCTCGCTCTATGACAGGGTTATGATACAAAGGAAATACAATGTAAAGTCTTAAAGAGTAAGCAACATGAAGCAACCTCAAGCAATGTCTAGCTATAAGCTAAAATATAACCTCAAATGGAGGTCTAAAACTTGTTTATACAGGGATTTCGTCAACCTGGGATAATTTCTGATGATTGGTTAGGATCGTCGATGATTTGGGTTTTACGGGGAAAAATTTGAAACTAATTCCCAAATCGATATTTTTGGTTATTTTGACGAAGGATAGGCGTTGGAAAGAGGTTATATGGGTAAGGGGTTAAAAAATGGTTGAGAAGTTTGTTTATTTTGTTTTGGGTTTATTTGATTTTGGTTTCTAAATGGTTTGGGTGGTTTTGAGAGGAGTAAAATATGATTTTACAGCGATAGAATGATATTTACAGGTGTAGTATAATATTTACATGGAGTCAATCCCATGGAGGAGGAATATGACTGAGGATAAGAGTTTAATAGATGATATGAAAGTGATGAAAGAATATTATTGAGTTGATTCCTAGACATGTGAATGACATCTAAAGGCTAAAGAGGACATGTTGATGTCTTGAATGCTGTTGTGATGATGTCTAGCTCTATGATAGGGTTATGATACAAAGGAAATGCAATGTAAAGTCTTAAAGAGTAAGCAACATGAAGCAACCTCAAGCAATGTCTAGCTATAAGCTAAAATATAACCTCAAATGGAAGTCTGAAACTCGTTTATATAGGGTTTCTATCGACCTGGGATAATTTCTGATGATTGGTTAGGATCGTCAGTGATTTGGGTTTTACGGGGAAAAATTTGAAAATAATTCCCAAATTGATATTTTTGGTTATTTTGACGAAGGATAGGAATTGGAAAGAGGTTATATGGGTAAGGGGTTAAAAAATGGTTGAGAAGTTTGTTTATTTTGTTTTTGGTTTATTTGATTTTGGTTTCTAAATGGTTTGGGTGGTTTTGAGAGGAGTAAAATAGGATTTTACAGCTATAGAATGATATTCACGGGTGTAGCATAATATTTACATGGAGTCAATATCATGGAGGAGGAATATGACTTAGGATAAGGGTTTAATAGATGATATGAAAGTGATGTGTTAATGTTGAGGGGATAGAGAACATGAATATGGGAATTAACAGTGCTAATTTTAGGTGTCTACATTTTCTCTATTTTGTTAAGTGGTTTAGTATAGGAAAACTGCGAGACAAAAACAAGATGTGATAGATAAGGATGTGTAAGGAAAAAAATTATATGATGAGGTACTCCCCCTTAAAACAGGGATTGATGACCTAAAAGGGAATTGATCATGGGTTTGAAAGAGATAGATGGAAAGATATAAGGATGGGAAGATGAGAGATGATGCCCTAGGATGAGGTATTGAGACAATATGGGTGTTGTTAGAAAATCAATTGATAGGGGAACCAAAGGGTTCATGTCCTATAAAAGTTTGACTTAATGATGGCAAGGCGAAATAAAAAGGATGTTTTGAGGAGGTCAAAGGACTGAAAATTGATGTTGCCACAAAGGCGGGCTTACGGGGCCAGTAAGTCAAGTGATAGGGGAACCAAAGGGTTTATGTCCTATAGACATGGATTTAATGGTGAAAAGGGTCTTGATAGATGAATATATAGGTGCCTTGATGGTGATCAGGAGCATAGCACTCGAGGAGGCATTTGGTTGACAAATGTTGATTTCACCAAATAGATGTGATGTTTTTGATGTAGACGGATTTCTTTGAAGCCTATTTTTGATATGTATTTTGATGTGGATAGAGATTTTTGAGACTCTAGATGATGTATAGAGACACATTGATATGATACATGATTATGATTTATGATTTATGATTTATGATTTATGATTCACGTGTTGATTTATTTTAATGTGATGTTTCGAATGTGGTAATGTAATATTGAGATGCGATTTGGATTGTATGGATAGATGTTGATGGTTGTTAATGTTATGTTTGATGTTAAAGTGAATTTAATGAATGTCAAAATGTGTCTTAACCATGGTTAAGAATGAAGTACACAATGATTGCTTTATATTGTATTTGATACATATGTGATGGGAAACATCAAAGTGAATGCTCCTTCACTTTTTGCCTTACAAAATATGTTAACACATGACTGTCAATGGGTAGTTACATGTAGGATCTTGGATATAGATGGAAATGAAATGTATCCCTTCCTAGGACATGAGAAGGGTCGACATATGTAAGATGTGTGGGAGAATAGGTTCTCCTTTCAATGGTTTTGCAGGGAGATGCCCCTTATATTTTATTTTTGATGCAAACTGATCAATGTGGGAAGTTTTCTTTGATGGGAAAGTTGATCAATGCGGGAAGCTTTCCTAGGATAATTTTTGACATTTTGACTCTTTTGAAGGCTAATCAATGTGGGAAGCCTTTTTACATGGGTAGCCACCCTTCGGAAGAGTGGTCTACAAATTTTGATGTTTTTTAATTTATTTTAGATATTGGATAGTTGTCATTTGAGGAATTGGTATATGATTTTAACAAGTATCTGTCCTTTGAGGGATCACTCTACTTCTCCTTTTGATAATATGATTTTGATTTTTGATAGTTGTCCTTCAAGGGATCAGTCTATTTATTTTGATAGCACACATCTATAGACATTTTTGACTTTATTTCAGCTGAGGGAAAACCCTAATAGACCATTTCATGAAGGGGGGAAGAGATTAGTGCCCAAGATACACATGTGTGCCCTATGACATATCTTTGGTTCGTAAACAAGATGGATGAGTGTAATGATTGTGAGGTTCCTGCTAAGGAGGAACTTTTCCTATTGAAAGATACGATGAACAGAGCCGTGGTGCTCATATTTAAGGATTGTAAGGATAGTGATGGAAGACCACATGCTTTCAAATCATTATGATGATAAGATGGATGGTTGGTGGTGAAATAATATCTTTGATGTAACTACTATCATAATAGTAAAAAAGTTAATAATAGAAAGGATGTAAGTGCAAGGCATTCAGAGGTTCATTTTAAGGTGTACAATCAAGTGAGGTTAGATGATACACTCCCGACCCATGCTATATGGACTGATCCAGTTAGGGGAAAAATTTCCACGTTTACTCTTTATATGTTAAGGATATATTGAATCGATCGATAGGATAGGTTTGGTGAAGATTCGCTAGGGGGAATTGTGCAAGGTAATAATTTCAAAGTCTTAGTAGAGAGGAGTCCCCCTAGCGTGACCTTGTGGCTAGAGATAACATGTGCTAGAGGGAAGGATATATTTTATCTTAGGATGATGAAAGCTTTGATATTGATTGATTGAGTATATGATAAATAAAGGATGATGTGGAACCTTTGACAAAGGAGCCATTTGAAAATCATATTGAGATATGAGAAGAATATTGATGAGGAGGAGTATATGATGAAGCTTTGGTTTTTCCTTTTATTTGTGTATGATGATGTCTGATTCACATAGATAGGTGAAACATATTGATTTGAGATAATGGACCCTTAATGGAAGGTGATGAGAAGATATATGAGAAAGGTTGGTCGATATCTGATTGAGGAAGAACCTCTTGTATTACAGATGTTGACGAGGATACTGTTAGTGACTTGGGTGCAGATGCTAATGAGATTAAGAGGCCTTTAATGGAAGGTGTTGGAGAGATGTATGGAAAAGTTTTTCTAATACCAGATTGCGGATGGCCTTCTTGTCTAACATATGTCATTGTAGACACTGGCGAGGGTAGAGGTGTAGATGAAATCAATGATGGCTTAGGATGATATTCTTCTGGGAGAAGATCATTAACAAGGAAGAGTCATTAAATTATGGTTTTAAGCACTTTACAACTCTCCATGTTATGACCCAAGCTTCTATGATCAACATAGGTTTTATTTGGGTTATGCCATGAAGGTTTTCAGATATGTGGATTAGATGTTTAAATTGGTGGTGATAAGAGAATCCTGTATAAGCCTCTTGAGGATGTCAATGTAAGTCCCTTTTGGAGGGTTTGGATTAATGAATTTCAATTTTGATTTACAAGAACACTTGGTAGAACGCGTATTATTTTTGGATGTGGATGGATGTGTGGCTATCGTATAGTGTTAGAGCATCATAAGGATTTTGTGGGTTTCATAAAAATGAGGATGCGATCCATGGATGGGATAGGATGTGAGATTGATAAAATTGGATGATAAATGAGGCCCCAAAATGGACGAGGAGGGACATAACATGGATGACGTAAGGTTAATTTGTGTGATATAGGTTCAAGACCAAGGATGAGGTCCTAAAATAAATGATACAAGAGAAATTGTATAATGTTTGGATTGTGATAAAGGACGAGGTCCCAAAATGGATGGTAAGTTTGAGACCTTGGATGATGTGTGTTTTGATTTTGTAATGTGTGCTTTAGATAGAGGAGGGGGTCTTATGGCAGACGATGAGGGTATGAACATGGACATGATTAGCTCTACTAAAGGGTGGCATTTCGATGATTGAGGAAGAACTGTGGACGTGATGGGATTAGATTGTATGGTGTTTGATTCGAGATGAGGTTCTAGAATGGATGAAAATTGAGGAGCCAAGGATAAGATTGAGTTTGATTTAGATTAGGGAGATATTGTTTCTAGACACAATTGAGGCGGGTCACTTTCATGTGAGTCATCAAGTCTTTAATTGGTTTGAAAGATGATTGGACATCATGCTCTTTGACTGTAGGTACCCCCTTTATAACGGTCTCTGAGGTGGATTCCACGAGTTATAAGGAGGTAGTAGATTATTATATTATAGATGAAGGTGACATTGATGAGTGATATTTATTGAAAAGAAGATCCAGGGATTTTGAGTCTTTCAGGGATAGGTCTGGTGATGAAGGGATATCCTCATGGGGAAGATCATGCATGATAGCATTGATGATGTTACTCGAAGGATGCATAATATCTATATGGACTGAATCTATTGAGGGTGTTGGGTCAGGAAGACAAGTAATGACATCATGCATGGTAGTCTCATCTGTTTCATAGGAAGGCCCAAGGGAGTCAAATGGGACATGCGCAGATTGAAGATTGAGATGACCTTCTTTAAGGGATTGGATTTATAACTTTCTAGCCATGGTGAAGGCTTCATCAAAAGTATAAAATGTGTGGATTTGGAGGGTAGATGAGATGTTCTTTGACTGTAGGTACCCCCTTTATAACGGTCTCTGAGGTGGATTCCACGAGTTATAAGGAGGTAGTAGATTATTATATTATAGACGAAGGTGACATTGATGAGTGATATTTATTGAAAAGAAGATCCAGGGATTCTGAGTCTTTCAGGGATAGGTCTGGTGATGAAGGGATCTCCTCATGGGGAAGATCATGCATGATAGCATTGATGATGTGACTCGAAGGATGCATAATATCTATATGGACTGACTCTATTGAGGGTGTTGGGTCAGGAAGACAAGTAATGACATCATGCGTGGTAGTCTCATCTGTTTCATAGGAAGGCCCAAGGGAGTCAAATGGGACATGCGCAGATTGAAGATTGAGATGACCTTATTTAAGGGCTTGGATTTATAACTTTCTAGCCATGGTGAAGGCTTCATCAAAAGTATAAAATGTGTGGATCTAGAGGGTAGATGAGATGTGATGGGAACATGATCGAGAAAATAACTTGATCAGTTTTGATTGAGATAGTGAGAAGGTCAATTGATTGATAATGCTCTTCCATCTAGTGATGAAGAATCAATTCATATTTAGATTGTTTGATGTTAGAGAGGTTAGATATGGTTATTTTATGAGTAACGTTGATAGAGAAGTGTTTGAGAAACAACATGGCTAGTTGTGTGAATGATACTAAAGAGTGTTGAGGGAGGGAGTTGTACCAATCTAAAGTAGTTATTAATAGTGACATAGGAAAGGTTCTAAGCATGAGATATTAATCATGGATGTTGAGATAACATGAGTGTCTAAAGGCTATTATGTGCTACTAAAGATCCTCCTAGCTATGGAATATGATAAATTTAGGTAATTCCCAATGTAGAGGATAGGATTTTTATGGTATTGATGGATGGATGGGCCCATTAAAAACCTTTTCATAAGTGAGGATGTGTTTATGTCCTCTTTTAGCAGCTTCCAAATTAGATAATCTATTTGACATAGCTTATATGGGATCGTTTGAAGGATTAGAAATGAAGGAATTAATATGTGAGTATAGATGAGAATGTGATTGATTTAATTTATGGTAGTGGAGAGTAGGAGGTTTCTATTGTGGATGGGATTGATGTGGGGTAGCTTGAGAAGTTATCGTTTGTAAAGTAGGTTGTGTTAAAGGGATGTAGGGATACATGTAAGGATGTTGGATATGCAATTTTTTTTAGATGAGAGGGGTTGATTGGGCTTGAGTAGGGATATGCGTATAGGTTTGGAATGTCTAAGTTATTAAGAAAGGAATTGAAGTCGATATAAGTTGATTATATAAAAGATGGGGGGCATTAAGATTCTGATGAAATTGTGATGAAGGAGGGGATGAAGTGATGATTGATTCATGGGATACACTTGTCATAGGCTAAGGAGTGATAGTTTGGAAGTAATGTAGATGTGAAGGATTCTTGTAGGGTCATTGACTTGTGTTATTATAAGATTATAAGATTGGTTGAAAGGTAGAGGTTCCGTAGGAGAAAAAAGATGGTTAGATGGCTAAGGGAACATGCCATAGCTAAATTGAGTGAGACATGATAGGTTGATGGGATTAAGAAGGATTAGATCCCGTGTAGGGGATGTTTTGGAATTGATTGGGGTGAAAAGATGTAGAGGTAATGGATGAAGTAACCAAAGATGGCTGTAAAAATGAAACATAAGGGTTAAAGGGATATGCTAATGTGGAGGGTTGATCCATATTAAATGATAATTAATTGATGATGATATGGAAAATCCCTAAAAGAGCTAAAAATATAATAGACAAGTCAAGCATACAAATTTTAACTATCTTGATTAGTTTAGAAATAGAGTGAAATGTGCAAAATGGCTGATATGGTCATAGGAAATGGTCGTCTATGGATGGTTTCAATAATGTTTAAGGCTGGATTTCTCAATATACCTGAAAGTACGTGAGGCCCAAATTTGTGTTGGTGCTTATACAAGGCTTGGTATTGGGGCCTAGCCCATCACTTCATGGTCTCAAAATGATAAGGGAGTCGATGTTTAACCAATATAGCGATAAAAAGATTGATTATAATCGATCAGAACATCGAGTCAGATTCTCCTCTTGGTGATCAAATCCAAGTAGGTCCACATGGGTAGGAATGTTTTGATGCAAATTTGTGTTTGAATTGATTTGGTTGTGTGTGGGGTAAGTTAATTGATTGCAATATATTAACCTCCTAATTAAACTATGTAATACAAAAGGATGAGCGGTTTGTTTTAAACCCTAAGAATTTTTTTGATTTTGATGAGGATAGAAATAAAAATGCAATGCTTAAAAATAAAAAGAAAAGAAGAGAAAATACCTGAAGAATGCTTCCTTTTTAATTTATTAGATTTAGATTTTTAGATTTTTTTTAGCACAACAACAATGCAACAAGTAAAATCCCCCAGAGTATAAGCCTACAAGGGTTAGAAGACAATATAAAACAAAGAGAAAAATAACATTTAGAGGCTGACTAACTGAGTAATTAGAAGCAATCACAGATATCATCGGTGATTTACAAGAATCATTGATGATTCACCAAAATTGCTGGCGATTTGAATAGATCATTGGCGATTACAAAGCATAAGGCCTAAAATGGATGAAAAATTAATTTAAATGAAAGAAAAGGGACTAAGGTCCCACCGGGAATGTCAAAATATACCAAATATTTTTTACTTTCCAGCTTTAACTTAATAAAATGAAATAACAAAAACAAACTGACCTCAGAAGACAACAAGGTTTACTGATACCTACGATGAATGATGTTGATGGATCCAGATGGGAACAAAAATTCTCCTCTCCAATTGGATAAGCTATCTGTAATGCATAGAAACTCAGAAAAAGATAGGATTATAAATATATATGGTGGATTTCCTGACAAAGGCTAGTCCCTGGAAGTCAATGGACTTCCTTGCAAGGATATCAATCTGTGTTCAAGAAATTAATCTGATAGTGATAAAATGTTGATCAATCAAACTTTGGCACTTAGTGAAGAAAATACAGAAAGTTCACACGGGAGAACAAAGCGCATTCAAAGGCACAAAAGCATCAGAGAGGATCACGTGCAAAATAGAGATAGATTCAGGACTTAGCCATTTTTATGATGAGCATCTATTTTTGGAGATAGCTGTGGAGCAATCAAACCAATTAGAGACTTGTGCGTCACACATTGGCTATTTTTGGATGATCAGTTACAAATTGCTTTGCATGGATGTAAACTAAAGATAGAATTGTGAACTGATAGTTGACAAAGAGAGATCTATTGTTAACACTCTTGCATGCAAGCCTATTTTTGTAACGACGCTTGGCTAATAATAACATGTGACCTATTATGGGATTAGATAAGTGGTGAAGCGCGAGTCCCCATCCTTATAAATATGTAGTGAATTGTGTAGTAGATATCTAGAGAGAGAGGATAGATATACGTGTGAGAACTAGGGTATAGTGAGATTATGTTGCTAGATCTATTATGAGCATGAGTGTATACTACTGTTATTGTAATGAATCTTCTGTGTATTTACTATAATTAATACAATGGAGATTATGGATTGAAACAAGGTGTTCCCATGGTTATAATTCAATATTGCATGCTTGATTCCATTATGGTTATCTGTTAAATATGTTATGTTATAGATCTAGGTCTGAATATGCACTGTATGAAAGATATATTAGTTATAGATCTGAATGATTAAAGTCTTCATCATGCTAACATCCAACAATAACAACCCTAAAGAGGGGTTTGGTACCTTTACACGCTTTGGATGAGCACTCAGTCTATGTTGAGTCATTTTCCAGTACGTCTAGGCTTGTATTGCCTATATTATGATATCAAAGGGGAACTTACCTGTAAGGCATTCCACTGGTGATCAAGATCCAGATGGCAAATTTTAATTTGGGGAGTAAACCAATGGCTAACTAAACCCCACCACACATGGGGGAAGGAGTAGGTCTGGTGAAAGATGGCAGACTTAGTAGTAGAATGGTAGAGAGAGGAAAGGTGACTTAAGTATAATGAGGTGCGTGAGAGGGAGGTACAGAAACAATGAGAGGTTGCAGAGAAAATGGCGTTGTGGAGAAAGATAGTTTGGGAAGGAGTTGAAGTTCACGCAGAAGATGTGGAACTTGAGCCTCAGAAACTCCCCCATTTGGGAAAACATGATAGGGAACCCTCCTCAGCCTCACATAGAAGTGCGCCAACAGAGATGACCTGGGCTGCGGGTACACATCTAAATCCACCTAGCAACCTTGCCCTTGCACTTGGCTTTCTAGCATCTAGTACAACAAACAATAAACAAGTTAATTTAAGCAGTGGAAGAGCAGGAGTGAGTCTTATGAAAGGAAAATTAATGGTAGCACAAATGACTTCATTGTTATATGGGAGTACGTTTTTGGGTGTATCATCAGTGCTGAACTCAAGCGCGTACATTTTTGGACTAGCTTCTAGAAGTGGTACAACTCCATAGGCTATCAGGGTACAGTTCAAGTCTACTATTGGGACACTGGGAAGTACATCTTTTGGTTCGACACCAGCTAGAGGTTTAGGATAAGGAGGCATAGGTAGCTCTAGTTCCGGTGGATCTAGTGGTTCTAGAGGCATGGGAAACACAGGAGGTTCTGGATCAGGTGGACAAGGTCCACACCAACCCTAGAATATTTACATGGAGATGTCTCTTCATCTTCTAGACTATAGGGGCTTAGAAGATGCTACTGAACATGTGCATATGTGTGAAATACTATGGTGTGCAAAAGGAATCACAACTTCTGAGCATAGAGCAAGCCAATTTGCTACTACATTATAAGGGCACGCACATAGCTAGTACATAAATTTTGACCTTGATCAGACTTGCGTAGACTATACAGCTTTAAAAGATGCATTCCTTAAAGAGTTTCACATCCCTGAGTTTGAGCAGAAGAGTATAAGTGCACTCAAGGATATTAAGCAAGAAACTACTGAGAGTGTTAGAGAGTATGATGCTCATTTTAAAACACTATTATCTAAGCTTTCTTATGCTATACACACAAGACAACATGCACAATGGTTCATTGGGGTCCTAATTACCCCTTTTAGAAGGGCATTATCACACAAGACATACACTGATCTGCGAAAATCACTTGAAGTAGCTTTATGCGCTAAGGTAGTTGGAAGTATGGATACTAGGGTGAGCCCATTTTTAGAAGCATAGATCGTAGCTATGGAAAAATAGTTGGAGAAACTATCAACAAATTCAACACATGAGACACGCACAGGGATTTGGTGTATAAATTGTGAAGTAGAAGGTCACACAAAGGATAATTTTCCTTACATATCAATATACTCATTGCTATTGGATTTTGAGATATGCCATTTAAACTATGATGTTATCCACTGCCCATTATTATAACGCATGATAAGGAAGAACGTTTCAAGCTACTGTAAAATATGTAGGTCCATGACTCATGACACAGAAGAATGCTGGTTGATTGGGTAGATCCATAATGCCATAGATATTGGTGTACGATAGACATGAGTTTCAGATAACTCTAAGGGAAAAAACGAGCATCAGGACTGCGATCACAATCAAGCATGCTATGATCAAAATGAAGGGCACTTTGAAGGTGGTCATGGTAGAGGTCGAGGATACCATAGAGGATTTAGAGGATGAGGCTGTGGTAGTGGAAGAAATGAGTTTCCTCATAGAACTTGTTATACATGTAGATCTCCTAACCACTATAGGTGTGAATGTCCTCATAATATTACATGTTATTTTTGTGGAAAGAACCATAGTTATGAGGAGTGCTCAAACTTATATGAGCATCTTAGTAAACAACATAAATAAGAAAATAAATGTTTAGGGATGGTTATGATACAACACGGTGTTAAAAATCAATGGATTCCTAAGTTGGAAGCAGGGTTTGAGGTGTTGTAAGTGAAGATCACGACCTACAATGAGGTGGTACGCACCAGAGAAGCATTACATCAAAAGCATACCATCACCAAGGAGGAGGTTCTACATACACGGTACCCAAATCCTGCCCATTAAAAGGAGGTCTATTAGGAAACCATGGAAGTTCTTAGGAATCTTCAGAGTGATATACAATACTTAAAAGAGAAATCATGGAAGATGGAGCAAAATAAAGTATTAGAGATGGTCCAAACTGATATAGATGACTTAAAATATGTATGTAGAATGTTGCATCGGGAAAATATCATTCCATTGTTAGGGGATTGGTTAAAAGGAAACACTCCGTGCACAAGTATTGAGACTGGACGGTAGATACTGCATGTAAATATCCGCCCTCATAGCCTAGATTATGACAAGGAAATCACTTTGAATGCTGTTGTGGACAGTTGGCTATTGAGTAATATACTGATTCATACAGTCACAAAAGTCAATGTTCTTACCTTAGATGCATGGGTACAAATGGGAAGACCCCCATTGTAGCCATCCTGTAATGTATTATTCATGACTAATCGGACTAAAGCCACTCCCATTGGGGTTTTGAAGGATGCATCCATTACTATACAAGGGCCAAGTTCATTGGAGACTTTGAGGTTTTAGCGCTGACAGAGTTAGATAGCTTCCCAGCTCTATTGGGGCATCCTTGGTGTTATGAAAATAATGCTGATTTTCAGTTCAACAAGGGCTATATCAGTTTTGAAAACAAGGAGGAGAGAGTTATTGTCCTGTTAACAGATGGAAAATTTGTGCCCTATGTTGAGTCCTTGAGTGAAGAAGATCTGAATAGGATTTATGTACGTGTCATCCGATACCTAGAGATGCTTGAGCCAACTAAAGAAGGATTAATTTAGTGGGAGGATGCACAATGTATTAGCGATACTACAAGTGTTGCTTGTGATAATTGGGCTCATAACACCTATGAGTTGGTAGGGCGCGAAGTAAAGAGCATATTTCCTAGAGGCAAAAAACCATGTTATGTCAGGAGAATAGGTAGCAAGTTGGTACCTTGTTACACCGGAGAACGAGATCCTATGGTATTCCTACGCACCATGAGAGAACAATGGATAGATCCATTGGAAAGAAGAAATATGTTAGAATATACACTATGTGGGATAACAACATGCTAGTGGATGGCCCACAAGGAGAATTCTATAGGATGGAGTGACATTAGGATTGCTCTTACTACTAGGTTCCTCAAGAGCAATGCACCTAATCAAATATGTACTTATTATGGTAATTAACCTACTGAGCACCACATTGATAAGTGTGAGAGACTCTGGATATAAGGGAAGGAAGCTTTATTACCTTCACTATGGGTGTACAAGTTTTATTCCACTTTACAAGGATGTGCACGTGCTTGGTATGTATATTTAGAACTCCATAGAGATACTGGAAATTGGCAAGATTTAACTATAGGAATGACCTAGACATTTGACTTCTTCTCTACAAAGCCTCAGGTGGAAGAAGCATTGAAAGTCATAAAGCACTTAACTATGGGAGATAGTGCCAAGGCTGAATAAATCCTTTAGGATTTACTTGATGAAGGAGACTCAGGAGCACGTCTTGTTAAAGAGACAGAGGCCGATGAAACATTACTTCAATGCACTTTCCTTGAGAAAGAAAAAGGAAAAATGGTTTACTTAGTGGATGATGAAGAAGTAGAAATTCTGGATGTAAATCATTCAACAGGTAGGTAGGACGTATTAGATAGTGCATATATGACCACATGTGCCTATCATGAACCTATGAAGATAAAGAAGGTGAATATTGGATCAGAGGTTGAGCCTAAGGAAGCTGGAATTGGGGACAATTGGTCAGACTCTGAAGTGGAAAAAATCAGAGTTACTAAGGGATTACTAGGACTTATTCCCTAGGGGGTACCATGAACTTAAAGACGTGCATGAATTGTTAGGGGAGATGAAGATAAAAATTAAAGAGGGTACATGCCTAGTTAGAAAGAGACCCTACTGGATGAACCCTAACTTGTGTGAAAAAGTCAAAGAAGAAATTGACAAAATGTTGAAGTCTAGAATTATCAAGCCCCTTGATGAGTTAGAATGGGTTAGTCCAATGGTGATCAATATCAAGAAGGATGGATGGATTAGGATTTGTGTGGACTACATGGAGTTGAATGCTACATGTGTGACTGATCCCTTTCCTATGCCATTCACTAAGGAAATACTAGAAGGTGTTACAGGGTTGAAATATATTCATTTACAAATGCGTTCTTTGGGTATCATCAAGTTCAGATTTCCCACGAGGATTAGGAAAAGACTACGTTTACTACGGAATGGGGTCACTTTACCTATACTATAATGCCTTTTGGTCTGAAAAATGTGCCTACTGTATTTTCACGCATAGTTGTTCAAGCATTTAAGGAATTTATTCACAACTTCTTACCAGTTTATTTAGATGATTGGATGGTGTATGGATTAGTTAAGGATCATTGGGATCATGTACATGTTGACGCCTCTGACATGTCCATTGGTGCAGTGTTAACTCAACCTGGAGAAGGTATTGTAGATCATCCTATCTATTTTACTAGTAGAAAGCTGACTCCTGCAGAAAAAAATTATGTGCTACATAAATTTTGATAGTACCTACTAGTTACACCATTCATCTTTTATACAGATCACATGGCATTGAAGTATTTGGTAAAAAAACCTGTTCTAAAAGGGTGTATATATCAATGGGTGCTCTTATTTTAGGAATTTGATTTCACAGTTGTGCTAAAACCAGGGAAAAGTAATTCTGGACCAGACCATCTATCCATAATATAGTCAGGAGAAGAAGCACATGAAATTGAAGATACCATGCCAGATGCACGGTTATATAGGTTACAATGAGTGCCATTAGAACTAGAAGACATTGGTGTCTTCCTATGAATAGGGATGACACCAGAAGGAATGAAATCATTGGATAAGAAATAGCTTGCTATATGCGTAGCCTTGCTAATCAATGGTAACCTATAAAAATTAGGTCGAGATAAAGTATTGCACTGCTGTGTATTAGAACATGAGCATACGAGTATTATGGAATAAGCTCATGGTGGTATTACAGGTGGTCACTATGCCAGTGATGCCACCACGTGTAAGATTTTACTCGTTGGATTATGGTGGGAGACAATATATAAAGATTATAAGGAATTTTGTAAGGCTTGTGATCATTGTCAACGTCTTAGAAAACTAGGTTGACGAGATGAAATGCCTCTAAGACCCATTACAAGTGTAGAAACATTTGAGAAATGGGCTATAGATTTTTTGGGTCCTATTTCACCAGCTGTGCATAGAACTGGATCGCGTTACATCATAACTTGCACAAATTATCTGACATGGTGAGTAGAAGCAACACCTACAAAGGACTCTATGACCACAATAGCCAGGTTTCTTTTGGAAAACATTATTACAAGGCATGGATGTCATTTAAGTTTGACTAGTGATAAGGGCACACATTTTATTAATGAGACAATCAGAATTCTATTAGATGAATTCATGATTGCACACTATAAGACTACACCCTATCATCCTCAGGAAAATGGGACTGTTGAGGCTTTCAACAAAATTTTGAGCCAGACATTAACAAAAATATGTGATGTTGGAAGAAAGGATTGGGATGATAAAGTATCTATAGTACTTTGGGCATATCAGACAACATATAAAAGGTTGAACAAAGCCACACCATTTCAGTTAGTGTTTGGCGCGGAAACAATTCTTCTTATAAAATTTATGTTACCCTCTCTGCGTATTGTGTGCACCGGAGGTCTTTCTGATGAGAAAACATTAGAAGAATGTGTTGAACAGTTAATAAAATTGGATGAATGATGAGCCATATCATGTTGGAGTAAAAAAAAAGAGAAGGCCAGGCAGAAAGCATGTCATGACAGGAACATCTGGGGTAAAATGCTTGAGATAGGACAAATGGTGCTCCTTTATGATTCTAAGTTTTTGTGCCATCCAGGAAAACTCAAAGTACATTGGTTGGGGCCATATGTTATCACTCACATACTCGAATCAAGTGATTGTGAGTTAGAAGCCCTTGATGGAATATGGTTACTTGGTAATTTCAACGGGAGTAGGCTAAAGCCCTACTATAAATAAGTCTTCTTGGTGTTTGTAATAAGGCAGTGTTGCCGTTTAGATCAGGTTTTCAATTCTACATTTCCTTAATGTGTTTATTTCTTTGTTGCTATTCTTTGTCAATTTAGTTGGTGTGTTTGTGTAATAAGCGCATTTACGCGCTAGAAGCTAATTACTATTTGAAGGCTTTTTATGCACAGAGGACTGCACATACCCTTAGTGTGGGGTAGGTTATTGATATTCAGGTACATGACTGTTGAAAATAAGTACACATGAAAGGAAATATCTACGGGTGCTATTCAAGGTTGGAAAATTGAAAAAAAAAGAGAGATTTCTTATGGACACAAGGACCATAGATAGAGAGGAATGAAGAAACAAGTATAATTCGAGGTAAGAAGGGCTGAGAAGACTACCAGTGGAAGGCGCAGTGATGAGGTACTTAGGCACATGGAAGCGCGCTGAAGAGAAGTCCATAACCAAAAGGTAGGAGGGCACACTAGAAGGTTATAGCTTGTGCACAAAGATGTACTGCATAGAAATAATGAAAATGGTCAATTAATGAGAGGATTTTTGGTAGGTGGAGGAGCAATAAATGCACTAAATTTTTGAAATTCTATATAAGGATGGAATGCGAGTTCATTTTTACTATTGAAATTGAAAGAATTGGAAAAGGGTTAAGTGTGGATGAGTTGAGAAATCGTGTTGAGGTGCATAGACTATGAAACCAAACATGGGGAGAAGGGTTGTGCACATGAGAAGCTTGTGTTCCCATAGGAGAAGGGTTTGAGCAAAGCAGATGCATGAAAAATGAGCTAGAGCACATGATTTTCACTAGGGCACGAAGATTTAAGATAGGGTTTTGCTTTTTTCAACTACAAAGGGAAGAAAAGAGGGATTTTTTCAAATGACACCAAAGAAAGCACCCGCAACAGGAGTTAAAGGGAAGAAGAAGGTTGAAGTGGAAGAAGATATTTCTTGTGAGAGTAATTTTTTAGAAATGCGGTATCCAGAGGGCGTGATTATGGGACAAGAATGGGATTCCCATATCTACTAATGTAAAATAAATGAATACAACCATTGAACATCAAATAATAAGGAGCTTGATGCATTATTGGGCACGAAAATGAACAAGCACATGACAAAGGATATACCAATATACGATGACACTAGTGAGAATTTGTTGAAGCAAAATGGAGTCTACCTACTGTATGAGCTACCATATTTTGGAAAGTATGAACCATTGTATCAGTCGCTAATGAGAAGAGTCAATGAGGACTTCTTCTACTCCCTGGAAAGAGGGTAAGAATCATAATTGCTTTTGATTTCAATGGTGACAGAACTAAGGGCCTTTGGGTTGGATCTGGATAATGATTTAATGGATAAAGCCACAATCCTAGAGACAAGGAAGGAGCTGGGGTATACCAAGGGTCCACGCGGGATAGACATTGAAAAGTTGAAGAAGTACCCAATAGTGTAGGCAACTGCACATCTTGTGACAAAGCTGAATGACCAAGGAAGGTGGTCACAGGTAAACACAATGTGGTTGTATGTCGCCAAAAAGATGTCTCAAGGAGTAGTATACAACATTACAGAACACATAACAAAGACAATCATTGAAGAAGCAGATATAGGTGATAGAATAAGTTTTGGTGCTGTGTTATTGTCCTTAGTATTCATGGAGATTGGGGTTCCTGATGGGCCAAAGGAGAAGATTTGGGAGTACCCCATGGAACACAAGTCACTTGTGGAAATATTTGACAAGTACTTATGCAATGGATCAATGAGTGGACCATTCAAGTAGAGGGAGAAGGTGTGGTATAATAGACTCCATGTGGAATTTGAGGAAGAGTGGCGCATACCCAAGGATTTTCCTTCTGTGGTGGGTAAGGCAGTTTAGTTTTTCATATACCAACATTTTTGCATCACGTGATTTGTGATGAAGGATGGGGCTTGATGAAGGATGGGGCTTGGAGCCCATGGTGCTAATTTTCGTATGCCTTCATAGCAAGGTATTTCCAAGCGTCAATCCATCGGTTCTCAGATGCACACTGCTTAACCTTCAATGCAGACAAGGTATATTGTGACTACCACACTCTGAGGAAGAAGTATGTATATTTAGGGCACAATGCATACATTGGAAGACTTATTTTAGATATTATAAGCATGTAACCTATGATCTTGGTAGTTGGGGACATAGGAGCAGCATTTTTGTACCTACAACTCAAAACCAAGTTGGAGAACACTAAGTATGTGGAGAATGAGTTTGCGCTCCTACGGCTGCCAAAGGGTAAACATACAATGGAAAATGTTCCAACACCTAAGCCCATAGAAACAATTCAAGTCGATGATGAAGAGGAGGAGCATGAGGATAGTGGTGGTTTGGAACATAAAGGTAGAAGACAACCTCCAAATAAGGATGAAGCTGAGTGCGCAACTACTCCACCTCAGCCACCAGAGGGAGATGATGAGGACTTGGATGCAGTCTAAGGAGAGTGCCACTTCAAGAGAGTATTCAGGAGAACAAGGACCCAAGGTGCTACTCCACAAATAGTAAGCATATCACCTCAACTCTCTCCATAGAAGGAGACAATTGAGAAAAGGAGAAGGAAATTAAAGTTGAATGAGGAAGCGAAAGAGTTAGAGGAAAGCACACACAATTCTCCTACACCTCCAGAGAGTGTAGAGGAACAAAAAGATGAGGAAATGAAGGATGGAGAAGAGGAAGAAAAAGGGGCAGAAGAGACAACAGCAGAGACTGCTCAAGACATAGCAACAGAAGTTCCCAATCTTGAAGCCCAAGTTCTTGAAAAACCTAGATCAAGAAGAATGAGTGGGGAGTATGTTCCACTAACCATGGGCTACACCAAGGACATAGGTAAATTTTTCTATGCCCATTTCCAGAGCACAATGGCACAAAAGGAGTTATGTAGATGGGAGTTAATGGATGAATATATGGTGACAATACGCATAAGGAAGCAATTGTCATGGTCAATGCACACACACATGGATGAACCAGACTTTGATGTATGTGAGGATTCATGCATGTCAAGGAGGTTGAAAAAGACACCTCAGGCCAGACACATAACAATAAAGCCTACTACTATGTCAGATGAATAGGTGATCAATACTTTAGTGAAAGTGTCAACAAAGGTCGCATGCCGAAATATGGAAAAAGCTGCCATAATTAGGGCACTAAGGGAGGAGATCAAGACTAAGGATGAGGAGATAACACTCCTGAAATAGGAAAAATATTTGGCACAGAAGAAGAACACTATGTTTATCACCATGGAAGAGGATATTGGTGACAATGTCATGAAGGCTAGGCCACACTTGGAACTAAAGGTACCTGAGATGTTTCCTTTGGTAATAAATTATGTTAGTACATTGGTGAACTTAGTGCTTGAATATGAACCTCTGTGCATGCCTAAACCAAAGGATCCAACATAGGAAGTAGAGCATGAAGTGGCTTCAATGATGCACAATATTGCATCATATGACTGATTGCTTCAAAGCTTACAAGAGGAACTCAAGAGGGCGAATCAAGCGCTAAATATTTGTACAGTGCCAGAGGCTGTTATAAGGACTAGGACTATTTTAAAAGATAATGAGGTCCTGAAGGCCATGAAGGATTAGACATTGGGCCACGCAGAATGGTTAACACTTGTTAAGTAGAAGTTCGAGGCCCTTACAACCTCTCAAGAACCTCATAGGGAAAGGATGGATGAGCTTGGAAAACTCATCGCTCAAAAGATGGACTTGTTGGAAGGAAGAATGACTGGCATGTACAACATTGTGTTGGTATTATAGAATGAAAAAGGAGAGATTGCAAGGGATGAATTAGAGTCAATTACAGTAGATATTCCAGCGAAATCAGAGGCCTTGCTCAATGACTAGCAAACCTTAGAGGCAGAGATAAAAGAGGAATATCTAGGATTGATTATTCAGGTTGTAGAGGAAGACATTGCAGGTTAAAGAAATTCTTTCATTCATCAAAATTATTTCTATTCCTTTATTCACATTCTTTGGTTTGTTTTTGGAGCCAACCATTGCTAGGGCAAAAATGAAACTAGTGTCGGGTAATATTGATTGGTCAAACTCTGGAACTTAGTGAAGAAAATACAGAAGGTTCACGCAGGAGAACAAAGTGCATTCAAAGGCGTGAAAGCATTGGAGGATCACATGCAGAACAAAGAAAAATTCGGGTCTTAACCATTTTTATGATGAAGATCTATTTTTAGAGATAGCATGTGGAGCACTCAAACCAATTAGAGACTTGCGTGTCACACATTGGCTATTTTTGGATGATCAGCTATGAAGCACTTTAAATGGATATAGACTAAAGATATAATTATGAACTGATAATTGACAAAGAGAGATCTATTGTTTACACTCTTGCATGTAAGCCTATTTTGTAACAGCGCATGGCTAATAATAGCATACGATGTATTATGGGACTAGATAAGTGATGAAGGGCAAGTCCCGACCCTTATAAATATGTAGTTAAATGCGTAGTAGATATAGAGAGAGAGGATAGATATACATGTGAGAACTAGGGTATAGTGAGATTATGTTGCTAGATCTGTTATGTGCATGAGCGTGTACTACTATTATTGTAATGAAGCTTCTGTGTATTTACTACAATTAATACAATGGAGATTATGGACTGAAACAAGGTGTTCTCATGATTATAATTCAATATTGCATTCTTGATTCCATTATGGTTATCTGTTAAATTTGCTATGTTCTAGATCCATGTCTGAATATGCACTATATGAAAGATATATTAGTTATAGACTTGAATGATTAAAGTCTTCATCATGCTAACATCCTGCAACAACAACCCTAAAGAGGGGCTTGGTACCTTTACACGCTTCAGGTGAGCGCTCAGTCTAGGTTGAGTGATGTGCCAATGCGTTTGGGCTTGTATTGCTGAATTCTAGGCTACATCATAAGATAAAATGATAATATAGACAATATAACCAACAATGCAGAGGTAAGGGGACTAACACGGTCCATGAATATATGGTAGTTTGATGGTGATATCTTATCTAAAGGGAGTATAGGGATTATAGAATGGCTCAAAGGAGTAAGGATGTAGACAACTGTGTACTAAAAAAGGTGAGAAAGATGATAGATTTGATTTAGATAACTGATAGAGTGCTAAAGATGGCTCAAAAGAGCTTGATATGACTGGACATACACTTGCACAGGTAGAGTGGTAATTAATGTTGGGATATGGATGTCTAAAGGGAAAGCTTAGGGGTCAAATGATCTGAAAGATAGGGATTGTCAATGATTGAGGCCGATCGATGATGATTAGTAGAATCACCGATGATTACTGTGGAAATGTATACGCTACTAATAAACAAGATAAAGTTCATAGAAGCTTGCAAATGATGAATATATGAGATAAAAATGCAAAAATTAAAGGTGATACCTTATATAAATTGATAAGTGAAGACTAGAAGATGACATTACCCAAGAGAGGAGGATTGTAGGCACAAGAATATTATTGAGTTGATTCCTGGACATGTGAATGACATCCAAAAGCTGAAGAGGAGATGTTGATGTCTTGAATGCTGCTGTGATGATCTCTGGCTCTGTGATAGGGTTATGATATAAAGGAAATGCAGTGTAAAGTCTTAAAGATTGAGAAACATGAATAAACCTTGAGTAATGTCTAGCTATAAGCTAAAATCTAACTTCAAATGGAGGTCTGAAACACATTTATATAGGGTCGCTGTTGACCTGGGAGAATAATCGGTGATTGGTTATGATCACCGACGATCTAGGTATTACAGGGAAAAGGTTGAAACTGCTTCCCAAATTGATATTTTTTGTTGTTTTGATGAAGGATGGGTGTTCGAAATAGGTTATACGGGTAAGAGGTTAAGAAATGGTTGAAAAATTTGTTTATTTTGTTTTGGATTTATTAAATTTTGGTTTCTAAATGGTTTGGGTGGTTTTGAGAGGAGTAAAATAGGATTTTATAGATGTAGAATGATATTTACGGGTGTAGAATAATATTTACATGGAGTAAATATCATGGAGGAGGAATATGACTTAGGATAAGGGTTTAATAGATGATATGATAGTGATGTGATAATGTTGAGGGGCTAGCGAACGTGGATACAGGAATTAGAGGTGCTAATTTTAGGTGTCTACACATTTATTTTAATAACACAAGGCATGGAAAACGGATCAGAAAATGCAAATGAAAGTGAAGATTGAATGGATATTGGAGACTTTGTGGATGTACATATAAATGATAATGGAAGTCATCATTCCACTTGTAATCATTTTCCATTTTACTTTTTAGGGAATTTCTAACATGATGTTTTCATTGTATTAATTGATCATGCTTGATGGGATAGAGGGTTTTTTGGAAGAATCTAGAAGGAGATATCCCGAGGTATTTGAGAATTACCTCAACAAACAACAACGGGACAATATATTTCTTGGAGAAGTGTATGGAAGATGTTTACAATAAGGTCAATAGTAGAGAATTATCAAATACACTTGGGTTGCAACATCTAACAGCCCAACCTTTCCAACAAGTGCAAGATGGCCATAGAAACACCCTTCGTAGAGAATATGACTTCATAGAATTGATGAATTGAAGAAGATAACATACCATGTCACAAGAGAAATCCCTGTTTCCAAATCCCCCTAAGAATCATAAATGAAAAATGTGGAATGAGGATCTACAAAGGGTAGGAAAAGGTGACAGAATAAAAAAAAAGAGATACTACATCTTAAATGTGTCCCTATGATGCTAATCTATTGAATCCATTCACTTGTCTTGCAACTTGGATTTTGTATATGTAACATCCATTGTGAATTAGTGCATATTTTTGTTGAGGCATATATATTTATGTTGAGGCTATGAATTTTTTTGCACAATTCTAAGATGTATTTGAGGGTCATTCTAGGTTAGATAATAGTTTAAAACTACCTGAACACAACTTTCTAAGATTTTGACAAGTTGACAAGAATTTACAATTTTTAATATGCATTTAAGTGGTAATTATTATTCTATTTTTATATTTGGAGTGTAGACCTTATATAAGATGAACAACATATCACCCTTTAATTGGATATTGTAAATATTTCCATAGTAGAAAGTTCCAAACTTCTTGTTTACACGGTGGAATATGCTCTTTGAATTGCCATAATTTTTGAAACTGAAAGAGATTCATTCCAAGTTAAATGCACATCAAATATTTCAAACCTCCCTAATGGGGACATTCTTTTTAACTGTTCAAGTGATATGTTTTTTAACAATTTAAATTCATTTACTTTTCATTATAATTGATATGTTAGGATTGCCCACACAACTTCTAAAACTCTGTCTTTGAGTGCTGCAGCTCTTCTTCATAGACACCACTCATGTCATCGTACTTGACGTTTAGGGCCTTCACTATGTTTCCCATGTAGTCACGAAGTGCTTTAGTGTATGCATTGGAAGTTTGTAGGGAAACACACTTTTTTTAAAGTTCTAACTTCTCACCCCTAAGTAGACTAATTGTATTATATAACTCATCATTATTCACAGTGAGAGTCTTCAAGACATTGTTCTTCTCAACTATGACAATTTGCAATTTGTTACTAGTTTTCCTTGCAATTTCAATAATGTTGGACAAAAAATCCTTCTCCCTAGTGAGTGATCCAATTTATACACATGCCAATGAGAGTCTCAAAGCCATATGTCATGCCTTTGACACATTGTGCTCAAATATCATCCTCGCAAAAATATCTTCCATTTCACACATGCTTTCACCAATTTCCTTCTCATTAACATTGATAGCCACCCCTTAAAATATACAAGGTAACATGAATTAGGAGACAATGATTTCATAATCCATACATTCAACTCAAAATAATATATGTACATAACATAGAAGAATAAGACAAAAAATCATGACTCCATACCTCCATCAATATCCGTTGGGTTTGTGGAATTACTCCAGACCTCCTCGGCCACCCTCTTCTTCTTTCTCGACGTATGGTCTGTAGTCATCGTTGATCCTTTGAAGTGATGAGTGAGCTTGTTGAATACATAAAGAAAAAAAAGTGAGAGAAGTGGAGGGAAAAAACCAGTCACATGATGCACCATTCCCCACGAAATATTATCACACAAAAAATATGGAACATGTGAACACGATCACTTAACATTTGTAATATTCAATAAATAAAAGCTTAATTATTTCAACATGCTTGATTGCATGTGGAAACCATTACATGTAAACAACATAACATCTCATACATTGCATCATGAAAAACTACATACATTTCAACATCTATGCATTATTTAATTATCAAAATCCTTAGGCAACCTCATTAATTGCAAGGGATTGAACACCGCAACATCACTTACAATGTACATAAATAAAACACTTGTTAGGAATACAATGTGTAAATAAAGAACATACATGAGAACATCATGTACAAGTTAAATCTATCATTGCGCATCATAAATAATGGATGCAAGTATATATTGAACCATCATGTGCAAGTAATTTGTATCATTACATATTTTCAAACATAATGTGTAATTTTTTTTGTTTCATTTTATATCATAAATATCATGTCTGAGTACATATTGAAACATCATGGCCATGCAATATCCATGTTCAAGGCATGCCAATGAAACTCCTTATGAAGGATAAGAACATGAAATTTACTAAGTAATGAATGTGGTTATTCCTTAACCTCCCATAAAGACATCTGCATTTGAAATTTTTAATGTCAGAAAATTACTCAAACAACAAAAATATGATACATACATTAAGAAAGAACATTTTAGTTCGCTACATACAAAGTACCTTATATCGCCAAGAAATAGGTCACACTACTTTCGATGTCATCTCCTGTTTATCCTGACCCTAAAAGGAAATTACAAGATATATAACATAATTAAATGAAAATACAGAAGAGTTTACAAAATATGAAGCTAACTGAAAATGATATGCACACCTTTAATGAGTCTTGTACATTGGTTGTAGAGGAATCAAAACTCATATACACCATGAACCATAATGTATCTTTATGTAATTTTTTTACAGTGTATCTTTCTTACTGTTATCGAAGGGAAACCGCTTTAGATATTCTGGATACATAACCCTACGAATGTTCACCACATAATAATTATTTGGGGTTGGCACACCTTGGGAAAGGAATCCCTGCTTAGTAGATACAATGAGTCCTTTAGTAGCCATATAACCATTGTTGTACAACTAAACATTGTCATAAACATGAAAACCATGGGCCTGTGTAGATTGAGAAAAACAATCTCTGTTAGGCATCTTTGTAGATAAACTATCATTTTCATTTCCAGCTTCATCAATTGACTCTACAAAAACCACTGGCTGTGTTGCTTCATGCGCAACATTCCCCTACATAAGATATGTAACCAATATTATAACCACACAAGTGTTAAAAATAAGTACATTAGTGATAATCATGGACAAATTAATTAAGCTTACTTACCTTAAACATCTCATCTCCAGTTTTTTTTAAATTTTTTTAACCATGAAAAACCTTATTTCCTTTCTGTGAAAGGTACTCCTTTAATGTAAGGTTATCATCCTCATTACAATGGGTGTTAGGATCAGGTATATCATTTTTTGATGATGGTTGCGTTAGATACAATTAAGTTGTTAGCTATTAAAAAATGACCTTATATTTTAGGACATGCGAAAATTTCAACACTTTGCATCTCACTTGATGTTCGTAGTTGCGTATACCACCTCCTTCAACCCTCCTCTCTTCCTCCATTTTCCAACAAGATGCTCTCCTCTTTATTAGCACATCCCTTCTATGTATAATGTATCGAATAGAATCTTAGGCACACATCTGCTTATTGATAGCATTTAAGGATTTCTTACTCATATTAGAAACTTCCAAGACATTTTATTTGGCCATCCATGCTCCTTCTAGCCTATGCCTCTTTCTAATACCCTTTGAGATAGTTGAAGTAATCAACCTTGTAGCTTATCGTTTAGCATTACCTCCTGCTTTGTCACAAATGCGTGATGTTTTCCATATTTCTTTGCTTAATAAATATGTTTCAGATCTATCACATGTGTTAAATTGGAATTCCTTGCAAGTCCAAAACCCAGGAATAATTGTGGTTAAACCCATATGAGTGCTGGAAACTCGCTAGTTGCATTTAAGAAATCATGAAATAAGTCAATGTAAGGTCCAGTGGGACTAGTTTAATAAAGAAAGTGCAACTTGGGAAAACCTGGAGAATATGAAAACTACTTTTCCATATTTATTTGTTCAAAACTGAATATGATGATTGATACAAAAATGTGATTTTATATTTATATGTCAATAAGTTTGCCAGTTTTGGGAAGATAACTATTTATTTTTAAATAAACATCTATGTGAATGCTGATTTATGGAACTTTAAATTCTGATATTGTTTCAAACATATATTAGAAAGTGAATAAATTGATTATCCTTATGCAATGGTCAAAATAAGACAATCATCGGGATGATGATTCTTTTTAGGAGGGAAGTATGTACACCTTTGACAAATAGTTATATTCTCTTTTTGCATTACAAGCATTAGCATCTGATTTTCTTGAATGAGGTGTGTTTCCTTGATTGTTGAAAATCATGCTTGTTATGGATAAATCAACTCTACTCTTGGATTCATTGGACTGAAATGATATGGCTTACAAGAATCCATTTTTCACTTCTTGTAGGTGAGTTGTAATCTGGTTTTGAGAGTTACAAATTTATCTCTTTTATTGACTCATCCTTGGATCAATTCCAGTGATCCAAGGAATGTTTTAAATCTCTTTATTGAACTAAATGGTAAAATTGACATTCATAGGTGGAGAGACGTAGCGGACTAAACTTTGTATGTTATAAATTCTTTGGTCTTGTATGAACATGCCTTCATTCAGTTGTATGATCTCTTCAGGATATTAATGGTGTAAATGAAATATAGTCTGCTTCATGACTATGAAGGGAATATGAATCCTAAAACTAAAGGATTATCCTAAAAATATCCTAAAATAGGTAAAAGCACCTACTTCCTAGCTATGTCTACTTATTTGGGTTTCAATCTAACCTAAGCTTCTTATTCTATTTCATCTGGATGGTGTCCTAACCTAAGTTCTTGTGCTAAGTGAATAAGGGGGAAATTACTAAAGTAATGCTAGGCTATTTTAACCTAATACCTAATACTATATGGTTGTGAATTTGATCTAACCTAAGGTGGAAATTACCTATGGAAATGTTTTAAGACCTAAGGTAGTTATTGTTAGACTAACCTAAGTTTTGGGAAATCTATCCTAAAATATTGAAAGGGAACCTAAGGGTCGCATAACACTATGGTGACGGTTCCAATGGCATTTAATTGATTTGATTTGGTTAAATGAATAGAGGTATAACTAGTTTTGGCAAAGGCAAGTAGAATTTAGTGGAACTATACGTGGAGGCTTCACTAAAGATGGAAATGCATGTTAAATTAGAAATGACATTCACCAGTTTTGGGTGGCGGTGGCAAGGAGAGATAAGCGGGAGATTTGGGAGTAATTGCATTAATGGACCTCAATTTTTGTGTGTAAACCATCTTGGAAACAAAGAAGGTGGATTTTTTGAAGGTTGTTTGATCTTGCATGCATTGTGATTTTTACTCTGCATGGAGCTATCTAGTTCTTCGAACCAGCAGTTCGACTTCTACTTTATGATTCCTCATTTCTTTGACAAGTGAGGTGTTTTTATCCTCTATGATGATTTTTTAGTAGTTTTCCATCAAAAGAGTAAACACCGTTTCTGATTCTCTAGATCATCCAAGGATGCAAGAGAAGAGCATACATGATGTTTCCAAAATCCAAAAAGATATCAAATAGAAAAACATTTTAAAACACACCAAGTTAACCAGTTCCAATTCAAATATTCGTAATAACCTCAAAGCATTAAAAAGGACCTAAGAATCATTTCTGATTCCCAAGATCACCCCAAGGGATGCGAGGGAAGGGCATACACGATTTTATTCCTATAAGTAAACATGTAAGGTTTATCTAATCAAGTAAAAGCATGTAAAAACATCCTACAAAAATGAGTATATGATTAGATAAAACCTGCAAGAATGTTAGCACCTCAACATGTTAATTTCAAGAAAACAAAATGATACCTACACCCTTGTTTTGGCGTCTATGCGTGGGTTAGGGAAGATATGCCACTATGTGTTTTTATGATTTACAATGCATCTGTGCCACCCGAGAGGCATGTGTGCTACCAAAAAGATGTGTGCGCCACTCTATGTGTTTCTGGCTTACCGTGTACCTGCGCCACCTGAGAGGTGAGTGCGCCACCAAAAGAGCATATGCACTACCTTTGATAAAAACAGGCTAAAATTTCACACAGAGCACTTGCGCTACCAAAAAAGTGTGTGCGCCACCGAAAAAGTGTGTGTGCCACCGCTTTGTAAAATAATCTTACATTCCGACAAAACGCTTACGCCACTAAAAATGTGCCTACACCACTAAAACATCGTGTGCAATCAGGTTAGGGTGGACGCACCGATCTGACAGGTTTTTAATTGTAGTGAAAGTACAATACAAAAATGTGTTTGTGCCTAGGTTAGTGCATTTGTGCACTGGTTAGGGTATGTGCGCCAGGGTTAGTGTGTATGCGCCAGGGTTGGTAAACATAGAATCAAATTCTGACAGTGTGCCTGCGCCACTCGAGAGGTGTCTGCACCACTAAAAATATACATGCGCTCTTGATAGTGTGCCTGCACCACCCCTGCAACCAAAATATGGCAAAAAACACAAGAAATCTCACAATACTTCAAATTTTGGCAAGTTAGTTTAAAAATGGAAACAACCCATTAAAATGATGGCTATAAACAAGAACTTACACATATAAAATTAGTAAAAATTCCAAGAAAATGGATATTAATTACTACATGTGCATATCAAAAGTTAGCCAAAACAATGAAATTTAAACTAAAATGCCAAGGGACTAGGTCCCACCGGGTGTGCCAAATGTGTGCATGAGTTGTTTTAATCTAATGCTAATACAAGTGAAGACTAACACCTAAATAGTCTTAATTAGCAAAAATTAAACAACATACTAAGCACCATCAAGATAAGAAATAAACAAGGGTTAGATACTAACATTCATCATATTCAAAACTTTGAAACTAATAATGTTAAGTATCTAAATCCTTTATTCTCTAACAAAAAATAAATGAATGGACCTATGTAGGCTCCATGGCAATAAAAAATGGTTGTCTTTGGTATTCCAAGAACCTAGGAATGAGGGCTTGTCAAAGTTGGGCTATAAGACCCTTTTGACACCTCCCATATTACCTAAGCACTTTAGGAAAAGGCTTAACTCTCCAAGATGATGAACTCTCAATAAAACAAAGGAAAGCTTTTAGTCTATTTTTCTATATGCTTTGCATTTGTCTTCTCAGGAAGTTTAGGTGTAGGTATAAAGGTAGAAAGAGGGCTCCTTATATAGCCCAATGGATAAAGGAAACACTTCATCCCTTTGCATGTGGGATAAAGGTAAAACATGATTAGGAATGGATAAGGTTGCTTTATAAAAGGTAACCTTACTTTAGAAGGGTTTAATTTATGCTTAGCAAGTCATGGGAGTTGGAGGGGTGTTTTAATTAATCAAATGTGATTAACTAATAGGTAGATGTAAGCTTATAGAAGCTAATTAGAGGAATATTAGTATGATTTAGGCTATTAGAAGGGGATTAAATCAATTAAATATTGATTTATTGGTTAAATGAAAGGGAAAGCTAATTAATTAATAATAATTAATTAGTCTAGATAGAAGGGGTGATTAATTAATGGAAGGTCGTTAATTAGGATGTTAGTTTGATAGGTGACTTAACTAATTAGCGTAGTGTAATTAATTAATGATGACATGAGAGAAAATGAGTGTTATTGACGATATGTCACCAATTTGTAAGAAGGGGGATAATTAGCACAATTTAAGTATTTAAATTACTCGGGCATAATTATGGGTGTCTACATTTTCCCCTCTTTGGGGTGGTGTAAGTGATGCCACTTCAAAGATAGTAGACGGAAGAAATTTTGAAGGGATAGAAGAAAAATTAGTAGGAGGGAGAGATGCCCCCTCGAGTGTCGATAGGGTGATGAAGGAAGATGATCGACGATTAAAAAAGGTGAGAGATAGATAGAAGAATGGGAAGGGGCAGGATGCCTCGGTAAGCCAAAAGATTAGGGGTGAGAGGAAAGTGATGTAGAAGAAATATGGAGGAGTAGAGAGAAGATCTTAGCCTCTAGCGACTATTTATTGGAACAATTTCGGTGTCATCATATTGCCACGAGAGCTACGTCATCGGTCTTTATGAAAAATATAAGCATACGACAAATGTAGAATGACATGAAAAGCCATACTATGAACAATTTTCCATTGCAGAAAATACCCACTCCACACAAAATACAAAAATGTAATGCAAGATGAGAAGGAAATGACATCATTTAACAGGAAAACAAGTATGAATGCACATATCCAACCCAACAATGGTCAAGACAGTTGTACAAATATTTTTTTATCAATCTAAAGAGATCCACATGTTCATGATTAACGACAAGGGTTAAAAATGATACCCTGAGCAAGGATATATGCAAGGGGAAATGATAATGGACACGAGGTCCAAGTAAAAAGTGTTGTGTGAAATGAAACAACACTAGGCAAAAAACATGCCCGAGAGTATAGACAAAGCAAGCAACTAGCTGTATGAATGGTTGTGAATCCGGTGATTTGCGAGTCGTATTAATCGGGGAAGATGTGAAACAAACTAGTAGGATATAGAGAAAATACCATGTGCAAGACACAAGTTTCAATCGTAATAAGCAAGTTACCATTATTGTAGGTTTTTTTACTTTTTAGGAGTTTGTGAAATTTTTTCTCTATTTTTAGATTTTTGACGGGATATTTATATTGTATTTGTTTTCTGTTTTCTAAAATGTGGTAGATAGTAGAATAAAATAGAAGAAATAGAATGAAGGGCCTAGTCGCAACAGAAAGTGCCCTAGGTGGAAGAAAGAAGAAACAAGTGACAAATAATGTCCTTGTTTAGTGGAAAATTTAATAAAATAATTATTTTTGAAAAATAATTATTTACGAGAGTGTGAATAAGAAGAAAAATCGCTTAGGAGAAATAAAATTGCCCTAGGGGGAAGAAAGGGGTATTGGACAAAAAAAATCCCCAATACGGTGAAAAATAAGAGAAAAATATTTATTTAATAAAAATAATTATTCCGCAGTGAACAAAGGAAAAAATGACAGTCAAAACGAGCCTCCAAGCTTTCACGGTGGTGAAAAAAAAACTTTATATACCCCACCTGGGGAGGGGGTAAATCACTGCGACCAATTCATTTTAACCGAGCACTATTGAGATTTTAATGTGAGGCTCTGACACTAACGAGGATGATGGTGATCATACAGGACCAATTGAGGCGAGCAGACGTAGTTCGAGGGTACCAACGACACGTCGATGATGGCCCCTTCATGAGTATCCGAACCTCTCTTGTCAAATTTCGTCATTAATGCCTAAAATTAATAATTAGGGTTAGAAGGTCACATTGGCACACATGCGTGTAGGCGTAGGTGTTAAGTCGGGGGCGTAGGCATCTTTTTGGGGGCGTAGGCATCCCAAAGAAAAAGCGTGCACGTGCAAGCAAAAACTTAACACACCCACGCGCACACACACACACTACACATGTGTGTGCACGCGCACACACTAGAAGGGAAGCACACATACCAAAGGAGGAGTGCACACACTGGGGGAAATACACGTGTGCAAGTGCAGGCACATGAATGATGGTGCAAGTTCCGAATGAGTGGCACACATGCCAAAAAGGATGTACAAGCACACAAATGATGGCGCATGCACCCGAAGATGATTGTGCGCATGCGCACATGCCAAAAGGGAGGTGCACATGCTCAAAAGGGTGCGTATGCATCCCAGGATGGTGGAGGAAAGATAGGAAAATGCCAAAAAGATGACACTGAGAATTTTTTTTAGGATTTTTGGGTTAACCCTAAATGATAGATGGATTTTTAGAAGAAATGTTAGTAATTGACGAGTGGATTGACATCTTGTAGAGACGACTGCCAGTGTTACAGACGTGGGAGTGGAATTCTCAGATTACTGAGTTAGAGGGGAGCATGCGCCAATGAGATCAGCGGGCTATGTCCATACTTCTCGAGGTGGTGGGGCTAGGCCCTGTGTCTCGAATGCCATCTATCACCTTTGACCATGGTTTACTGACTGCACTAGCTGAGTGATGGCATAGTGAGAGCCAGTGTTTTAGACTACCTACTGGGGAGATGACCGTGACCCTAGAGGACATATGGTAGATTCTCCATGTGCCGATCATGGGTACTTTGATTGAGTACAACTCTGATGTAGGGCATATTAGAGCAGCCTGCACGTGATCTTTTCGACATAGATGACATACCGCATGATGGTATGACCATTGCTTTACACGAGTGTATTTCTGACCCGACACTGCATCGGGGGCCCCTTTACATCATGTTGCTTATCAGTGGGTTTTTTCTCACTGATAAGATGGGGACATCTTTCCCGAGAGGATTAGTACCATTAGCTCATGGTATTTTCAGTGGTGAGCAATATTGCTGGGGGTAGTGCATACTGGCCCACTTATATTGGGATCTACACTTGATCATCTACCAAGGTCAGAAGACTGTGGGGCCAATATCATTGTTATAGATTTGGTCATGGGACCATATTGTGATCGGACACCCTGTGGGCACTTTACATGTTCGAGACCCAGAGGAGCCATCTTACATGGCATGGGTATCAGTAGGTGGTGATGCTAGAGGCCACCTAGGTAGCTTATATAGATACCGGTGAGAGTTTGATGAGCTGCTAGAGATAGACATTATATGGAGACCCTATAGACATATCCAGTGGCTAGAGGATGCCATAGAGATTAGTGTGTGCTTAGTAGAGCACTTTATCCTTGGTAGTCCCAGCTACATCATAGAGTTGTATAGAGTTGACAGGTGCCAGCGGCAGCTTGACATAGTATAGGGGTTTCCGTAGCCCGATATATGGTATGCCCATAGAGACTCAGAGAGGTATACCATGGGGCCTCACATACCAGTGGCTCAAACCAGGGTGAGTTTCTCATAGGTAGTCCCACAGGCATGGGACCCAGCATGACAGGTCAGGGACCTAGGTACCACAGCACATTATTTGACTTGGTACGCCACTGTCTTAGCTCGGTGCCTTACTATCCTAGAGGAGGCCTGGACGGCATGTGCTCGAACACCCATAGAGATTTGGCATGGTTTTGAGAGGAGAGAGAGAATTAGGTCATGATCTAGAGGATCCCTTTGATGGGATACCACATGATGTGTAGGGTACTGCTTAGGCATAGGGATCGAGGCCACATGGTCTAGGATAGATTCCGAGAGCTAGGGTCCTTGAGCAGGGCCAATCATCTAGAGCACCACAGGGACCATCCTTAGTGGCACAACCAGTGGCACAGATAGCCACCTTGTAGTAATAGTTACATCAGGCCCTAGCCAAGAGAGATCAGGCTAGGGTAGAGAGAGATGAGGCCTGAGGCTAGTGTGTGACAGCGAGAGTCGAGTGAGATCAGGTTCAGACAAAAATTGTGACTTGATTATCAGAGCGAGATCAAGCTCAGGCCTAGGCTAGCCTAGGAGGTGATAGTATTGTGTACTTCCAGTAGATTCGACAGATGGCCTTCTAGATGGCCCAGGTGATAGGTTTGTACCATTAGACACAGGCCGAGCTACAACCTATGATATTAGAGTGAGATAGGCTCTGGGCCGAGTGTGTAGTGGGCCAGGTCGAGATGGCCTGAGATTCAACAAAGATAGCATCCTAACAACACAAAAAAGGTATAATAGTGACTATATGGAGTCATAGAGATCTGTCCACAACAGAGGGTAGAGCCTCATATTACAGGTCCTTATATTTTGAGGTAGTTCCAGTTGAGCGGAGAGCACCTTTGTACAGCCAGCAGTCGAGCAAGGCCACTAGCTCAGAGAGGCCTTAGGCCTCAGTGGTGTAGCCATGACCAGAGAGAGCTGGTGATGCTCATGCCATGATACCTCCACAGGACAGGCCAACTACTCCCTCAGAGGGCTCGAGTCAGCCTTGATGCTTTTGTACTTCCACATATGCCTCTTGATGAAGGCTATTCTTCCTCGATACATGAGCCATTCTTTTGTATGGGTCAAATGAAGGATTTTACTCTGTTATAGATGTATCACCTTTGTATGCCTCAGATGAAGGCATTTTTGATGTATAGCAGCTTTGACACATGCCTCTGATGAAGGCTTTTTTGATGTACTACCGTGATGTATATCCCCGCTTGATATAGATATACTACACATGTATGGTTTGGACATTTTTGACATGAAATAT
Organism: Taxus chinensis; assembly: GCA_019776745.2. Lineage (NCBI taxonomy): Eukaryota > Viridiplantae > Streptophyta > Pinopsida > Cupressales > Taxaceae > Taxus > Taxus chinensis. Next base: position 297,361,875 of record CM034147.1, on the reverse strand, counting down.
GTGTATATGAGATGGATATTTATTTATTATTTCTCATGGATAGATAACTGTATTTTATGATGTTAGATGATTTGATTTTACATGTATATATATCATGATCTTGTTGATGTATCATATGTGTTTTGATTTCTAGATGATTGCTCTTGTAGAACATATCAAATGAGTTTGTTTATGTGATGTGTCATACTTAGTGGATGGGATGATATGATGATAAGGGTGCGGGGGGATAGATTTTTATATTTGTGATCCCTCTTGCCCCCATTTGATGATACAATATGTGATGATTAGCTTAACATTCATGTATGATGTATACTTAGCTTTTTCTCAATATATGATGTATAGATGATGCTATATGTGATGATAGTAATGGTAATGTGATGATGTGATAACAAAACACTGCACATGAAATAAACACAATCAAATGCTAACAAAGAACACAATGAGTTAACATAATACTGTACCACGATTCACTAGCATGCAAAAACACACCTCAATATGCACAAGCAAGAAAAGATGAATTCTAACAAAGCATTCCCAAGCAACAAACAACACAAACGCACAAACATGAAACAACTATACAAACAAACAAGAAAATCAAGAAACAAGACCATGTAAGTAAACGTAAGTAAATGTTTTTGTAAATGTTGTTTTTCTTGCAACAATTTTCTATTGTTTTTTATTTATGGGAAACAAGTTTCTATTTTTTAGGATTTTTAAAACAGTTTTCTATTGTTTTTGACTTTTTGAAACAATTTTCTATTGTTTTTGATTTATGTGAAACAATGTTCTATTGTTTTTGGTTTATGTGAAACAATTTTCTATTGTTTTTGTGTTGTTTTCTAATGGTTTTCTAGAGTTATGTATAGGTAACCAAGAAAGTGTGGATGCCCCCAGTGTTAGATGGGGAATATAAAAGGGTAGAGGCCACACGCTTATGAACAAGAAGGTGAAGTCATTGAATTTCCCCCAATGTAAGATGGGGAATAATGAAAGACCATGCTCCTCATAGACGAATAAAAGAAGACAAAGCCAGATCAAGGCTTGATAGGATTGGGTTCACAGGGAATCTCGAAGGCAGAACTTAGGGCTAGGCCAAGTAAAAGTACCCTCAAGATGTAAGATGCTTGTGAACAATGAATCCTCCCAAGGTGTTGGAAACCGGTTTTAACCTAAGGACCTATCCAAAGTGCCACAATTGCGTGGTTTTCACTTGTGGATGACCTGTTTTATCTTTTTCTTTTCCTTTGTTTTTTTTTGTATTTTTGATCATTTTACCATGTTTTTGATGTTTTTGTTTTTTTGATCTTGCGCCATGTTTAAGCATGGAACTACTTAAGATGCATGGCATTCATAGGCTCATGAATCTCATCACCATTGGGGTGAGCAAGTTTGTATGCCCCCGTGCCATACTTGGACACAATAATGTATGGTCCTAACTAATGTGGTTCGAACTTTCCTTTCTTTTCTTGTTCCACTCTTGTGTTGAACTGATTCTCTTTCATGACTAAATCACCAACCTCAAACTGATGAGGTATGATTCTGTTGTTGTAGTTTCTGGAGACTTTGTTTTGATACACTTTGAGGTGATTAAGAGCGTGAATGCGCTTCTCATCTAGGAGCTCTAATTCAGCCAGTCTTTCTACCTGGTAATCCTCGTCTTTATCCAGATAATCGCTAAGAGAGATTCTTAGGGAAAGGAGTTCAATTTCTAATGGGATGATGGATTCTTTCCCAAATACTAGAGAGTATGGTGTTGCACCTGTAGGAGTGTGAATGGAGGTTATGTAAGCCCAAAGAGTTGGGTGGATTTGCAATTGCCAATTACGAACTATTTTATTGACCATCTTCTCCATTATTCTCACCAAAGTCTTGTTTTTGGATTCGGCCCGTCCATTACCTTGGGGGTAATATAGTGTAGACCATTTTAACCTGATTTAGAACCACTGATAAAGACATTTCACTGTTTTCTTCTTGAATAAATTCCCATTATCTGTAACAATGGCCATAGGAATGCCATACCGAAAAATGATATGATTCATGATAAATTTGGAAATCTGAGCTCCTATTACATAGGTAAAGGGAACGGCCTCCACCCACTTTGTAAAGTATTCAATAGCCGTGATGATGTGGGTATGACCATCATATGAGGTAGGGGTAAGCTTCCTTATCAAGTCAAGTCCCCATTTAGAAAATGGCCATGGGGTAGTGATAGGTTGCAATGGTTGTGATGGAGCATGGATGAAGTTTCCATACTTCTGACAAAGTATACACTTTATGACATAATTTCAACAATCAGTTTCCATGGTAGGCCAATAGTAGCCTACTCTTAACAATTTCTTGGCTAAAACCATTCCATTTATATGTGCTCCACACACCCCTTTTTGTACTTCTTTGATCACTTGGATCGACTCCAACATATCAATACAACGTAGCAGATTCCCATCATATCCACGACGATAAAGCGTACCTCCTAAAAGGGTGTAACGAGCTATTTGGTGAATTATAATTTGTTTCTCAGAACAGGAGATATCGGGAGGGAACATGTTATCCTTGAGATAGGTAAAGATGGGCTCATACCATGTGGAATTGGGACCAACAACATCACAATCTAGATAAGACTTTGGCATGTCATTATTCCCTAGCGGAATACGAAGCATAGAACCCATTGTCACTATAGCATCTACTAATCTATTCTACACTCGTGGAATTTATTCAAATGTAATGCGCATGAAGTACTCCTTTAGAGTTTCTACCAAATTTTTGGAAGGTATGAGCTTGTCATCCTTAACCGTGTATTCATCATTAACCTGCTTAATAATTAATTGAGAATCACCCACAACCTTGACATGATGAATGTTCCACTTGATAGTGAGCTTCATCCCTGTAATAAATGCCTCATACTCTGAGATATTTTTTGTGCAAGGAAAACCCAGGTGAAAATCCCATTGTATAGGATTTCCAGAAGAAGTAATGAGGACCACCCCTACACCTGAGCCATGAAAAGTAAAGGACCCATCAAAATGTATTTGCCACACAACAAATTATTCGATGTATAGCAATGAGGCATATGAAAGATCCATATTTAAAGGTTTGGTGCCTTGCAAAGGTGCTTCTGCTAGCTGGTCAGAGAGTAGTTGTCCTTTAATTGACTTCTGATGTACAAATTCTATGTCAAATTCACTTAGTAGAATGATCTAATTAGCCATTCTACCCGTGAGGGAGGGTTTAGACAGCAAGTACTTGAGTGGGTCAACTTTGGATATTAGCTTGGTTTTGGTATTCAATAGATAATGGAAATGTTTTTGAAAAGTAAAAACAACAGCCAAGAAATATTTTTCAATTTGGGGATAGTTGAACTCATAAGCGATAAGAGAGTGACTGAGATAATACACCACTTTTTCTTTGTGACCTAGGTCGTATTGGGCGAGCAACGCAACAATAGCAAATTACGTAGCAGAGATATAAAGCAAGAGTGGCTCCCTAGGAGTTGGAGGCATGAGGACAGTAAGATTAGCCAAGTATTGTTTAAGCAAAGAAAAGGCTTGCTATTGTTCTAGTTCCCAGATGAAAGCGACATCCTTTTTAAGAAAGTGGGTGAATGAGTGGCACTTATCTGCAAGCTAGGAGATGAAGCCGTGAATAAGCTGGATTTTCCCTTGTAAGCTGCACAGTTGCTTAATGTTCTTAGGTGGAGGCATTTTAGTAATAGCATACACTTTATCAGGGTATACCTCAATTCCTCTTCTTAATACAATGAAGCCCAACAGTTTTCTTGATAGCACCCCAAATACACACTTCTTTGGATTCAACCGGACCTTGTACTCTCGTAGGTGCTCAAATATAAGCCACAAAATGATAGGGTGATATTCTCTTGTATTAGACTTTATGAGGATTTTGTCCACATGTCCTCCATGATATCATGAATCATATAATGAAAAATTACTGTCATTTCTCACTAATAATTAGCTCTTCTGTTTTTAAGGCCGAATGACATTACTTGGTAGCAGAAGGTACCCCAAGGAGTCATGAAAGCTGTTTTGTGTTGATCTTCATCAACAATCTTGATTTGGTTGTATCCTGAAAAGCCATCCATGAGAGATAGCATCTCGTATCTTGCTATTGAATCTACAATCATATCAATGTTTGGTAGTGGAAAATCATCCTTAGGGCAAGCCTTATTAATGTCTCTAAAATCCATACAAATTATGATACCGACAGAATTTTTCTGGACAGGGACGATGTTATATATCCATTCAAAATAATCAATAGGCTGGATGAATCTTGCCATAAGCAATCTTTCTAATTCCTCTTTAACTAGTAAGGCTACCCTTGGGTGCATCTTTCTGAGCTTCTGTTTAATAGGCTTAGCATCTGCGTGCACAACTAGGTTGTGCATGACTAAAGTTGGAACTAAGCCTCACATGTCTTTGTAGGACCATGCAAACACATCTATAAACTCTCGTAGTAGCATAGTGAATGTCTTCTGTTCCTGTGCTGAGAATGATGCTCCCAATTTTACTATCTTTGGGTCCTCTTCTGTACCAATATTGACATCGATGGTTTCCTCAACTAGTAATTTTGACAAGTCCTCCATACACGTAGGATTGGGAGGAAGGTTGAGATCTTCTTCCAAGGATGTCTCCACGAGATTTTCATCCTTGGCATGGTCACTTTCATTGTCCTTTGATTTTTGCACCTATTTGTCAGCTAGTGCCTCAAAGAGGTTTTCATTATATAACTTGGACTTTGATTTTTTCCGAGGCTTTACGTTGGAACTTTTACCCTTGATTTTTCTTAAGTTTTGCTGACCACGAAGCTCAGCCTCCTCACCGAAGTAAGCATAGGTATCCAAGTCAATATAGAAGCCCTTTTTGTGGTCTCTAATGGGAATAGTATCCCTTATGCCCATGAACTCTGTGATTGCTTCGTCATTCTCAAATAAATCTAGCGACATGTGACGTTGTTAGTCCCATTCAACAAGGGAAGGGTAGACAAGGTCAACGGTTGGTTCCATAGGGGTTATGGTTAGGAAAAAGTTGTTCATGAATAGGTTTGTAGAGGCAAGATCCTAATATTGGCTATAATGGGAATCCGTATCATTGTCTAGATAGTCAGAGCTATCCTCACGTTCAGAACAAGTAGCTTCTTGATCATTGGGGTGTGCTCCATAAGGGTTAATTCCAATGCAATATCTCTCTATTTTAAAATGTGGAAGAGGCACCAGTTCTCTTTGTCCTTGTTCATTTCTTCCACATACTAGGCCCTTGTAGCCCATGGAGTACATCATTTTGCTGGATTTCTCGTATTCAGGGGTTTGATAATAGGTTGGCTAAGTATCCTCTGGGACCCAAGTTGTAGGTGGATCTAACAATTTTTCTTCAGCCAATAAGCCTCCAGGAAAGAATGACCCAATAGTGTGTTCATTTCTAGGTCTTCTAAAGTGATAGTTGTGTCGACCTCTAGTCTTGGGTGATAATGAGAGGTCTAAAACCAAGAGGGCTTGCTACACATTATATTCTCCACATCCATATTCAAGGATTTTCATCTCCCATGAATCAAAAGGAGAGGTTGATGTAGATGCACCATGGGCGCAAGAACTGAGAGAATCCGAATCTATCCAAGATTCCATGGCCTCAAATTAGAGAGGGACGACTATATCGGTGGAGGGACATACATATGTTCCCTTACGTGTAAAGTTATTGAGAGCTCTAGAGTGAGAAAAGGGCTCTGAATCTCCTTGTATTGTAATGGTGTGTCCCTCATGCTTTAATTTAATGCACTGATGGAACGTCAATGGCACGACCTGTATGGCATGAATCTATGGTCAGCCTAGAAGCATATTATATGGAAGTTCCAAGTCCAGGACATGAAACTTTGTTTGATGGAAAGTGGGACCCACCTCCATGGGAAATGTGATTGTGCCCGCTAACTCCCTTTCCACATTGTCGTAAGCGGTGATAGTGATAATATTTGACTCAAGATCTGCCTCAATATGTCCTAGTTGTTTAACCAATTTTATTGTGTATATGTTCAACCCTGATCCGTTGTCCACAAGCACTCGTTTGATCTTCCTGCGGGTAACAACTACCTCGATGTACAAAGGAAGATTATGCATTGGATTGTCAGTAGGGATCTCCCTATGATTGAAGGCAATATGTTAATTTGGTACGATGTTTACTACTGCAGCTTGAAGATGTGTGGGATCGACCTTTAATGGCACTCCTGACCCCTGAAGAGTTTGGTACAGAATGTCTTTATGCACATTGGATATCTTAAGAATATCTAAGATCAAAATCTTAGCAGACGTCTTCTCAAGTTTCTCTAAGAGGTTGTATTTACCAGTTTGTGGGGTTGATGGAGAAGGTTCCGTAATCACGAGGCGGGCATGCCTTGTTACTGCGGTGTAATCCTTTCCCTTGATCTGGATGGTGTTGACATGGTTAGTAGGAGAGTGAATACATCTAATAAGTGAATCATAATGATTGTTGTCTTTTTTGGTGTATAAGTAATTCACTATTTTATAACCTTAGGATGACTCTCCCCGATCTGACTTTGACTTTTTTGATTTATCATGATTGGGGAATGGCTCTTTATATATTCCCATTTTTTCGTTGGGTGTCTGAGTTTTCCCTGGGTTGTCCACCTCTATTTCCCCATTGTCAATGAGGTCTTGAATATAATGGCGAAGTCATAGAAATTTTTCTGTCTTATGTCCCTTGACATGATGCATTTCACAATATTCATGCTCTTTGTACCACGAAGGTTTTGGAGCATTGTCATCAAATGGTTGTGTCCTAGGATATGTCATCATGTGGGCCGCATCTAATTGTTTTAGTATAACTTAAAAAGGTTCATTAAGAGAGGTGAAAATTCTTCATTTTGGTGGTGGTTGAATTGGTCCTTTGGTTAGTTTAAAAGGTTGACCGGTTTGGACCGTTTGTACATGTTTAGAATCGGTGATCCCGTCTCCCACCACATTTTTGTTTTTGTTGAAAATCTTCGGCTTCTCCATGGGTTTAACATTTTGATTATCTCTAGACTGGGACTTAAGAGTTCCTTTTACAATGAGAGATTTCTCTATTTGATCCCCCTTTTCGATGACCTCCTCAAAAGTGCAAACATAATGCATTTAGAGGTGGAAAGCTATATCCGGATTGAGGTTGGGTAAAAAAATACTAACTAGCTATTTTTTAGGAAAAGCGCAAGGGAATCGGTTAGCTATTCCCCTCCACCTTTAGAAGAAGCTAGTGAAAGTCTCATTAGCACGTTTTTTGGCACCACATAAATCTTCCATGGTGACATCACTCTCTATGTTGTACGAGAAGTGACGCACAAACCTTTCTGCCAATTCTGGCCAAGTGAAAATTGATCCTCGAGGTAAATGTGTAAACCACTCCAAGGCTTGACCTCCTAGACTTTTAGGAAAAAGTCTTATGAGATAATTGTCACTATAGGACACCTCTTGACATGGCATATAGAAAATCTTTGAAATGATCTCATGGATCTCCCTTCCCTTTATATTTGTCAAATTTTGGCATATCGAATTTCTTAGGAGAGGGCTGAAGGGTCATAGTCTTGTCAAAAGGATAGGGGCATAATTTTTCATATTGATACTTTCTAATGCTCCCTATATTAATCTCTTGAAGGCTTGTGAGTTTTACTTTCATAGACTGTACCTCTTGTGTGAGCAATTGTTCTCTAGTGGGAGAAGCGGGGATATATATTCGATGATACCCCATACCATCTTCTTCTTGATTTTCTCTATGGAATTCATTGATCTTAACCTTAGGCCTTGACTTTTGATTTTCTCTATACAGGGGATTGGGATTGGGATTGGGATAGAATAGATATATCCCATCCCCTATATATAGAGATGTAGAATCTGCAGTATGATATATTGATATGCACTTATTGCATATAGAGATATAGTAATAAAGAAAGATGCCCTCTAGATCCATAGGCGTTTTCGTGTAAGCACCGTGAGGTGTTCAGCGAGATCATACTAAACCAAAACCCATAGATATAGTGCCCACCCTTCCACTCAATCGATACATTGCCCATATAGAGAGGGGGGGGGAGCCGAGATAAGATAGAATAGAGGGGGGGGGTGGGGATCGATGCCCATTTCCTCACGTCCACTTCACACCTCCTTTCCTTTCTACGCATACGACAGTTCCCCACGCTACGATGAATATTCCGATCACTTCCCACTTTTTTTCATCACACCTACTGATTTTGCTCCCAGATAGAATAGAGGGGTGGGCCCCATCCCTGAACTCTAGATATGGCAACCCCTCTATAGAATATGGATATGGATATGGGGGCCTACTCTCTATATAGTTGGGATCCTGAACTAGATTCTCTATGGGGCTCCTTCACTTCACCATAGCTTCACATGGATGGTGGGATTATTCAATCCATATTCCATATTACATACGTGCCGTGGCCCATAGAGATCTAGAGGGGCTGCCCCTATCTCTATATGAGGAGACAAAAGGAAACTCATTTCTATAGGGGTGATGCTGTATGGTCTTCTCCTCTCGTTCTGCGAGTCGGTTGCCAAATCTGAACTCTAGGGGGAGCAGAGTGTGATAGAGTATCGTCAGATGATAGAGAGAAGAGTGCGCTGAGATAGAGTCTTGTATGATCTATAGAGTCCTAGATCAATCTATAGGGCCATATCTAGAGTATAGAACTCCATATCTATATAACTAGGAAGGGGCCACCCTCTATCTAGAACTTTGGGCCTCTCTATTCTTGATCCCATCTCCCATCTTGATAGGCATGGGCAGATCTATAGAGAGGGAGATTAGATGCCATACCATACTAGGGTAGGGCTTGCTTCTATCACATAGAGAATAGAAGGGCCCTATCTCTCCTTCCTCTACCTCGATGAGTTCTCTATATAGGGGAGCTAAGTGAAGCTCCAGATAGAGAGATAGGTTGCATCTAGGTAGAGCCCCCCCTCTATTCTCTATGGGAGAGAGGGCCATTCCATTCTATATGTGATACAACCGGGCCGCCCCTCTATCTCGATCTGGAGGCCCTATCTCTCTATATGGTCTTGAGACCTAACCCGTATCTCTCTATCCGGAGGCCCCCCTCTCTATAGATCTTAGAGATTTGACAAATATATAAGATTTGGGCACTCACCCGCCCCCTGATATAGATATAGGGGCCCTTCTATATCTATATAGGGTTGGAGGCCCTTTTATAGATAGATAGATAGGGGCCCGCAACTATATACTCTATAGAGCAGGCCATCGCCATATCTAGAATCTATATAGGGGGGCCCATCCCCCGTTATAGAGAGAGAGAGGCCCCCCCTCTCTATAGCTTATCTCTATCTGGGGGGGCCTCTCCCTATGACCGACTAGCTTTGTCCTGCTGCACCATGGCTACCCCCGCCCACTTCATTTCTCGCCTTTCAGGAGTTGGCCACTCCTAATCGAACATGCGACTCCCTCTCCATGGAATCCTCCCTCATTCACAGATTGAACATGCATTTGAATTCCTTGTCTCCGGTTATCAAACATTGAGAAGGGGGAACATATAGAGATAGGGGGGTGGGCATGAGTCTTGATTCCAACTGCACACTCCGCTTGAACTAAAGAGAGAGACCAAGAATCTGGGGTCATCTATCTGTGTGATCAATCTACGCCGTGAGATAGATAGATAGATGGCCCATAACAGATCTCATTTTCATCAATTTAAATCTCTCTGAATGACGTCACAACGTAACCGGGCCCACGTACATACATGATAGTACCACTAAATAGTGTAAATAGTGAGTTCCAGAATGAATGTTCTTCGTATATGACAGATTGGTATGGGAATTGGAAGGAACCAAAGATATGCCCTAGAATTTGAAAGGGGGGGTGGGAATGACCTGGATCTGTGGCTGCCCCCCCAGATAGAGTTCAAAGGGAAATTTCTAGTGGTTGTGAGCCCGTGGGTAGTAAGAAACATTTCTCTACCCAAGACCATTCGGTGTGGCCTGATCCTGTGGAACGAGTTTCTTTAGCCCCTGTGAACATCTCCCCTGAATGTCATAGAGAGGGCCTCTCTAACCGAGAGTGGTGGGTGTCCACTCCGACCATTCTTGGCTTGGCTCCGATCATGCTATTCCAGGAGGAGTCGAAGGGCACTGGATGGAAGGAGCACGTGTGACGCTGAGTTGGGGTTTGGTCCACCAACTGGTCGCTCCTCTGGTTTCAGTACCGGGGAACCACCCATTGCGGTTACACCTTTAGAATACCCCTCTAAGGAGATTCATTTTGCCCCCCAATCCGAACTGACTTTACGCCATACTCTCGGCCTTCTGCACATAGGGGGACATAACCCATCCCATGTGGCGAGTTTGGGAGGGGAATTAGGAGCAGAGAGAATCCTTCCCCGACCCCTATCTAGAACTATAAGATAAGATAGTTGGGCCTATCTAGAATTATATATAATATCTGGAGGGGGGGGGTCCTATCCATATATGGGGGTGATATATAGACATCTAGGGGTCACCCTATCTAGAACTATAAGATAAGATAAGATAAGATAAGATAGTTTGGGTTGGGGGGCGCCCTTATAAAGATATAGGCCGGTCGAGGAGTGAGCATAGTGAACCACCCTATAAATATATACTCTATGGCTAACCAGCACCCCCATAGATCTATATAGGGGGGTTAGGCCTATAGATCTATGGGGGCGGGAGTGAGTGATAGGGCTATATAGAGTTTAGTTGATGCTTGACCCCCCCTCTCTCTTTATGGGTCGAGGCACCCTTTAGAATCTATACTCTCTATATGGCGACCCCCACCTCCCCTATATATCTATGTCTGGCCATATCCTAGATCTTGTGGATGGGGAGGATGAGGACTTCCCCTGACCCATGAGGGCAAGGCCGACACCCCCATATAGATCTATATAGAGAGAGAACGACCGAGGGCCTCTCTCTCTCTCTATGGGGCACTCTCCTAGTTCCCTCGTGTCGACGAGAGGAGGGAGAGGGCCCCTATCTAGATATGGGGGCTCCCTCTATATCTATATGCCTATATATCTATATGGCCCCCTATCTCCCCTCTATTCTATGGAGGGGGGGGGGGCGGAGTCGGCACTCCCCCGCCCCTACCCTCTATATCCCCTCTCTAGAGAAGGGGGGGCCTATAGAACTTATATCTATTCAGGCCTCCCTGACGACCTACTAGATATAGCTGGGCTGGGCCCTATATCCCTAGTTCGGGGGGCCAACGGGAGAGGATTCTATTATAGTCTAGAATATTCTAGAAGATTCTAGAATATGTAGGGGGTTCTAGTCATAGTTATATGCTCCCTATATATAGATAAATATAGATAGATATCTATATCTATCTATCTATCTATCTATCTATCTATATCCATATGGCGACGGCGTACGCCGGTTCATGAATCACCCCCAGATAAATAAGATAAGATAGTTTAGAGAGGGGGCTCCCCTAGATTCTCCAAATGAATTCAAGGAGGTTAGATAGGTCCTCCACCAACAGGAGAGGTGACAAAAGGTCATTGATTAATCACTCGGCCCCCTATATATATAGATATGGGACCGAGGAGAGGGCAACTATATATCTAGTTGGCACCCCCTCCTAGTTCAGATTAGAGATACGATGACTGCCTACTATACTATGCTATTGATTGCTTCCTTCTGTACATGAGAGGTTAGCATAGCTAATTATCAGCTTAGGCTACTAATCTGTTGTTGAATTTTGGTTTCTTCTTCTAAAGCTTCCTCCTCTTCCTCATTTTTTGGAGGTTCTTCACCATTCTCATGTCCCATCATGTTTTTATGTGGCACTTTGATAAAGGGTATTCTATGTCCCACTATCTTATTATTTCCTACGTTGGAGGTAGAGGCATGTCCATGTGTCAAAATATCCTCCATGTTTATAAGGGGTCGTTCTTCCTCAGTAGCGTTATTCGCAGGTGGGATTGTTTCACTTTTAGTGGGCATTTTGGCCGCTAATTCTATGACCCATGCTAGCACTCTATCCTTATTTCTGAAAAGAAACTCTTCTAATAGAGTGGGGTCAAAGTCTAATTCTGTGTGTGGGGATTCCAATTCATTACCACTATGATCGACCATATCTTCTATATCTTTTTCCGCAGAAAATAGAGGCCCTAGATCATATCCAATGAAGGGGTTTGACCCTTGTCTATTAGAGGCTTCCCAAGCTTGCACTTGTTGTTCCTTGTATGTTTGTTTCTTGAACCCTAATCGTGTTTTGGGAGCCATGATTTGTGATAGTTTCACTAAGGTAAGTTGTAAATGTGTTCAAAAATTTGTGACCACACCTAAGTGAAATGCAAGATAAATTGTCAAGAATATGAATGAATAATAATGTGAGAATACCAATGTGATAGAGTGATAAATCACTAGTGACACAAATGTTTGGTATCTAAGCTTATCAGAGTGAAGTACTTCCTAGACTATGTCTCAAAAAGTAGTTTAGTGCCACAAGATAATTAACAAGATGTTCTCACTTATGCCAAGTTCAAGAGAATGAACAAGACGTAAGTAAATACACAAAGTTAATGTGACCTCCTAACAAGATATACTAAAGGTGAGTTTAAATTTGATTAATACCTATATCTCAAAAAGTGCCAGTTACAATTTGTGAGTGACACAACAATATCACCAAGATATGTTAACCAAAATTTGTGAGAAAGTAAGGTATTGATATCAAGATGCTATTGATAAAACACGCACAAGTGTTAACACGTAGCACTCTTCAAAATCGAGGTAATAATAGAATCTAACCAAAAAATCAAAGTATAGCTAGGAATAGTTAAAATGTGTGCGGCGTAACCTTACAATATAGATATTTAGGTCGAGTTTACAAGAAACAAGACGTAAATATAAAAATTGTATTGATACGATACAAACAAAGTAACCCTTCTAAGGAAGTTCAAGATGATGAACCATGCCTAACTACAATGATGATCTTAATGTGGGTATCAAGATCACAAAGGCAACCAATGATATGAATATGTCTCCATGCACTTTAGATGTTTAACTTACCTAGCTGCAAACATGGATGGGCATAAACAGACAAAAAGTGGTAGAAATAATTGATTGGTAACACAAAGGTAGTCACCCTTCTTTTGATCAACAAAGTGTCAAAAGAATTTGAAGGAAGTAGACAAAAATGAGGATGAAAATGCTAGCTTCACTTTAGCAGAGTTTTACCTTGCCTTAAGGCAAGTGAAAAAATAAGCGAAAGTAACGTGTCACACATTTCACGGTGAAAAGATGGTTCACAACTCAACACTATTTTAGAATGGTCAAAGTGGGCTCCTAGCCAAAGTATATTTTCCTAAGTGGTTCTCTCATCCTAGGTGTTACAAAGTTTTTCCACGAGCGGAACGATTTACCCAAATAGTCTCGACTATCTTGGGAGTATCTCGACTTTGCCCCCTTCAAGCATAGTGGGCAGTAAATGCATCCATCATGTACTTAAAAGGGTCGCATAGGGACAACTTGTAACACTATCTCACAAAGGAATCACTAGTCAGGTAGGTAGTGCAGAGAACTTCACATTTGGTCCACAAGGTTCCCTCTTGCATGGACTACTTTGGGGTTCTTGGAACCACCCCCATTGTTGTAGCTTAAGGTGTTATAAAAAAGGAGTTATGTTCCAGTTGAGCGGAGAGGGACGTACCCTTTTCCGAAACTTGTAATACAATGTTTTGAATATGTTGTTCTTTTTATCTTATTTAATTAGGTGTGGTTTACTTGAACACCTTTTGAAAACCTGTATAACAACTGTATTAGTATTTTTTGACTTCGTTTTGATTCCTCCTTTCTTTGACAAGCGAGGTTTTTTGGTCCTATATGATGATTTTTAGTAGTTTTCCATCAAAAGAGTAAACACCATTTCTGATTCTCCAGATCATCCAAGGATGCAAGAGAAGAGCATACGTGATGTTTCCAAAATCTAAAAAGATATCAAATGGAAAAACACTTTAAAACACACCAAGTTAACCAATTCCAATTCAAATATTCCTAACAACCTCAAAGCATCAAAAAGGACCTAAGAATCATTTCTGATTCCTAAGATCACCCCAAGGGATGTGAGGGAAGAGCATACGCGATCTTATTCCTATAAGTAAACATGAAAGGTTTATCTAATCAAGTAAAATCATGTAAAAATATCCTGTAAAAATGAGTATGTGATTAGATAAAACCTGCAAGAATGTTAGCACCTCAACACGTTAATTTCAAGAAAACAAAATGCCACCTACGCCCTTGTTTTGGCATCTGCGCGTGGGTTAGGGTGGATATGCCACTTTGTGTTTTTCTGATTTATAATGCACCTGCACTACCTGAGAGGCATGTGTGGCACCAAAAAGACATGTGGCCACTTTGTGTGTTTCTGGCTTACCGTGTACCTGCGCCACCCGAGAGGTGAGTGCGCCACCAAAAGAGCATATGTGCTACCTTTGATAAAAATAGGTTAAAATTTCACACAGAGCACTTGCGCTACCAAAAAAGCGTGTGCGCCACCGGAAAAGTGTGTGCGCCACCACTTTGTAAAAGAATCTTGGATTCTGACAAAATGCTTGTGCCACCAGAAATGTGCTTGTGCCACTAAAACAATGTGTGCGCTCGGGTTAGGGTGGACGTGCTGATCTGACAGGTTTTTAATTGTAGTGAAGGTATAATACGAAAATGTGTCTGTGCCTAGGTTAGTGCATCTACATGCCGGTTAGGGTATGTGCTCCGGGGTTAGTGCATATGCGCTAGGGTCGGTAAACAAAGAATCAAGTTCTGACAGTGCACCTGCACCACCTGAGAGGTGCCTGCACCACTAAAAATGTACCTACACTCCTGATAGTGTGCTTGCACCACCCTTATAACCAAAATACATCAAAAAACACAAGAAATATCATTATACTTAAAATTTTGGCAAGTTAGTTTAAAAATGGCAATAACCCATTAAAATGATGGCTATGAACAAGAACTTACACATATAAAATTAGTAAAAATTCCAATAAAATGGACATTAATTACTACATGTGCATATCAAAAGTTAGTCAAAACAATGAAATTTAAACTAAAATGCCAAGGGACTAGGTGCCACCGGGCGTGCCAAATGTGTGAATGAGTTGTTTTAAACTAATGCTAATATAAGTAAAGACTAACACCTAAATAGCCTTAATTAACAAAAAGTAAACAACATACTAAGCACCATCAAGATAAGAGTTAAACAAGGGTTAGATACTAACATTCATCATATTCAAAACTTTAAAACTAACAATGTTAAGTATCTAAATCCTCTATTCTCTAACAACAAATAAATGAATGGACTTATGTAGGCTCCATGGCAATAAAAAATGGTTTTCTTTGGTATTCCAAGAACCTAGGAATGAGGGCTTGTCAAAGTTGGGCTACAAGACCCTTTTGACACCTCCCATATGACCTAAGCACTTTAGGAAAATGCTTAAATCTCTAAGATGATGAACTCTCAATAAAACAAAGGAAAGCTTTTAGTCTATTTTGCTATATGCTTTGCATTTGTCTTCTCAAGAAGTTTAGGTGTAGGTATAAAGGTAGAAGGAGGGCTCCTTATATAGCCCAATGGATAAAAAAACACTTCATCCCTTTGCATGTGGGATAAAGGTAAAACATGATTAGGAATGGATAAGGTTTCTTTATAAAAGGTAACTTTACTTTAGAAGGGTTGAATTTATGCTTAGCAAGTCATGGGAGTTGGAGGGGTGTTTTAATTAATCAAAGGTGATTAACTAATAGGTAGATGTAAGCTTATAGAAGCTAATTAGAGGAATATTAGTACAATTTAGGCTATTAGAAGGGGATTAAATCAATTAAATATTGATTTATTGGTTAAATGAAAGGGGAAGCTAATTAATTAATAATAATTAATTAGTCTAGATAGAAGGGGTGATTAATTAATGGAAGGTCGTTAATCAGGATGTTAGTTGGATAGGTGACTTAACTAATTTGCGTAGTGTAATTAATTAACGATGATATGAGAGAAAATGAGTGTTATTGATGATATGTCACCAATTTGAAAGAAGGGGGATAATTAGTGAAATTTAAGTATTTAAATTTCTTGGGCGTAATTATGGGTGTCTATAAGAAGAGATGTTCTTTTATGATCTTAGTGATGATTGACATACAATATGTTTGAAATGGATAGTCTTGTAAATGAATATTTTATCATGATGAATTGAAAGGTTTGGAGATTGAATCCAATTTGTTGTGTAAATTCTCTTGTACTTTATATGACGGTAATAGTAGTGAAATCTTGTCGATACTCCTTATATTTGTTTGTATACTATTTCTATCATCAATTAATAAGTTAGATTAAGGGGATAATACAATCTCCCTTACTATGATGAAACTTATTAAATTGCATAAGATGTTGTCTTTAACTACAGAAATATAGTTTAATAATGAAATATGCATTGGTTATACAATTGAACTATTTGAGTAAAGAATGATTAAAAGGTTATGTTAATCCTAACATCTAACCATGTAGAGGAAGACTCTTCCTCTCACAAAAGAATGAAAAATAAATGGAATGGTGGCTATGATCTTTAATCCTTGTACCTCGTTTATAAAAAGTAAACACTAGCTGAATTTAGGTGAACTATACACCTTCTTAGACAGCTAGGTTATATTAGGAATCAACCATTTGATGTTTTCTGGCCTATTTTCGTGGATAACTGCTTGTTAAGCCATGTTAATAAACATCAATGCAAGCATGAGTTAATGAAGTTCTTAATGTCAAATCGGATTAATTGTGGATAAATAACTTAATGAATGTTGGAAATTAGGGTTATGAAGGGTTTCTAAAATTTGAATCTTAAGCCAATTAAACTATGAATCTAATGACCACTAAGGGGTATGTACATCGTGATGAATTAGTTCTAATGGATGTTGGCACACACCAACTACAGGACTGTACCTTTGAGAAGTCTAGGGGTTTCTCGAGGATACAATGTTGCAGTTGACATGTGGCAACACCCTTCCATACTTGTTCATCTAGATCTACACACATCCGTACTTGAACTTAGTTTCTCTGTAGGTCAAGTTATTAGCATGTTTAGGATAGGGAATAACTTTCTATGATTCGGGGTACCTTGGCACATTCGGTTGACTTAGGTCGATTGAGTATGCCCATATACCCTAAGTCATCGTGAGCATCTTACTATAACAAATTATGTTGATAACCTGGGCTAGGGTCAAACCTTAGGCAAGTGGACTAACGACAGTTAGTAAAGACCATTCTAGATAATAGAAGAGTGAGGTGAAGGATGTATTCTGAAATGACGAGTATGCTGGCTAGGAATAGTAACATGAACAATATGTTGAAAATATTTGGCCGAAGTATCATAAGTGCTGCTGGTTGCATTGTCCTAAGTCACCTAGTTTAAAGCAATGTGTTGTTAGATGAATATTGGTAACAAATATTTAGATAGGTTCTTTAAACAGAACACTCAGTACCTGGAATAGGGTAGGAAAAACCAAGTATATGTAGTATACATAAAGTATTCTATACTTTAAGACAAACATAAGAGATCGGTTAGTAACTGAGTCATGGAATGAGAGATCAGTATCATACCGAGTCATTACAGCTGCACATGGTTATTTGTTATGAGATAGATTGGCATGGATTTTTTGTTCTAAATGATGTTTTATTTAGAACAGAGAACATTGTGTTTCAATTTTTTTCTCCCTTATTTCTAAAGTCTTAAAATGAGACTGTTACATCTTGGTATCAGAGCTGAAGGTTACAACTCTTGGACCTATTGTGTCCATAATATGATGAAACTTATATTTTCTTGTTAACAGAAAATGGTTAGAACAAGAGAAAATTTTGTAAATAAAACTCCACCTGAGGAAGGAGCAACAATTGCCCAAAAAATTGATGAGATCCTTGCAGCCCTATTAGACACAAGAGATCATTTGGCTGTACTTGAACAACAAGTAATGGGAAATGAGGAGGAAGAAGATGCTGGTAACAATAATCAGCCACATCTTGAGGACAACGCCAATTTAGGTGTTTATAATGACAATGTGAACATACATGTTCAACCTGAGAACAAAAAGGCGAGGTTGGCAGTTGAACTCACCAATGATATAAAAAGGATAAGTCCACCTATGTTTGATGACACCACATTAGGAGATGGAGATGAGAGTTGGTTCAATGAGATGGAGAAGTACTTTTCAATAAGGAATTTCTCAGAAGAAACAAAGGCGATATGGGGAGCATATCAACTTTCCCATGAGGCATCTTTATGGTGGGACAACCATAAGGATGAGTTAAATATTGATGAAAATAATATCACATGGGATCAATTTAAAGGTTAATTTATGCAACGTTGGCTGTGGAAACTTTACTATGATCAGAAAATGATTGAATTCCAGAACTTAGCTCAAGGAAAGCTAACTGTAACCGAGTATTGGGAGTGGTTTACTAAACTACTTAAGTATGTACCTCAATATCAAACTGATGAGAAGTTAAGGATACCAAAATTCATCATGGGATCAAATCCCATTATAGGAGGAGAGGTAGATGTTCATAGCCCAGCCATGATGGAAGGGGTTGTTGAAAAATCCTTAAGCCAGGAACAGAAATTGAAGACAATTTCTGCTCATAAAGAGGAAGTAAGGAAGAAATTTCCCAACTCCTCTTCATCATCTCTTGCCCCTAACAAAGGACCATGGAAGAAATTAGAAATGAAAAGTAAGTTTTCAGTTGATAATAGTAAGAAAGCAACAACAAATAAGTCTGTTGGTAATGCACAGAACAACTTTGTCAAGAATAATAATAATGGACAGAAGTCCTATGGAGGTCAAAATGATAATTCTAGGGATGGAAATAAATCTGAGCCTAGAAAGGGACATTTAGGAGGCTGTTATAACTGTGGAAAAGATCATTATGCTAATCAATGTCCTTTGAAAAAGGATGATCGTAATCAGCAGCACAAGATACATGTTGTAGTAGTTGACAAGCAGGCCATGCCCATAGAGGTTATGGGTAAGTTATTTGGCATACCTATAACTATTATTTTTGATACCGGAGCT
Source organism: Taxus chinensis (assembly GCA_019776745.2). Lineage (NCBI taxonomy): Eukaryota > Viridiplantae > Streptophyta > Pinopsida > Cupressales > Taxaceae > Taxus > Taxus chinensis. The sequence goes on along the minus strand of CM034147.1, from coordinate 297,342,791 downwards.
ACTGAATGTTTTATTTCTAGTAAATTAGCTTCAAAACTAAAAAAAAAATCTAGAAACATGGATAAAACATGGACTGTACATTATGGAAACAATGCTGTTCATACTGTTAGTATGTGCCTTTTTGGAGCAGTCCTTGAATTACCTAGTTTTTCCACAGAATTTGATCTTTATGTTACAATTTTGGGGTCTTATGATGTAATCATAGGTGTTAATTGGTTAGCTGAACATAAGGCAAGGGTGGATTGTTTTGAAAAACATATTAGTTATTTAGATGATCTACAGAAAACAATAGAGATTCAGGGTGTGAAACATGAGATTTATGTTAGGAAACTATTAGCTATGTAATTTAAAAAGACCAAAATTAAAGGTTGTACCTTATATGTAGTAAAAATTATAGAAATAGCTGAAGAGAATAGCAATGTCTTGGAATGATATCTGCTGTTACGAAACTTCAGTGATGTGTTTCCAGAAGAATTACTAGGACTTCCACCCAAAAGAGAATTTGACTTCACAATTGAAATCAAGCCTAGAATTGAGCCTATTTCTAAAGCTCCATATCGAATGACTACTATAGAATTAGTAGAGCTTAAGGCTCAATTGCAAGAACTTTTTTCTAAGGGTTTGATTAGACCAAGTGTTTCACCTTGGGGAGCACCAGTAATTTTTGTGAAAAAGAAAGATGGAACACTTAGATTGTGCATTGATTACATGATGTTAAACAAAGCAATAATCAATAATAGATACCCACTCCCTAGAATTGATGATTTATTAGACGATATGTATGGAGCATCGGTATATTCTAAGATAGACCTTCGATCTGGATATCATCAATTACAGATTAAGGATGAGGACATTCATAAAACAACTTTCATAACAAGGTATGGACATTATGAGTTCACAGTTTTACCTTTTGGATTAACAAATGCCCTTGCAACTTTTATGAATTTAAAGAATAATATCTTTCAAGAATACTTGGTCAAATTTGTGCTCATATTCTTAGATGACATTCTCATATATTCTAAAAGTATTGAGGAACATCATGAGCATTTGAAGATAGTTTTGGAAAATTTGAGAAAAAGAAGGTTATATGGTAAGCTAGCTAAATGTTCTTTCTATGTCAGAAAAGTGCACTATTTGGGACATGTAATAAGTAAGAATGGAATTGCTGTAGATCCTTCTAAAATTGTAGCTATAATTGAGTGGCCTGCACCAAGGAATGTACATGAAGTTAGAAGCTTCATGGGGCTTGTGGGTTACTATAGAAAATTTGTAGAAAATTTTTCTAAGGTGGTTGCACCAATAACTTCATTACAGAAAAATGATAAGAAATTTGTTTGGAATGAGAAATGTGAAACTGCATTTAGAAATTTTAAGGAACAGTTAACTTTAGCACCTATTCTTGCTATACTAGATCCTAATGGAGACTTCAATGTTGTAACAGATGCTTATGGGGAAGGTCTAAGAGGTATTTTATTACAAAATGATCATGTTATAGCTTATTTACATGAGTTGAATTATGCTACACATGATTTAGAGCTTGCTGCCATTGTTCATGCACTATAAGTTTGGAGGCATTACCTACTTGGTAAACCTTTTGACTTAAAAAATGATTATCTAGGGCTGAAGTATATTTTCACTCATCCCAATCTTAATGCAATACAATGAAGATGGTTAGAGTTTTTGTCTCAATATGATTTTGATATCAATTACATCGAAGGTAAGGAAAACAGAGTGGCTGACGCTCTAAGTCGTAGGAAGCACATTTATGATCTTATTACATTAAGAACTCAGTTTAAGGATGAAGTAAAAAGTGTTATGGAATCTGATTCTTACTATCAGCAAGTAAAAAAAGTGCTTGCTGTAGATTCAAATGATGTGAGGTATAAAGGTTTTCACTTTGACAATGAAGGAATCTTAAGATTTGAAAACAAAGTATACATACTTTTGATAAACGATTTAAGAAAGAAATTGTTGGAAGAATTTCACAATTCACCTTTTTCGGGACACCCTGGTATTACAAAGATGCTTGCTGATATAAGACAACAATATTTTTGGAAGGGGATGAAAAAGGATGTTATTGATTTTGTGACACATTGCCTTGAATGTCAACATGTTAAAGCTGAACATATGCACCCAACCGACTTATTGTATCCTCATAGCATACCGTAGTACAAATGACAAGTAATAAGCATGGATTTTGTATAAGGGTTGCCTATGTCAAGAAATAAACATGATGTTATTTTGGTAGTTGTAGATAAACTTACAAAGGTAGAAAATTTTATTGCTGGTAATATGAAGGATGATTCTCCTGTATTGGCTAAAATATTTGTACATGAAATTTTCAGATTACATGGAGTACCTAAATTAATCATATCTGATAGAGATCCTAGAATGATGTCAAGGTTTTGGAAAACACTTAATGCAGCTCTAGGAACTAAGCTGAATTTCAGTTCTGCGTATCATCAGGAAACAAATAGACAGACTGAAAGAGTTAATCAAGTTTTAGAGGATATGTTATGTATGTATTGTATGGATCAGCAATATAAGTGGGAAGAGTACCTTCCACTAGTTGATTTTTCTTATAATAACACATATCATGCCTCTCTTAAGATGGCACCTTTTGAAGTATTATATGGAAGGAAATGCAGAACCCCCATTAATTGGGACAACATTGAAGATAGAGAGGTGATTGGACATGAAATCCTCACGAAAATGGAACAACAAGTTAAAATGATTCGTGAACACTTGAAAGAAGCATCTGATAGGAAAAAGAGTTATGCTCATTTAAAGTGAGTTGACAGGAAATTTGAACTTGGTGAGAAGGTATTTCTTTGGGTTAAACCAAAAAAGAGGTCTATAACATTTGACAAGGCTGCCAAGTCATCACCCCGTTATGTGGGACCCTTTGAGATAGTTGAAGTAATCAACATTGTAGCTTACCGTTTAGCATTACCTCTTGCTTTGTCACAAATGCATGATGTTTTCCATATTTATTTTCTTAAGAAATACGTTTCAGATTTATTACACGTGTTAAATTGAAATTCTTTTCCGGTCCAAGACCCAAGAATAATCGTGGTTAAACCCATATGAGTGCTAGAAACTCACCAATTTCATTTAAGAAATTGTGAAATAAGTCGATATAAGGTCCAGTGGGACCAATTTAACGAAGGAAGTGCAACTTGGGAAAACCCAGAGGATATGAAAACTGCTTTTCCATATTTATTTGATTAGAATTGACTATGATGACTGATAAAAATTTGTGATTTTATCTTTATATGTCAATAAGTTCTCTAGTTTTGGGCAGATAACTATTTATTTTTAAATAAAAAGCTATGTGAATGCTGATTTCTGGAACTTTAAATTCTGATATTGTTTCAAACATATATTAAAAAAGTGAATAAATTGATTATCCTTAATGCAATGGTCAAAATAAGACAATCATTAGGATGATGATTCTTTTTAGGAGGGAAGTATGTAACACCTTTGAAAAATCGTCATATTCCTCTTATGCATTACAAACATTGGCATGTGATTTTATTGAATGATGTGTGTTTCCTTGATTGTTGAATCATGCTTGTTATGGATAAATCATCTCTACTCTTGGATTCATTGGACTGAAATTATATGGCTTGCAAGAATCCATTTTTCACTTCTTGTAAGTGAGTTGCAATCTAGTTTTGAGAGTTGCAAACTTATCTCTTTTACTGACTCATCCTTGGATCAATTCCAGTGATCTAAGGAATGTTTTAAATCTCCTTACCGAACTGAATGGAAAAATTGACATTCATAGGTGGAGAGATGTAGCGGACTGAACTCTGTACATTACAATTTTTTTGGTCGTGTATGAACGTGCCTTCATTCGGTTGTATGTTTGTGCTTGGGTATTTAGGATTGATCTCTTCAAGACATTAATGGCGTAAACGAAATATAGTCTGCTTCATGACTATGAAGGGAATCTAAATCCTAAAACTAAAGGATTATCCTAACGATATCCTAAACTAGGTAAAAGCATCTACTTCCTAGCTATGTATACTTATTTTGGTTTCAATCTAACCTAAGCTTCTTGTTTTATTTCTTTTGGATGGCGTCCTAACCTAAGTTCTTGTGCTAAGTGAATAAGGGGGAAATTACTAAAGTAATGCCAAGCTATTTTAACCTAATACATAATACTATATAGTTGTGAATTTGATCTAACCTAAGGTGGAAATTACCTATGGCAATGTTTTAATACCTAAGGTAATTATTGTTATACTAACCTAAGTTTTGGGAAATCTATCCTAAAATATTGAAATGGAACCTAAGGGTCGCATGATATTATGGCGATAGTTCCAATGACATTTAATTGATTTGATTTGGTTAAATGAATGGAGGTACAACTAGGTTTGGCAAAGGCAAGTAGAATTTAGTGAAACATATGTGGAGGCTTCACTAAATATGGAAATGCATGTTAAATTAGAAATGGAATTCACCAGTTTTGGGTGGCGGTGGTAAGGAGAGATAAGCGGGAGATTTGGGAGTAATTGCATTAATGGACCTCAGTTTTTGTGTGTAAACCATCTTGGAGACAAGGAATGTGGATTTTTTGGAGGTTGTTTGATCTTGCATGCATTGTGATTTTTGCTTTGCATGGAGCTATCTGGTTCTTCGAACCAACAATTCAACTTCTACTTTATGGCTATTTTTGGTTTCTCTGGTTTATTTTCGATCGAAGGAAAGTCTATGAGGCATTGAAAGAAAAAATGTTTGCTTGTTGATCTTTCGTGGAGAAGAAAAAGAGTTGGAAGCTCGACTGGAAGTCTCCTTCAAATTGGCAGAAGCACTATCAGGCATGATAGGCTCTACCCATTAAGATTTCTTGCTTTCTTCTAAATGATTCATTAAAACAATTCTGCTCTCATGAAGTTAATGTTTTCATGATTTTTTCTGGTTATTTACTTTCATGGTTTTACGAATCTCTATGGTTTTTGGATATAAATCCATTTCTAAATAATTTTAGCCTTTGGAAACTTTCTCTCTGTGTAAGTTCAGTGGTAACATGCATGTGAAACTTGTATTTCGTTCTGAACTTATGTTTGAGGCTGTCGTTGTTTTTAAATGGTATATGATGCCTTGTGTTTCATTATGAGCTTGCATTGGAGCTTTGTGTTGATCAAAACTTGTGTTCGAAGCTTTGTGTTTAGAACTACACTCATATTCAATACTTAAGTGTTCTAAACTTGTATTCGAGTCGTTGTGTTTGGTTTTGTACTTGTGTTTTGAGCTTGGGTTTTACTTGAATTCAAGGTTTTGAAGCACTTAGAACTCGTTATGGGACTGGCTACTCAAAAAATATTGGGAGATTATTTTTAGTTATCTCTTTTGAGATCTTCCCCTTGTAGCCTCTTGAGTTGGAATTGTTGTGGTACTTCTATTTTTGAGACTGTATCGCCTTCGTCGAACTTAAAAGGGCATGTAAATTGGAAGGATATTATTCTCTCCTTTTCTCTGAGAAAACCCGCGTCTTGTTGAAAGATTGACTATTTTGTTTGAAGGTTATTAGACTGGAACTATACTTTTTGAGGGATTAAGGAACCTCTGGTTAGATACTGTATTGTTATTTATTCTTTTGTTGATATAGAGTTTGTTTGAAACAGTCGTTATCGGTTTATGAAGTTTTTGGAAATGTAGTATTCATACTCCATCTTGTGATTGATGTTTGAAACAAATACCTTCTTTGTTGCAAGCTTTAAAGTTGAAGTTGTGAGAGTATTTGTTGTGATTTCTATTTCAGTCACGTTGGAGGTAAAGTTGAGACATTTCCTGACTTAAGCATATTAGGTTTTCTTACTCTCTTCAGATCATTTTAATTGATTTCTGGGTTTTAAATGAAATATTAGATGAATACCCTTGTGTACTGAATCTTGTTGATAGGATTTATTACCTCTGGTTCGAGGTTGTTTAATTTAATTTGTCTTCATGATGATCATAAAATTTATGTCTCTTTTATATGGAGCTGTGTAAGACCTCGAAGTTGGGAATACAGTTTCTTTTGAGTTTGTGAGTATTATTGAAACTTGTTTATCTTATACTATTTTGGGTTTTCTATTCTTTATTAGATTCATTGAATGAACCTTTGGGTCTTTACCAGGAGAAAGGATTATACTTATCTTATGGACAATAGTCTGTTTTTGGGACTATACTGTGTACTCCTTTCTGAGAAATGAATTTAAACTTGTGTTTAATGAATTAGAATATATAATCCAGGTTTTATTGATTTGTAAGGGAAACTAGAAATGTGCTTTCTTTAAACTGTGAGTTTGATTTTGGATTCTCCTTTGGGAACTTGTAAAAGAACTTCTGATTTTAGATATAGAAAAGGAATTAATTTGATATTAGAAATGAAATGAATTCTTTATTGGACCTTTTCCATTTACGATCCTTTAAATTTTGAAAAGATAGGTTCATTTGATCGATCTTATCTATGGCACAACTTTCTTCTTGGATGAAGAGTGATTGTTCTCTTAGGCCTGCTCGACTTTTGGGTTCAACTTTCTGGCTTTCTGTTTTTAAGGAAATAGTGAGAAACTACTCTTTTGAGATGGAAATTTCCTTGTGGATTGTTTAGTCTACTTTGTACTAGTCATTTGTTGTAATGATGTGGAAAGAGAACAACTGATTCGGTTCAGTAGAAGAGAAAATGTAAACATGTTTAGACCAACTACTTTGTTTGACCAAGTCATACTTCATTTGGATTTGGTATTCAAAGGTTATCTCTGTTTGCACTCTATCTTATTATGAACCCTCCTTGGATGGACATGAGAAGAGATTAACCTTGTGTGAGTCTTGCTTTGATTTTTGGAATTTCTGGTTTCAAATCTTTGAATGATATCTTCTAACCTGTAGAAGTTAGTTAAGACTTGCAAGTAGACTGTTTTGAATCTCTACCCCTTCTTGGATTGATTTGGGATTCTTGTTAGATTTTGTCTCTTTAATGTTGAATCCTTATATTGTTATCCTTGAAATGAAGCAGTTATGTGTGTTATGAACCTGTTTCTGACTTTCAGATGATTAGTGTATGGGGAACAATACGTATTGATTCTTCTTCTTTGCTTAAGTTGTAGAATGAAAAATCCTAATATGAGCTATGTTGTGAATAACTTCTTTTGCTACATAGTAAAGATAAATGTTATATTTCTATTCTTATAGAATTATGAAACAATTGGATGAAAAGACCTGTTGTTTGTTTAAAAGTAATTGATAGGATCAATTAAACTATATGTTATAATGTAGATGTTGCGGATTATATTATGCTCTTTTCTTAAAACTTAATTCAGACTCTTTATTTTGTACTTCTTTTCTGGTTGTTATTGCTTATGCTTATTTGTATGATATATTAATTATTTCATTAAAGCAGAGTTATTTTAATGGAATAATTAGTGGAATGCACTTTGTTTTAATGCTTAGTGCTTATTATGCTCAGTTAATTGAACTGTCCCATGCTAGCAATTTTTGCAGATGGACATTGTAAGTGATAAAAGAAGGATTTTTTTTTTATGATGCATTGACTTATTTAATTCTGGATCTTATGTAAAGAATTTTGATTCATTCTTGAGTTGTATTGGAAAAGAGAAGTGATGTTCTTTTATGATCTTAGTGATGATTGACATGCAGTATGTCTGAAATGCATAGTCTTGTAAATGTATATTTTATCATGATGAATTGAAAGGTTTGGAGACTGACTCCATTTTGTTGTGTAAATTATCTTGTACTTTATATGATGATAATAGTAGTGAAATCTTGTCGATACTCCTTATATCTATTTGTATACTATTACTGTCATCAATTAATAAGTTGGATCAAGGGGATAGTACAATCTCCCTTACTATGTTGAAACTTGTTAAATTGCATAAGATGTCATCTCTAACTACACAACTATAGTTTAATAATGAAATATGCATTGGTTATACAATTAAACTATATGAGTAAAGAATGATAAAAAGGTTATGTTAATCCTAACATCTAACCATGTAGAGGAAGACTCTTCCTCTCACAAAAGAATGAAAAATAAATGGAATGGTGGTTATGATATTTAATCCTTGTATCTCATCTATAAAAAGTAAACACTAGCTGAATTTGGGTGAACTCTACACCTTCTTGGACAACTAGGTTACATTAAGAATTAACCGTTTGATGTTTGCTGCCCTATTTTCAGGGATAACTGCTTATTAAGCCAGGTTAATAAACATCAATGCAAGCATGAGTTAATGAAGTTCTTAATGTCAAATCAGATTAATTATGGATAAAGAACTTAATGAATGTTGGAAATTAGGGTTAGGCAGGGTTTCTGTAATTTGAATCTTAATCCAATTAAACTATGAATCTAATGACCACTAAGGGGTATGTACATCATGATGAATCAGTTCTAATGGATTTTGGTACACACCAACTGCAGGATTGTACCTTTGAGAAGTCCAGGGGTTTCTCGAGGATACAATGTTGCAGTTGACATGTGGCAACACCCTTCCATACTTATTCATCTAGATCTACATACATCTAGACTTGAACTTAGTTTCTCTCTAGGTCAAGTTAGTAGAATGTTTAAGATAAGGAATAGCTTTCTATGACTCGGGGTACCTTGGCACATTCAGTTGACTTAGGTCGATCGAGTATGCCCATATACCCTAAGTCATCATGAGCGTCTTCCTATAACAAATTATGTTGCTAACCTGGGCTAGGGTCAAACCTTGGGCAAGTGGACTGACGGTAGTCAGTAAAGACCATTCTAGATAACAGAAGAGTGAGGTGAAGGATGTATTCCAAAATGACGAGTATGTCATCTAGGAATAGTAACATGAACATTATGTTGAAAATATTTGGCCAAAGTATCGCAAGAATTGCTGGTTGTGTTGTCGTAAGTCACCTAGTTTAAAACAACGTGATGTCAGATGAATATTGGTAATAAATATTCAGATAGGTTCTTTAAACAGATCACTCAGTACCTGGAATAGGGTAGTAAAAACCAAGTATACATGTAGTATACATAAAGTATTCTAAACTTTAAGACAAACATGAGAGATCGGTTAGTAACCGAGTCATGGAATGAGAGATCGGTATCATACCAAGTCATTACAACTGCATATGGTTATCTGTTATGAGATTGATTGGCATGGAATGTGTGTTCTAAATGATGTTTTATTTAGAACAGAGAACATTGTGTTTCAATTTTTTTTCCCTTGTTTCTAAAGTCTTAAAATGGGAATGTTACAAGTATCACGTTTACCAATACCCATGTCAAAAATCTTGTACTCACACGTAAACTTTCATCAAAGAAGGAATCACAAGGTTATAAGCCTTAAAAATGATATTAAATAAACTAAAATACACAATCATATGTGAAAATATTAAAGTGTGCTTACCGGTTTCGGTACTTCCTCCCTAGGATCAAAATTTGAGGAATGTGGAAGCCAATCAACATCATCTTCATCATCCCTGTCAACGTCAACATTGTTAGTAATATTTTTGATGTCTTCCTCATCCTTTTCCTCATCTCAACCAGCATTACCACCCTCCTCAACCTTGTTTGGTTCTTCCACATCTTACCAAAGTGGTCAATAAATACATGTCAACCAAAAATAAAATATTCAAAGCAAAGCACATATGAACATGACAATTGAACAAATGAGTTTTGACAAATCTTACTTGTGTTGACCCCTCACCTATAACTATGTTTAGGAAATAATCAAATGTCCACTAACATTCCTTTATGGGAAGTGTCGGGAAATGAATAGCCACACCATAGAATATTATTTATCCTAAAACAATCAATGTAAGAAAGTGTAAGTAGTTTTTAGACATGATATAGATAGTAAATAAACATGTTTGTAAGATATTGAGTTTGGAAAATTCTTTAAAATGTCTATTTTCTTGGAATTAGGGACTATATTCCTGTAGGGAGTGATTTAAGACATAGGTGCAAAATACATAGCCATATGGCTCATGTAGCTTTGTAACTTTCATGTCTTGATCAAATAAAAGCTTCTTGGCATGGAAAAACTATGTATGAGGATGTGTTTTGAATGTTATGAGTTTAATATCAAGAATGTATGAATGATTCTCGTTTATCAAATATCAAGAATATGAATGATTCTCACTGATGAATAATGAGAGTTATCTCAGGTTTAGAAGAATTTTACATCCACCAAGAGATCATTAATGTGCTCCAAGGAGGTGATTAGTAAGATAAAACAGTTGTGTGCAAGTTTGAGGGACTGAGTGGCTGAGGTAAGGGTTTGTTGCATCATCAAATAAGTGGTAAGGAATTTTATTGTGTAAGTAAATACATCTTGTGTGAAGGATGAATTTTTACAATATTCATCTATATTTGTGATTCTGCAGTCCTATGATTAAGACCTATGTGGATAAAATATTAAGATACCTAGAAATTGTGATCTCGGTATGACAAGGTTTTAAAAGAAGGATAGAGGAATTCTAAATTGTTTCATCAAGGAGAAACATATATAAATTTTCTACAATCCATCAAGGTGATTTTCTAATCACTAATAAGCCTTCCGTAGGTCCAAACTAGGGGAATGCATGATCAAGAACTCAAAAAAGGGGAAATTTTCTTTAAAATCTATGTAAGGGCTGTCTTTATATTGAAATGGATGATTTTGAGTAATGTTATAGTCTGGGCATATTTATAGAGGCTTGAGATGGTATGAGGAGTCCATAGAAGTGATTTTTGTGGATAGGAACCTTAAAGAAGTTTGAACAAAGACTAAATAAATAAAACAAACACAAAACCCTCTCTTTAACCTTGGTACCTTTCTCCAGGGTTTGTAGGTTTAAACATATGTTTAAAAGATAAGGAAATTTTGTTATAACTCATGACAAGTTAGCTAACAAGAATTTTGGGGTGAGTTTCAGTGATAAAAAAGTATTAGACATTTTCAAGATGATTTACTAGCTGAAAGATTACAAACGCAGTCCTAAGACCGATGGTACATAGTGAGAAAGATATGAAACGGTGATATTATTTTTTTCATAAACCTAATAAATCCTTGATGGAGGTCTATGACTCATGTAGGTATTGAGATGGTGGGAGAATAGGTTTAGGTGCTAAGAACATCAAATAACTAGGTGAGAACTCAGGTAGGTATTGAACACATATTGGATGTTAGAGAGCTAAAAAAATTAAGGAGAGTTAATTGCGTCAAAATCTAGTACTAATTATATGTAATGACTAAGGGTGATTATAGTTGGTGCACTCTTTTGAGGCTTTGTTGAATCTTGAAAAACTATGGGAATATAGTGAACAGGGGTATGGAATGATTGATGGAAAATACAATTGTTGTCAAAATATAAGAGCATTATCAACCATGTTCTAATATTCAGAAGAAGGGTTTGATTCAATAAGAACTTGTATAAATTTTAAATACAAGGAAGAATTCAATAAACCACTACTCAATCTTTAACCCCCTGTTAAAGGGTTTGTTCAAAGAAAACAATATTAATCTGGGAAAGGCTAATAAAGATCCTAGGAATTATGTTTTGAGGCTTGCAAAAATGATCAGGTAGTGAGGGGAGTGTATTTGGTATGCTCTTGAATAAACAATCAATGGAAAGACCTTTATTTGTTCAAAATTGATTAACTTTGTCAAAGTTGTGTATACCCAGTATTGAGGCTTGCAAACTAATATTCTAGTATAATAACCTTATTTTGACCTTGTGGGGGTTTGTGAAGTTAATGGGTGAAGGATTTGAGGAGGAAAAGATCCACTTCATAGATGATACCATTCAGTGATGCAAAAGTAAGAAGTGTTAAAAATCTATCTTACACACAAGGGTTACTAACAGTCGAGACAAAACTATTTTGACATTGGCTTAGAAACCCAAGCTATAAGGTTGCGGTGAGAAAATAGTTTGAAAATGTTGTTGATAAGTATTAATAGTCTTGAAATGCCAAGTTATAAATCTGTGGAGTCACCATAGTGACGAAACTTGATCAAATCATGTTTGCACAGTCCTCAACATGATGATTAAATAAAAAGGGGAATATGCGTAGATAATATAATCTAGAACGACGTGTAAATACAGTAAATATATGTAGTAAAAGATGAAAATGACCCAAGCAGCTAATCTAATGAAAGTAGAAACCCCAATATGTAAGAGAAGTATGAAATTGACTTAGCTTATTTGAGGAGCTTGTTGGAATGTGTCATAGAATAAACAGAATAATCTAGAATTAGGAATGACTATGCCAAGGTCCTGAAAAGGATGGATCTGAGTTATCTAGCTGGACAAGAGTGCTTGGAGAGGGATTGGGGCACCTATGATGCTCTGGTCTATATAATGGGTTCCCTCGTCTCTACAAAAGGTCCAGAACTGAATTTTATAGATTCAGCAGGTGGTTTAAGACCCTCATCGTTTGTCGCATTAACTTCACTTCACTACTCTAGGTGTCGTTGATAATCTAAGATGAAAGAAATACCTGTAAGAGACCATAAGAAGTATCAAAACCCTAAAAAATAATAATGCAAATGAATGGTTCAGAATGACCTTAGCTACCACAACGGTGGGCTTATAACTGAGCGTTGCACTAAATTTTGGACCCAAATGTAGTTATGGTGTGTGTGTGCATCATGTGCCCTAGGTGCTCTTGTGTTAGTCACAATTTTTGAAATATCAAGCAATAACTAGATGTAGAATGTAGTAGAATGATGTATGAAATAGAATAGAATCCCCTCCTATGCTTGTGTGATGCAGATGAACCATCCTCATGCCTTGTGATGGAGCTAATGGATGCTATTGATCTTTGAATGGATTCAACTCTAGGTGGATGATAGTAGTGACTAGTTCTTGGTCCCTCATAAGATTCTTCTAAATAGTAGTATGAGACAAGGACTAAATATTGTCTAAAGTGCATAATTTTGTGACTACACATGATATGGTGATAGTCATGAATAGATTAGTATGAAAGTAAATATAAGTAGTATAAGGTCTAAGAAATTTTTGTTAAACTTATCGAATAATGTTATTAAAGTGTTAGAAAGGACTTTAGAACCATTTAATGACAGGACATCATTGACTGTACTATCACAGTCAATGATAAGGACCTCAGCGATAAAGAAGAGCACACAAATGATGTGATAAGAATATTGAAGGGGAACATAGGAGTGTTTAAGGTGGTATTTAATAGGTGTAGTAGAATGAGGGAATGTTGAATGTTAACAAACTTTAAAAGAGTCAAAGCCAAGAATTCAAAACATATTAAAACGACTAATTAGTGCTAAAGAACAAGACTCCAAAAGCATTAAAGAGCTATTTGATTAAGGATGAGAAGGGTTATTTAAAGAAGGTGAGTGAGTGACCCGAGTATAAGGGCTAAGAGGTGTTATCATAGTGTGATGAGAGTGAGAAACTTTATAAAGGTCAAAGAAAATTTCAAAAGCTACTTGGAGATGGTGAGATACTTATGAGAAGCCAAAAAGGCCAAAATTTTGAAAATGGGAAAGATAGTGATGGGGAGGTGAATGAGTGTTGATAATAGCTTGAACAAGGGAAACTTGGCTGGTTTAAGGTGTTGAAAAAGGTTGATATAGGTGGTAAAGTATCAAAACCCTATAACCAATACCCCGCAATAAAATTACATGTCTGGAACCAATGTGAATCCCACCCCTACTTGTGGACACACCGTCTGATAGCCTCTTAGGAATTTATTTATTCCAATGAAAACATACAAACTCAAGGAACACATATAATGATGATTTTCTACCGATTTCTTTCTCCTATACGAATTGATAAAAAACATCAGCCGAAAACAAGTTCAACCGAGCTATGAAATTCCCATTCATTTCTAAAAATTAATATTGCTTCCAATGCACTCTGACTCAGAAAATATTTCTTCAAGGAATTCTTTTGGGTTATCCATCATAAATCTAAAACAAAAAGGAAGACATTACAAATGTAAAACTTATATTGAAGAAATTTGTATGTGATACTTGTGAAATGTATTCATACCTTTGGAAAATATCTAATGTCTATGGACATATAATTTTCCAATATTTGGATAGAACATACAACACAATGTCATATAGAGGAAAGGAAACGTCGTCTATGAAAAACAAATCCATCAAGACTCCTTCTTCCATATTCATCTCTATTCAGTTTCTCTATGTACCTTTTCTTATCACAAGCAATGCTTAAACATCGGTTTCTCAAAAGCCACTATGTTTAAATGTAATATAAATTATTTATATGGTATAACTACATTATCATTTGCATTATCACATATACCAAGAAACAGTATATTTATATTTTTTCCTTGTATCAAAATGTTAAATGCAGGAGGCAAGGAGAGCTTCCCAAAATCTACGTAGAAAAACCTATAAAAGTTGGCATTACGGAAGTGTTTGTATATTGCATGTTCGTAGAAAAGGAAACATAAATATCTTGTTATTGCAATTTCTTCTCTTTTTCTATCCTCTCCTTCTACTGGCTCATTTTATTGTATAAATTATATTAAACGGGACATTGTATGGCTATGTAGAAGGTAAATGCATATAAAAAGAGACATATATGAACAAGAAATACACTTTAATTGCCTTCAATGCTTTAATAGCAAGAAAAATATGTTACTGGTGTTGTATGTGTAACAGATACATATGAATCTCCCAAAGTTGCAAGTACCTGGTTTGTGTGTGGATAGATTGTTCATCCATTGGATAGACATAAAATCATGTACATCAATCCTTTACAACTATTTTCATACAAATCTCGTTATTTTATGTACCAAATGATATAGACCACAACACCACTTGATACAACATTAAGGATGATCTTTATACAACTATCATCACTTTAATTGACAAGACCTTAAAAGAGATGGAATTTATATGATCATATCTAGCATCTAACTTGTTATATTTTTACACACAATGAAGATACAAAGGATAAATAACATAAGCACCAAAAGATATTAATAATTTTTAATAGCTATTAGATGATCCACCTAAGAAAAATAAAATAATCAACACACCGCATTCCGTAAAAGAGAATCCTTTGATCAAGGTATTACATAATAAAAATTGATTTGATCCATTTTTTACATGAGCATCACTCATTAGTAAAATTCATAATAAGGAGATAAATGATAGGGAGAAAATAGATAACACACTTATATCCTGCGTATAATTAAGAAACTAGGTTGTGACCAACATGATTTTCAACAATTTATACGTTCTAAAATTTCATAAGGACAAATAAATATTCATATTGCAGTATGACCCAACGTTACATAAACTACAGTTCAAGTATTTTCTAACAATGAGGATTATAATGCCCTATTGAAAAAGCAGTGGTTCACACAAATGAAATTTCCTATTGGCATCCTCAATTATTACAGTAATTTTGTATGCAGTGACAACATGGTTTCCCATAAACAATATCAATTTGCATGCAATCCTAATCCTATAAAAAAACACATTGAAAAATGGAAACCATTTATAAGATAAAGCATCCAATGTCCTTAAGAAAGATAAACCAAGTAGATTAACATATAAGACTATAGAGAAAGATCAAGCAATAAATATCTTTCTTGATGAAGAGAAATCAATGAATACGATGAATGATCAATTGGTTCCCATAAAGAAAAAGAAACTACTAAAAATAAATCTTATTACATTTGATAAAGTTCACAAAGAGATAATATTACCTCTTTTAGTTGAGGAATTTTATTCTGCTATGAAAAAGCAAGTATACCATGAGAAATTTGAGAAAGAGAAAATACAACAATGCAAAATAGTGTAAATGAATTAAGAACCCAATGTACAATATTCTCTTTAATATTATTAAATGTGTCTAAGAGAGTAAGAAAGTGACACCTAACACAAGAAAGCGTTAATCTTTGTGTCATATGAATAAAACAATATGCAAGAGACACCATTCCAAAATTCTGAAGTAATTATGAAGAGATCAATTAAATAATCATGAACCATTATATAATATTGTCTCAAATTTGACATAGACATATGCTAAATATCAATAGCTATAAGAATCAAGAGAAAATGTAAATATTATATAGATATTATATAATATTATCTATACGTTACATATATAATTAGATGCTTCAAAAAACTAACCAACTATGCAAACTTGTTACAAAACATATACACAATTAATCATATATATAAAAAATTAAGTGGTTTACACATCACAACCAAGTAAATAATAGTAATACAACTACCACTAGGTTTCATGCTCATTAGATGTATCAATTTATACATTCCTATATATAAAAAGCTTTATACAAGAGGAATGACACAAATTATCTTGAGAGTGTGAACGCACTTGAATCTTCCACTCTCACTCCCTAAACACATCCATATGGGCCTCTAATCATGTCTTCTCCTACTAGATATGTATAAACTAATCCAAAAATGAAATATATAATGCATCGTCAAGAGATGGAGGTGGAGGCCTATGTAGTATTTCAATCTTACATTTCAATCACATTGTTCCTTCTCTACCTATTCATTATCATGGAAAATAAGATTAATCTCCTAGAGTTGCAAGTACCTGGTTTTGTGTGGATAGTTTGTTCAGCCAATGGAAAAACATCAACTCATGAACACTTTCAATCCTCTTTTGTACTCCCAAGGAGGAGTGCAATAACATTTGAGATGATGTTACCATATCTATTCCTCCATTGGTTTTAACAAAAGTAAATATCCTCTTTGCGTTATTTTATATAGTTAGCTATAGTAGCTAATCAATAAATTTTCTATGCTTGGAGAAGACTACCATGCTTTAAGGTTTTCACATTGCATAGAATCTACTTTAGAAGTTACAATAAGCAATTTAACTCATGGAAGTGAGTAAGGTAATACCTTTAAGATATGGAAAAAGGTGGTTGATCATAAAAATATGATAAATATGGAAAAAATACAATATCATCAATCTTCAACTAACTCCTAAAAAAATTCTAAATGATGCTAAAAAATGAATAAAAAATTAGTTGTTGAATATAAAATATTGGAAGTTTTCATGATTTAAGAATTTATAGTGTAAAAATGATAATAAATAACATAAATTTTCTAAATACTTTAAAAAAATAAATAAATTTACCCCTGAATAAATGAAAATTTATGTAGTTAAACTAAAAAATAGAAATGATAGAAATGTTTGTCACGATGATAGTAACAGAGGTAAGCTAGAAGAGCAGGTAAACACATTTGCAATGAACTTGAGTGCAAGGCAAAAAAGGTAATCAAGAAGAATGTAGTCTTTGACTTGCACTATAGCGCTATGCACACTAACACTTCATTTAGAGAGATCTGAATGC
The DNA here is from genome assembly GCA_019776745.2 of Taxus chinensis. NCBI lineage: Eukaryota > Viridiplantae > Streptophyta > Pinopsida > Cupressales > Taxaceae > Taxus > Taxus chinensis. The sequence continues at coordinate 297,325,471 of CM034147.1, read as the reverse complement.
TCACATGAAGTGCATGAAACTACTAGGTCCCTCCTTTTTATTTACTTGTCAATATGTTAGCATGCATATTCATAATAACCATTAACCATTAAAGTATAAACCATTACATACATCTTATCATGGAAACACATATAATAAGGAAATCTAACAGATAAGATAATAACTAATATCAATTGCACCATGAGCTCTCCATAATTAGACATGTTAATGATCATAATCCATCCTCCATAATTCATTATAATAAAGTATTACATTACAGAAGTTGAATACATCATAATACCAAGGCACCGAACCATGCGTGTAAGTATCAAACCCTAGACCATAACTCTAATACATAACACATAATATCAAAACTCAGACGTAGTACTAAAACAATATACCTTACATCTATATAGGTGTGGGGACTTTCCCTTCACCACCCATGCATCTTCTAATAATAGGTGCCTCTAAAATAGACTACATGCATGCTTTTATACATCAACTAATAATAGATCATCCTATAAATACAACTTGCTTTATTCCTATTAATAGCCTTCATGTGTCAGCTTGATTTGCATGTTTATTATCCTAAAATAGCCTTTACTTGGATGATAAGACATACTTTGCGTGATGAGCACTCCAAGTCTATTTTTAGCCCGTATTCCAAAAATTGGCTAAGTCCCGAATTGTTTCTTGTAGGTGCACAGTCTCATGTGCCACCTTCTTGAACATATATGTATGACCTCCCACATGCTACCTCTACTACTTTGTGCACACACGTTTTTGTGCATAAGCCCCTATACTTGTTTTGGTACTTAGTCACTTTCCAATCTTAACATTAACCCACACTAATTTCATTTCCATCCTGAGCAATGGGCATACTTAAATCATCCCTCTAAAGAAAGAATGAATAAAGGGTGCTCAAGAATAAGAAATATGAATACAAAGAATAAGATAGAAAGAAGGAAAGAATATTTAGCGCGAACTGGTATTCTACTCTTCAATTAGATGCAAAAGTTTAGGAAAATCCTTATTAAGGGTACTCACTAGCTCACCCCACTCTATCAAACCTCTCTATCTTTAATCAATGTCTATTTTATCACACCTTTTATCATAATAAAAAATTTCTACCCAATCCCCGTCGATCTTGACCATTGTCAATGAACATCCTTAACCTTTTTTTTATCATTTGTCTCACAAATACATCCGAATATCTACATTTTGAGTTTTATAGCCTCCTAGACTCTTCATTGTATATTTTAGTAGTATCACTTTCCTTTTGGCATTCAATGTTACCTTTTTATCATTATTTTAGCAAAACAAGTAATTTGCCTCAGATCACCGCAGATCCTTGATCACCATCATTCCCTGTCTTTTTTCTATCATTCTAGCATTTATCATATTTTATCAATCTTCTTTTGGGTTTAATTAATTATTTTCAAGCATGCCTGTGTTGTAGATGAAAATTTCAGGTCCTTCGCACCCCATTACCAGAATTTACGATCTTCCCATCATCTAACAACCGTTATTGTGGGAACAATTCAACACGCTCCACAAACTCACATTGTGCGCCTTCACATTCACACCAAATTTTGAGGATATTGAAGAGCACTTAAATATCCTCCAAGAAATATGAGAACCAACTGAGGAGTTCTAGTATGACTATTTCGAGGGTTTCAAGATTGCCACTGCCCTAGCTTGGAATGCTTACAAAGCTGAACAAGACCTTCCTATCCATCTTGAAATTTGAACTATATGTATTATCATTTATTTTATTATCATTATCAACACAAATTAATTATATCAAATGAGTTAACACCCTTTAAGGAAGTCCCTTTGGATTCCTAGGATTGACACTTATCGAGTAGCTCGTTACCAACCTTATCTAATAACTTTTATTTAGTTATCTTTGAATATAGGTCTTCTCACTGGGTGAAAGGAGGAACATCTTCACATTGTCCACATTTTATCACCCCTAAATTATGAATTTCGACATAGGTATTGGTAAACTCTGCTCATTTGAGTTTTTGGTACTTTCAACACTTTATAAAATTATATCCGAAAACTACTTGAAACATCCTGACATGCCCTATGGGACTAGTTAGTCCCTTTTTAATCTAAATTTCCATTTATTTTGTCTAATTTTTCATCTTGGAGTGCGTTGCTGTTTCTTAAATTAAAAATAAAAAATTAAAAGGGAAAAGTGATCACAGGTACACTCCTTTCTTCCATCATTTTCTATTTCAACATTACATTTTTGTGTTTGTACTAATCAAATTAAAACATTTCCTTTGGATTTTAAAATGAACACTCATATTTTATTGATCACATAACTTAATTAGGGGTTTAAAAATTTACATTAAAAATACCCCCCTCACACAGAACCAAACCACATCAAACATAACTTGAATTTAAAACAATCCTTCCTATGTGGACCTACTTGGATTTCATCATCAAGAGGATAAGTTGACTCGGTGTTCCACATGAGTATAAATAAGCTAGTGGGCCATATATTGGCTAAGCACCTGACACCCTTATCACTACAGGACTGTGAAGTGAGGGGGTAGGCCCCAATACCACACCTTATACCGACACTAATAGATATTTTGGCCTCACGTACCTTTGGGATATCGAGGACTCCATCCTTTAAAATCACCTAAAACTAGCCTTAGATAGCCATTTCTAAGTTCCTTTTTCAGCCATTTTTCACATTTCTTCTTTTCTTAATTTAATCAATACAATCAAAACATTCTCCTATGTGACTTTTTTTTCTTGTTATAATCAACCATCTAATTCCTTTTTATTTTTAGTGATTTTTTTTAGTTCATGGTTCTAAGAAGACAACAGTCTCGTCTACAAAACTTTAACAACATGACTAACCGTTTCTAAAAAACCTTGGAAAATGTACAATCTCTCCTTCAAGACATTCCAAACATAATCGAACAATACCAATTTCCTCCAACAACTGATCAAGAACCCCCACACTCTCCCAACAGTCAATCAACTACGTCAGAAATCTCAGATTCATCCAGTCCCCATTTCTTTTATAACGGGTATCTAGTCTTCACAGAGATTCTAGATTCAAACTCGGTGGCCCTGAATGCCTATCTCACTTCTAGGGGTGTCTCCCTCTAATAACCAACACCTAAAAATCATCGTCCTATGTCCAATTTCACTTTTGACACCTCCCAACTCATCAATCCTAGTTACAAGCTGGTTATCCAACAACTTCATCCTTATTCCACTACTGGTGGATCAAAAACATCGACTCCTACATCATTAGCACTTGTCATCACTTTTGACCTTAATGCTTTTTCATCACAATATATAACCAAACAACAACCATCTTCCTCACCAAATACCTCATCTAGATCATCATCCTTGTAAAATAATACAAACACATCCCCTTCCACATCTAGCCCCATAACTATTAATGTTTCTTTATACCCCATGTAAGATCATCCACCATCCCTAACACAACCCCCATTATCTTGTCACAATAACCTACCTTTGTTGTTTAAAGTTTGATCATGTCCATCCCCACATGAATACCCCTTATCAACATAAGTTCTATTGCTATTACACACCCTTCTTCACAACAAACATCGACTGCCCCTGTTTCAAAAATTCATACTCACTATATACCTTAACCATTTCAACCACTCATCAATACCTCTATCCCATCTTAATATATACCCCAACAATCTCAACCCCTTATCCATACCTCCATTCCATCACAGTATGTACCACAACAGTCACAACCCTTCATTAACACTTCAATCCTAATCCATTATTAATATATTTAACCTCAACAACCTTTAGTTTCACAACCCACATATAACATTCCCATGAGTGTTCCTATCCAACATAATATTCCTTTACCATATCAATTATATCAATAAGAAAACCCACATACCTATAATAATAAACCTTTCCCGTCATCATTCAACCCAAAACACTCATTAAAAAATGATCCTTTGCAAGCACTAATGAACATGATCTCAAGTCTAGAAACCACCTCCATGGGTCCCAAAAATACCTTATTCTATAAGTAGATTTGTAATGAGCCCATTCATCCATCCTTACCTTACAAATCCTATCCTCCCCACTAGGAACTCCCTAGGTTCCTTAAATTCTATAGTAAAGAGGAGATGTAACAACACATCTGAGCTTTCCATCACACCTGTTATCATATCACACATGGCTAGGACCTCATGCTAAGGACATTCCCTATGTCCTTAGCTGGTCCTACATTATGTTGGTATACCATTATCCCATAATATATACTCTTCTCTTTGACATAACTTGCAAAATCCTTATTAGAATATTTCTCGACAAACATCACTTGTAAAGTTACGAGTATCGATAGTTATGCCATTAAACAATTCGAAGATGAATCAATTGTAGAATTTGTTGCATGCTAAAGGGGTATTATTAATCAAGTATCCTTCTCCCTCCCACAAACTGAGTTGATTGAGTTTTTCATTCATTCTTGCACTTAACATATATCATCTATAATCTAAATACAATATTTCTAAACGTTTGATGAATCTTTTACTATGGCTCACAAATTAGAACTCCAATCCCTTGAGGATGGTAGATTCAAGTTCAGATCGAAGAAACCTAAAATTGAGGCCTTTTTAAAACCATTTTCCATTCATGATAATTCCAAAACTTCAGTGAATGTTGTCATCGTAAAGACTGCTTCTAAGTAATGTTTGGTTTCTGAACACACTCATCCTTAACGTAACTATACACCCATCAAAGAATCTTATAACATGGTTTTTGATAAACTCCTAGCTACATGTATGATAAAACTCCCTCCTATTCATCCAATCAACACATTTATTTCAAATCCCTCTTGGTATAAAGAAAATGATTATTTTAAATACTATTGGGTCAAAGGTAATGAAATCAAAAGGTGTCGTTCATTTAGAAACATCCTTCATGACCTTATTGACAAAGGTGAGTTACAACTGGATAACCCAAATGCACCTCCAAATTAGAACTTAGACATCTTTAAACAACCATTTATGAACCATGCCCCATCCAATAGTCATCCCCAATTCAACATCGTTTACTCTCATCACACTATCAATATAATTAAAGATCTATCTTCCACACCATCGACATCGAGTGTTCTTATCATAGAAGCACCAATCAAATCATCCACACCTAGTGTTTCTGTCATAGAAACACCAACTACCAAATCACTTGGCTCCTCTATTCTTACCTCTTAAAAGACCACCGTTTTCCTCTACATCTATCACATCTACTTCAAACTCATCCGGGACATATTCTAAAGCTTTAGGAAAGAAACCCATCATAAAATACATAAAGAGATCTTATGATAATCACGTCTCCCTACACCATAGTCAAATTATTTAAAAATACATTACATGACCTCCAATCCACCCATCTAAAAAATTAGAAATCATATCACCTAATCATACTATAACCTCATTACAGGTTCCAAAGTCCTTTCCCTCTACTCTGGGGCCACACCCCTTGTCCAAAATCAAAGTCACTGTCACAAAATCAAATGTCGTTCCCCAACCAACACCTAAACACATCACGCAAGAAATTACCCCTTCACCCCTCACTTCTAAAACAAAAAACGAATCACCAATCCCATCAATGTCAGCCCTGATAGGGTACTATGCTAAAAAACTTGAAAGGATTATTCAACGATCCATCATAATGCTACCTCCTCTCAAGCCATTTGGCCCTCAGGGGTGGAAACCTTCTTGGTACAATTTTGAAGCATTTTGTGATCATCATCAAACAATGAGAAATTCCACCAAGGACTAAAAAGCACTCCATGGTGCCATTAAAATCCTTTCCAACAAAGGGCTTCTCCCCATGGATTTAGAACATCTGAAAAAAATAAAATCACTCATAAAACCCCCAAAACCACAACACCCACACCATCATCCAACACTACGTCTACATCTAAAAAAAGTGAGGCCTCTTCTAGAAAAACCTCACTTCATCAAATTGACGTAGTACGTATAACTACCAGAGCCCATAAACAAGAACCTAAGGCTTCATATAAAAACAAGTCCAAGGTCTCCATCTCTCTCACCCCCAAATCCTCTAATCCTCCATCCTATAAGGCTAAGGTATCTATCCTTGCCACTCCACAAACCCAATCCACTACTTCTGTATAGAATACCATCATTAAATAACTCCATCAAGCTCCAGTAAAGATGTCCTTTTATGAGCTTGTCCAAACCTCTCCACAACATTGACAATCCATGATTGAAGAACTTTAATCCATATCAGTACCTTCAGATGACCCCTATCCATTCAAAAATATGGTTAGTACCCTCAAAATGTCTGTTGCTATTTCTTTTGACAAATATGAAATCCCATATTTACATCCCAAATGCCACAACATTCCATTATTCATCATCTCCCAAAGTGATGATACCCTTATTGAAACAATTATGATTGAAAATGGCATGAAAATCAATACCATATCATCCCACAATTTTAACCAGCTCCAACTACCTAAACTATCATCACTTAGTCACCGGCCATACTACGTTCTTTCAATGACACCATTTCTCTTGCATTAGGCATGATTATCTTACCCATAAAAGTTGGTGCTAAGAGCCTTCACAAACTCTTCCACCTTGTAGAGGGAGGGTTTCAATATAACATGTTTTTAGGTCAGTCTTGGATACACGCTATGCACTGTATCCCATCTACACTTCATTTTTTTTCTAAAATATGAGCATGAAGGTACAACCCTCATTGTTCTAGCTTACCAGAACCCTTTTAAAGCATACTATTTGACATATCAACCCAACGACGTGATCGTTCCAAAGACTAATTCAGGATCCTGTAATGAAGCCTCTACAATTTCATCTATTTCCGCATCAAAATTACCATGTGAAAAATCCTTCAAGGATGTCATGCAACACATTTCGATAGGGGAATATCACCTCCTTACCCTTAAATCTCTTCCTACGCCTAAAATATATGGAAGACCTGACACAAAACTGTTATACGAACCCAACGTTGGAGATGTTATCTCCTTCGGTCCACCTCACCTTAAAAAAATATTGTCTATGGAGGGATTGATCATCCTTCCCCACATCGTAATAATCGATGTCACACTAATCCATTCATATCAGATTCTATCTTCTTATATAACCAAACCTTCACACATATGTATCTCCATCGTTATGCCTAGAAAGGCTTTGGGCCAAGATACTAAAAACAAGGTATTCATGAATTATTACTTTATCATTCCTGAAAACCTCTTGAGAAATATGGGTTAGGCTTTGAAAATCCTTCCTTAGAGACCTTCACAAGTACCACATCTGGATCCGTGGCAGAACCAAAACCATCCTCTCTACTTCACATGACGACTCTGTTGACACAAATGATGCCATTTACATCCCTCCAAACTTTTTTTTATTCAATACTATTGCCTTAGCAACACTTTCTTATCATATTGACAGCGGTACTATTGTCAAGCAAATGTGCAAGATGAAAATTCAAATTTTCAAGCATGACAACTAGACCCAAATTGAAAATTTTATTCCCAAGTCTTCCTGAAGCCCTCTCTTGGTCAGTTTGTCTATTGTGTCATGTCCAGTTTGACCTTACAATTACTTCCAAGATGATGAAAAATAAATTACAAGTGTTTAAAATGATGTGACAAGATCAGCAATTTCATCTGACAAAGTGTTCTCAACTGCTAGTTTCTTAGCGGGCCTAGAAAGGCTAATTCAGGCCATTCCAATGCTTGTGCTCATCATACGGGATGAATCAAAAGACTCAAACTCATCCAAATGTGGTATTGAAGATATATAAATATTTTGGAAATGATTTAGGAATATTTATGAAGGTTTTACAGGTTTTGGAACAAGAACACTGAAAGTGGGTTTTTTAGGGTCAAGGAACTTGCAATCTGAAATAGTGCCTGAGCTTCGGAAGATGATTCCGAGAGATTTATGAGGATTTATAGGTCAAACAAGATATAATTGGAAATATATTTCAACCATATACATGATGGTAATTTAATATTTTGTGAAACAATCAGGATATGTTTTCCACAACTCATTTTTAGCAGACACACCCAACTTCCCATAGAAAAAAGGATATTTTTGAGGGGGTTGTAGGAAGAATTGATCTTGGGACCCATCCAATTTATCTTGGAAGGTTTTTTGGAGTAAATTTCGTATAAGGAATCACTAAAAAAAATCTCTTGGAGCTCTGGTAATTATCTGTTCAAGTTTCTCTCTCTCGCAAGTAAGTTCTCACAGTTAGTCATTTTTCAAAAGGGACACTTATCACCTTCAGGTTGAGGAAAAATTTATTGTCCTCTTATCCCTATCCCTTGGGGATAGAGGGGAAAATAAAGTGCACCCAACCTCATTTATGCTTCTAGGTTCCTCATATGATTGTGATAAGCTCTTCGCAAGCCCTTTTCACCTTACTCTAGCCCCTCCCGTCATCGAATGAGAATGAACCACTTGTGAAACGCACTTGAAAGAAAATTTTTCTATCCCTCCTAGTCTTGTTCTATTGGGAAATAAGGTAAAATACAAATTTCCCCTCTTTTTCCCCTAGTGTGGTTTCTCATATGACCCAGTCTCAACCCTCGGGTGTAAGGAACAACCAATCTAAACAACAACCTGATCTTCAACGAATGATTCTGGGAGCTCCATAAGGAGTTAAGAAGAAAAAAACTCATTGGAAATATTTTAGAATCATATAAATTATGAAATGTTCAAATACTTCACAAGATATAAGCACTTCTCAGTATAACTCATTTTTGGAGGGCACACCCTATTGTCCCAAGAAAAAAGGAGCTTCTTCATGTAGTTTCAAGAAGAATTAGAGGTTGAGGCCCATCCCATTTTCTTAATAAGACTCTCAGGAGTCAAAATAATATATATTTTCATCAAAAAATACTTCTTAGAGCTCTAGAAACTTCGTTGACAAGTATCTCTTTGGTGAGGTGTGTTTTTGGTACTTAGTCAATTTTTCATCTCTAAGTGCATGGTGCATTTATTTTTCCTTCTTGTCCATGTCCCTTAGAGACAGAGGGGAAAAAATATGTGACCCAACCCATTTTTTTCTCTTGGATCTTCATATGACCTCAAACTAGCCCCAAAAGTGCTAAAATGCCTTTTTCTATCTCTTTCCTCACCCCCCCTCATCGAATCACGCTGTGCCACTTATCAAAACTAGGTGAGGGCACATTTTTCTATCCCTCTTGTCCCTGTCCATTAGGGATAGAGGGGAAAATAAAATTTTCCCCTCTCTAACCCCCAGTTTTTTCTTCCATGTGACCCCATCTAAGTCCCAGGTGCTTAATGGATTATTTTGTCTCATTCCTCTCTTGTCCAATCAAAAACTGCCACTTGTCAAGCCTAGGTGAGGTGATTTTTATGTCCCTCATATACTTGTCCCATGGGTATAGAGGTGAAAATAAAATTCACCCCATGCTATGAAGATTCAAAACAAAAAATTTGGCTAAGTGTTTTACCTTGGTGGTTATCTCTTCTTCCTCTCCCGTGAACCATAAGTGCTGCCAGAAGTTGAAAAACACAAAATAACTCCTATCCACCTCATATTTTCATGAGAAATCCATTAGCTATATGAAAAAACATCTAGTCACATATAAATTCATTAGGAACTCTTATAAGATTATTCCAAAGCATCCTCCATTGTAAGAATGAAGCCTTTCTCATTGCCAATGAACAAGGAAGATGATCATACCAAGGGTTTAAGTTGAATTTTCTTCTCCAAAGCATCTTTGTGATAAATGTACTCAAATTAATTTTTGTGAATGCATGCTTGATGATGATTTTGAAGAATCCACAGATAATTACTCATATGCAGTGTTTAATTGATCAAAAAAGGAGAAAGAAGGCTCTTTTTCTACTACCCAAGTTAAGAAATTGAATCCTCAAATGGAGAATCTATGAAAAATAAAAAGAAATGGAAGATAATAAAATTATGCTTTCACAGGATCAATTGAGAATATTATTTTATCAATAAATTACAACACCCTCTGATAATTCATGTGTGTGTGCATGTGCCATCAGTGTAATTTGCTAACATGGAGCTATCCTAAAGTGTGGGACTTTACAAAATGGGATAGCTCTCCAGAGAAGGCTGAATTCTCTTCCTAATCCTACATGCCAAAACTACTCCTAATGTAAGAAAATAGACTATCTGAACCTATCCTAACATTCCAAGGAGACAAGGAGAGAGATGCATGAAATAAAACCTACACTAGAAGCGGTGATACACCATGAAAAGGAGTTGTTAGTCACTCTTCCCAACCTATAAAAAAAATAAAGGATGAACTTGGAGAGGGTGGAAAAGCACCATAGAATAAATCACATGATATTTACCATCCCAAGTAAGCACAAACAACTAAATCCTGCAATGACACAAGGATATACACAGATCCTGTAAGCATGATGAGAGACAAGTGAAAACAAACACATGATGCAAAGGATAAACAAATGTATCACAAAACACCATTTCCATTACTCAAAAAGTATGCACAATACACTATTGTAGCAAGATGAGGAAAGAAATTCCATTACAAAGCTTCAAAAGGAAGGCATGAAGCCCCTAATTTACAACAACCTAGCTATGGATAAGAGGGGAGCATGGGGGAAATAATTCCAACAACCTTTGAAATGTGCATCCCCTTGCAATTTATAAAATTTTGTGAGAAGAGAGAGAAAAGAAAAATCCCGAATGCATTCCTCCAATTCCAAAAAATTGCAACAATTGATGTGAAGGTATCATGAGTGACTTGCAGGACCCATTCCATCTCTTACTCTTGCTTGCAGTTGAAGAAACTAGCACCCATGCCTCATTAATGATGGTAGGTAACTGTTATTGTGCCTAGGCGTGCAGTATAAGTAATGTAATTTTTGACCATATTCCCTTCACCAAATCTTAAATCTGAATTTTATTTTGTGTAGAGGACTCTGAGAAATTTCCAAAAAGTCCAAGAACACATGAAACAAAGCTCCCAACTGAAAGCTATGGCCATTTTAAGTTTTTCAGTTGAACTCCTTACATGTGGGAATCTGACCCCCATTTACTTCTCCTTACCTGTGAACTTCTCCATACTTGTGAACTTCTCCAACTACTTTAATTCACTCATTTTGTGAAGTAAATTAATTGTATTTCACCACTTTATTTCTCTTTTGCATTTTCCTTTCATTGCAGGAAACAAGGATTGCTTTACTGCCACCTCACCCTTAGTTCATCAACTTTTCCACATTACTTTACTTTTCTTAATTTCATGAAGTAGTTTTAATTCACCTCATTACTTTACTTCAAATTCCCCTTTGTTAGGTGGATTTTTGATACTACTCTACTACTCTTATATGCTTTGTGAAGTAAAGTAGTTCAAATTCACCACTTTACTTTGTTTTTCCATCCCCTTTGTATGCATTGATTTCATACTACTTTCCTACTTTGAAAAATAAGTAAAGTAATTTAAATTCACCACTTTACTCTATTTTTCTCCCCTTTACCTGAATTGATTTCATATTGCTTTAGTGCTTTGAAAAATAAGTAAAGTATTTTAAATTCACCACTTTACTCACATTTTCTCCCCCTTTGCTATGCAACTTTTTCACACTACTTTACTACTGTTTTCATTCCCTTTGTTATGCAGTGATCTCATACTACTTTAATGCTCTTTCCATTTCCTTTGTTATGTGGTGATTTCACATTACTTTATTACTTCACTTAAAATAAGTAAAGTAGTTTCAATTCACCACTTTACTCTATTTTTCCATCCCTTTGTTATGTGGTGATTTCACATTACTTTATTGCTTCACTTAAAATAAGTAAAGTAGTTCATATTCACCACTTCAATTTACTTTTAGCTCCATCCCTTAGTTTTGCATGCGATTTTTCACATTGCTTTACTACTTCATTTTAAGGGAAGTAAAGTAGTTCCTATTCACTGCACTTACAAAGGAAAAGCAATAATCTCCCATAACTTTTGACAAGTTGCTGTGGTTTTTTCATACTGTTTTACTTGACTTCTTTTTAGGGAAGTAAACTAACTCTAATTTACCACAATACTCTAACTATTTGATTTGTTTTGCACAGATTTAAGAGAGAATTCATTCAACTCACCATCTGACCCACCCATAACCTCGTCGAGATGTTTTTCAGCTTTGTCTCATTTTTGAAAAAACACTTTTTTCATTTTTTTAGCATATGGGGATTTAGAAAAATTACACTAAAGTTCCCCCAAGCCAGTTGTACCATTTTAAACCACTTTTGTCAATTATTTGGCTGGTTATGGACTTCTGAAGCCCATAGAGAGGGGAATTCCATCAAATTAATGCGAGTGCTAAAAATCATGAAATGTACCTGCTTTCTTCCAGATTCATTACTGAAACTCTATTAATTACCCAAGTCCATTTTTCTCAGGTTGTCCATTTTTACCAAGGGTAAAATTGGATAAGCAATTTAGTGCAAATCACGAGGGACATTTACCTACTATATGGAATGAGACTAGCTTCCTTGAAGCATCCACTAGGCATGGAGTCCTCTAAAGTAACTTAGAACTGATCTGAAACTAGAAATTTCCACCCCAAACCTATTTGAAACACTACTATGAAGATGCCACCTGTTGCTTACACTCAAAATCTCCAACTTTTTGTTTGAAGTTATTAAAGTTCATTTTATGACATTGGAAAATTATATTAAAACTTGAATTTCACACCTTGCAACTATGATCCATGAGGATGAATGATGAATACTCAACTATGCCTCAAAATCTGATTCTTTCCAATCATGAAGCACAAATCGATTGATTCCTTGACAAGATGAAGCATTAGCACAGACTTTGTAAACACATGATGATTTGGGAGGCATATATAGGACTATAGAAAAACTGATATTATTCTTCTTTCTTCCAGGTTGCTTACTTGAGGATACTGCTGAAAGTAGGGGTTGCTCTTAACATTGAGTTTTGGGGAGGGATGCCTACTCACACTACTAATTTTCTAACTACTGTGACGATAGTAGAAGCTAGTTGTTATTGTTCTTGAAGGGAATAAATAGAATGGAAATCATTAAAATCTATCCTCTTTAACTGGTTTTAGTTGTCTATGCATTTGGATTATTCCTTGAAGATTGTAACTATTTCTTCACGTAACTATGAGCTTCCTACTTCCTACAACTACTTATGGGGACATGATGCACTATAATTCTTGGAGAAAAAACGAACAAAATCTATATACAACATGATACAAATCATGCATGCCTCAAATAAGACATGTAGAGTGTGAATAAGAACTTCTTCTATTAAAAGAAAACCTACTCCTACCCTTCACCAACAATAGAAATGAGCAACTTACACAAAACCTGATATTGATCAATACAAAGTAGCTATCCTTTCTCACAATTTACAGTCATGTAGATGATTTGACATTAGAAAAATCTATGGTTAAGAGTGAAAAACTAACTTCAAGCTGATTTTCCACTCCACTCATCAAGATATAAACTAAAAATAGGAAAAATAACTCTTCTAGTTGTTCTTCATTTGGTTTCTAAGAGGCATTACAAGTTGATCCTTGATACTCTATGAAGTTCATCCTCATGCTTGGAAGTAAGCATGACTGAGTTGTGAATCCTCATTTGGATTCAATGAAGCCAAATACCTGATGGGGAAAGGTCTGATCCAATGGATTTCCCAACTGCTATGAGCTTCAACTCAAATAAATAAGTATTCCTGGAAGCCTTCCTAGAAAAGGTGACTGTTTGTGAGCTAGATTTTATTTTTCTTTATCATCTACAGAAAAGTGATGTTCTTTCTTGATGAATGATGTGAAAGTGATGTCATCCTTTCTTATTTATCTCCTTCCTTGACAACCTGAAGTTCCTTCTCAACATGCAAGTCACTGTGATTGTCTTGCAACATCTATTGGGGTCACTTGTATGTCCACTACAATCTAGCTGAAACCCCATTGCTACTCACTTGGGAGTTCCTCCTCCACTTGAAGAAAAAAATACTCCTAAATGATTTCCTCCTTCTAACATGAAGTTTGATAAATCAAAATCTTCAATTTTCTACTCATGAGGACTATTGTGGGATAGACAAGGTCTTCTTGGATGTTCTCCTCTCATCATGGCTTCAACAACCAAATCATATCCTCCAAATTAAAGCAAATAATTTCTCAATGATGTTATCCTCATTCAATGTCTCCAAATATGATTTATTTTCCTCCTTGTGCTCCTCTATAATGGAACCTAGAACTAATTGTTTCTCCTCCTCCATGACTGAATTCCACAGATGGTGGATGGATCAAAAACCTCTACAAAGATAGTGTCATCATGCACACTGTACACTCAGAGAACACAAACTTCTTGATCTTCACTTAACTTGCTTCTTGCTCTACTGTTGCTACAAAAATCGCATCCTTCACCATCTTGTCTACTATGAATCACAACTTCCACTAGAGGCTTAGTCAATAATGGAATTTTCTTGATATCAAACTTGGAAGACCACTCTTTCAAGTTTATTTCCAATTCCTCTTTACTAATATCTTCTTATTTCTCCTCTCCATCTACTAATTTTTGATTTTGTTCCTCCCAAAATGGATTTAGGACTACAAGAGGAGGGGTGGGTTGGGGTTCAATTGGTTTTTATATTGTTTGAGGTAGTGGGAGAGACACAACATCTTGTTTTTATGGGGAGGGGATGGTTTCTTCAAAGGGAAAAGGGTAGAAGAATTGAGATGAGATGGAATACTAGAAGATGGAGAAATGAATTCCACATTTGGGGAAGCATGTAAGAAGCTTGAGTTGTGACACTTAGGTTGAAATGACATAGATTGAGGAAGGGAAAAAGAAGAACTAGGAGCTAGTGGTGGACTTACCCATTGACAAGGTTTCCTTACATCAAGCTCATAAGACTCTATCTCCTCATTCCATTATGCAAGTAGTGGCAAAATTTAAACCATGAATTCAAGCTACTACTGAAGGTTGCAATGTCTTGGAAAAGGGCCCACCGAAGAATAAGGTGCCCTGAAAGCATAAATGAAGTTACTCCCTTCAATGATGCTAATGGTGGTGATGAGAGTCTCAACTTGAAATAATGCAATCTTGAAGTGATGAGTCATGCATATTAAGAAGAAAGAGAGATACTCAACAAATTCTTGAAGGGTAACCTAGATGTTTCTAATGACCGGTATGAGGTTCCATGTGACAAGTATGCTTGTGAATATGAATATTTCTCTTTCTTGTTGGAATAAGATACCAAGAAATACGAGAACGTCAACATGATTCTACCTCTCTCGAGAGAACTTATTCAAGGAGATGATAATTTCATCAAGGAAATGGATTTCTTGGTTCTCGGTGATCAAGAATGGGAAAATTATAATAATAAAATTTCAGATCCAATGTTTTTCTCATTACCTTTTCATGAGGATGGAAACATTCAAAAAGAAAAATGGAGAAAGGAAATTTTGCTTCATCCTATTACTATTTTTGTTAAAAATGGAAACATTTTTAATGGACTTCAACCTTTTAGTGCTCACTATGCTCAAGAAAATAATGCTCTCAACATGAAAATTGATGTCAAAT
The DNA here is from genome assembly GCA_019776745.2 of Taxus chinensis. NCBI lineage: Eukaryota > Viridiplantae > Streptophyta > Pinopsida > Cupressales > Taxaceae > Taxus > Taxus chinensis. The sequence continues at coordinate 297,309,892 of CM034147.1, read as the reverse complement.
CTCAAGATGGACAAAGTGAAGAAAATTATAGTCTCCATGTTGCACACCCAACCTTGAGCTCATTCTCTTTCCAAGAGGATAATTTAATGCATATGACGTGTTGTGTAAGAAATCATGTTGTAAAAGAGCTGAGGTATGAGGAATATGATTTCTTGATATAATTGAGAAAAATGGAACATCAAGAGAATGTTGATGATGTCAAAGTTTTTGAAGCATCTACCAAGAATCAACTCATGAAGATAGTGGTCATGAAGTATATGATATGTTAAGAGAAACTATATATAAATGGAGAACATAGGCCTTGGCATGAAAACGATGAGAAAAACATGATTGAGGTTCATCTTCATAATAATAATAGAAAATCAACAAGTGGAACGAATTTGGGAATTAAGGAGAATATAGAATGTGTGTGTCAAAGAATCAGAGGCCATCAAATGAATGAGTTGATAATGAATTAGACTAGAAATCATGGTATATTTCTCAAGAATATGAGGAGAGGTTCATACTTTAGTGAACCTATCAACCAATTTGCAAAAGAATGACATTCACCGATACCTATTTACGAGTAAGCACTCAGTCCAAGTTCATGTTTGAGTGAAAGTGGGTTGTCCCCCACCTACACATAGGTGATTTAGGATGTTTTCCTTTGTCATTACGTGTTGTGTTTTCTCACCTTGTGTTTCCCTTCTCATTTTGTGTGTTTGTTTCTTGTTGTGTGTGTGCGCGTGTGTTCAATAAAGGAAGTTATGTGATATATCTCTATATGTACTCCGCAGCCCAATGGAAAAGGCACTATTCCATGTTATGTGTTGAGATTATTAGTTTCCACTTATCCTATCATCATTACACTCAATCTAGAATAAGTCCCTAAGATAGAGCCAACTTGTCATGTAAATGTGTAACATGAAACTTCAAATTTTCAAGCATGAAAACTAGAGCCAAATTGAAAATTTTGTTCCCAAGTCTTCTTGAAGCCCCCTTCCGATAAATTTTTCTGTTGTGTCATGCATATTTTTACCTTGTAGTACTTCCAAGATGATGAAAAAACAAGTACAGGTGTTTGGAATGATATGATAAGATCAACAATTTCATCTAGCAAAGTGTTCTCAACTGCTAGTTTCTCAGCGGGCCTAGAAAGGCTAATTCTAGCCATTCCAAGGCCGATGCTAATCATACAGGATGGAAAGAAATGGTAAAACTCATCCGAATGTGGTATTGAAGAGAAATGAATGTGTTGGAAATGATTTAGGAATATTTAATAGGTTTAGTAACAAGAACAGTGAAAGTGGGTTTTTGAGGGTCAAGGAACTTGCGGTCTGAAATAGTGCCAGAGCTTTGGAAGGTGATTTTAGGAGCTCCGTAAGGATTTAAAGGTCAAAAAATATATCATCATAGATATAATTCACCCCTCTACATGATGGAACTTTCATATTTTGCACAAGACTCAGGTGTTTTTTTCCACAACTCATTTTCAATAGACACACCCCGATGTCCCAATAAAAAAGGAGTTTTTTCATAAATTTATAATATTAATTGGAAGTTAAAACCCATCCCATTTTATTCATAATGATATTAGGAGTAAAAATCATATATGGTTTCATAAAAAATGACTCCCTGAAGCTCCGAAAACTTCACCGGCAAGTCTCTCTAGTGAGGTGTATTTCTGGTACTTAGTCAAATTTTCACCTCCAAGTGCATGGAAAATTTCTATGTCCCTCTTGTCCCTTTACCTTGGGGAAATTAGGGACAATAAAATGTGAGCCACCCCATTTTTTACTGCCAGATCTTCATAGGACCTCAAACTAGCCCCCGAAGTGCTAAAATGCCTATTTTTAGCTCTTTCCTCATTTCCCCCTCATCGAATCATGCTGCGCCACTTGTCACAACCAAGAGAGGGAAATTTTTACTATCCCTCCTATCCCTGTCCCTTGGGGATAAAGGGGAAAATAAAATTAACCCCTCTCCAGCCCCTAGTCTTGTCTTCCATGTGGCCCCATCTCAGCTCAGGGTGTTTAATGAATTACTTTGCCTCATTCCTCTCTTGTGTAATCGAAAGCTGCCAATTGTCAATCTCAGATGAGGGCACATTTTGGTGTTCATACTACCATGTCCCTTGGGGAAAGAGGGGATAAGAAAATGTTCCACATGCTATGAATATTCAAAACAAAAAATTTGGCTAAGTGTTTTACCTTGGTGCTTATCACTTCTTCATCTCTTGTGAACCAAAAGTGTTGCCGGAAGTTCAAAAAACACAAAATAACTCCCACCCACACCATATTTTCATGATAAATCCATTATTTTTGTGCAAAAAAATCAAATATCCTATAAATTCATTAGGAACTCTATTAAAATTCTTCTAGAACATCCTCCATTGTAAGAACGAAGCCTTTCTCATTACCAGTGAACAAGGAAGATGATCATACAAAGGTTTTAAGTTGAATTTTCTTCTCTAGAGAATATTTATGATAAAATAAGCTTAGTGAAACCATTAATGGATTCCATGCAAGATTCTATAATGTAAAACCTACCTCTGATTTTTTTGATTTCCAAGCATTCCGCGGGAGAAACATAGTGAAATTATGAGCACGAGATTGTGATGAAGAGTCGAATCTAAAAAATAATGTTTCCATTGCAAACCGAGGTAATTTTTGTCACTTACTAAAAATATTATATAGCATGCCCCTTCACATGCTATAAATAGTAAGTCCCTCGATTTGCAAGCTTTGATCACCCATAACACTTAGAAACAATGCAGAATGGTAAGTAGAGTAAAAGTGTCAATTTTCCCAAAATAGTAGGTCTAGAAAAACACTTGATAAAAATAGAAAGTGGCTAAAAATAGAAATGCACAGTCAAAAAAGGATAATTGGAATGTTACAAAAGGTTTAGAAGCTTAGATTTTAGAAAAACAAGAGATATGTCCCAAAATAGCAGAATCTAGTCCAACCTGCTAAAAATAGAAAGTTTCCATTTTGGATGTAGAAAGTTACAACTACCTCCATTTTCACTCATCTTTCCACTTTTTGAACTCTTCATAGGGTTTTAGGATGATCTCATAGATTAAATAGATAAATGTAACATCTATAAGAGTCCTAGAAGCATCTTTTGGATCATAATTGTGCCCAAGAGCATGACAAAACATAACAAAGGAAATTCTGGATCACTGAGAAACTAGAAAATATTCAAAGGGTGTAAAGTAATTCATTGATTCATCAGAATAGGTCATCATATCTCATTGGTCAAGTTGGAACCATCATCATATCTTAGTGATCTAGTTAAAGTACGCCCAATGAGCCAAGTGAGTTGAGCTCCGTGAGTTGGGTGGGTTGAAGCGAGTTGTTTGAGTTGAGCTTGGTGAGCTAGGAGTGCTATGTGAATTGGTTAAGTCAAGTGAGTAAGGAAAGAGCTCATTTCCTTTAGGATCTCACCTGAGGAGATCTTGCAACAATGTTTCTTAACATTCATTTGGTGGTCCGAGGTATCTGTGCATCTTTCAAAAGGAGAAGATGGTGATCACCATGCTTTAGATCAGTAAAAGAAGACTCTTTAATAGATTAGTCAATCCCTTTCCCCTCTCCTCTTCTCCCCCTTTCTTCTAATTATTTGTTATACAAAATCATTGTATTTTGTCTTATTTAATTAAGTGATAATATTTGTAATTTGTAAAATTATTATCTAAAAATTATAAGAGAGATATTTAATTTATCTCTTCTGGGGGCAATTGAAAGGTCATAAGTAGAATAGGAACATGAAGATGTTGGTGTGAGTCACCATTCCACATCATCAGGAGAGTCATCTCACTTAGGTGAGATCATAGGTCTATATGTCATGTAGGGGTCATCATGGGATTCTCTTACGAGTTAGTGTGTCAGTTGTGTCATTGGGAGTTACTTCCCATTCTGGGAATGTAGCTCTCCCTCTCCATTTGAGTTGTTGTGATTGTAGCACTGGTGGTTTCATGACACCATCTATATGTACACAACATCGAATCTATGAGATTAGAGAGAGTTTTTTCCCTAACGAGGTTTTGATTGTTTATTAATTATTTTACATGCACATTTGGTTGAGGCTTTCTCTTCCTAAGATCTTGTCACGCTACTATTTGCACATCTGTTGATGTTCACATTGTCCCTCATGATCCTAATGCTTTGGGTTTTTGCACTCCCTATTTCATGGTATCAGAGCCTTGTTTTGTTGATCCATGAAACTCTTTGGTTTTTGTGTTATTTGGCTCTCCAACGTGATATACATGTTTTATTTACATTTGTCATAATGGTTATTCTGTACGTGCTCTTTGTGTATTGATTTTGGGCTTCATACCTTTGTTCAGGTTAATCGTGATTCATTTTTAGGTATTCATAGTTTTATGGGTTCTATATGCAGCTGTGAAGGCGTTTTGAGGTTGTTGACCAATTTAGAGTTTTAAAAGTGTTGTTTGTATGGGTTTTCAAGGTTTGTAGTAGCTATTTCAGGCCCTAACTCGGTCCTAGCTCACTGAGTTGGGAACTGATCCGGTTTCCCTAACTCACCACCTCCTCTTTGTAAACTTTTCATGCTCTTCATTGGACTCATGACTCGTGTTTTTGACCTACATTGTTTCCTTGGAACCTTGGCCTTTAGTCTGCATTTGGGGTTTTGATTTTGTGATTGCACTCATTTGTTTGGTTCTTATTTGGATCACATGCTCATGCTTCATTCCCTCGGCATCCATTCCCTGTTCAACCTTGTCTAGGTTCATCTTTACCTCAGATATTTCTATTTCAGTGTTGTTCACTTGTGCTAGCTTGGGCTCTTCTTATTGTTCCCTCCTTGATAACTCGCTAGCTTCCTCTGTCTTCCCACGTTGGTGTCTGGTTTGGCCACTCCAATTTTTCCTTGGCTCTGCATAGTGCTTGGTCCAGTGTATTGGTTTCAAATTATCCATTGGTCTGCTTTCCTGAGCTTGGATCCCTACTTCACTAATGTAACGTGTGTCATGTTCTTCACTACTCCTGTTTGGATCATTTTTCCACATGTCAAATACTTCCCAACGGTTTTAGCTCAACGTATTTCATGTGGCCCACTCGGCCATTTTAACAACCTCCTTGGTGTTTGTTTTGGCCCTATTCCTATGGCCTCAATGCTGTGACTTCCGCATTGTCTCTCAATTTTCTACTAGAATCCCTAACATAGATCACCCACCAGTGCTTCTAACTTGGACCAATTTGAATTCCTTGACGACGTGTCCTAATCCGACCTTAAGCTTGGTTCCCACTTCGGCACCACTCCCGAGTTGTTTGGTACATTACTCGGCCTTGCCACATGGACTTCCTCGGCACCTTGCTTGGTCAACTTAGGATGCCACTCTTGACGTGTTGACCTCCCACCTTGAGGTAAATTGACCCACTAAGCTCCCGTGCTAACTCACTTCATGACACCACCCACCACCCAAATCACTAGTGAGCTAACCCGACTTGACCTCCTTCATGACTGTCCTAGCCCAAATCCCGCTTGCTCCACATGTTTGGCATAACTTGATGGTGACCCCTGAATCACCTGCTACCTCACTCCACTGACCAAATTGTGTCATTTCACCTCAGCTTATTGAGCTATTTTGTGGCTCACCCACCTACTCCCAGCTCACTCCCTACTTAGCTAGCCGAGCTGCTCACTAAGTTGGTTGAGCTATTTTCTGCCCTTTCCACCCAGTGAGCCTTGAACACTCCCTGATCCCCCCTTTTGGGATTTTTAACTTTTTTTCCATTTTTATGTACGGTAAACTAGTGTAAATGTGGGAAAAACAAAAAAAATCATTGTACATAGGGGGTATTTTTTTTCGGGCTTTTCATACAGGGTTACCAGGATTTTTGGGCCTTTTTTATCCAACTCTTCATTTATAGTGCTCTTCTTCACCTGTGGCTAGTGGACGCGTATGCCACAACCTTATAGAAAGAGAGCATTCTATTTTACATTGTGAGATGCCATTTTTATCATGTTGAGAAGTTTTTTGTACCGTCTTTTGTGCCTTTTGTGCTTGATTATGTGTGTTCCTCTACTTCTGACTAGGACTTCATTGTGGCATCCAAACTCACGTGACTTATCACCTACTGTGAGGTGAGTGGTCAAGTGTTTGACATCGCATGAACACACCCTATTGTAGTCACACACTATTTTATAAAGTGCTGCAGATAGGGTGGGTTATCACTATTCTTCTCGGGTGTCATTTTGCTTGCAGACGCATTATCGGCTGAGACCGATGTCTTGTATTCTTGCACCCTCTTCTTCTCATGCACCTTGCAACTCTTGTTTCCACTTCCACATCATGGAGGATTATCTTTATAGACTTGAGCATCATAGGATCACTTTATAGCTTCCATCACTTCTTCTTGGGAGAGAGAACATTCAGCATGGTGTGCTTCTATGGAATGCTCCTTTGCCGACGTAGGTCTTTTACGCTTCTTTCCTGGGCCAGTTCATGTACCCACTGATTCTAGTCATCTTGAGTAATTTCTCGACACTTGTGACCAAATTTTTGGTCACTTGATGTGTTATATGCCTCTCCACATTCATGTGGTAGACTCAAATTCTCATTACCACATTTAGTGCATCTTTCTATCCCTCTTTGGAGACCCTTCACATACTGCTGCCATTATTACTACTAATGATCCATTGGTCTCCTATTCTTCTTCGTGTGATTTCAGTTCGCTGAGACATACTTAGTTCTTCTGATGTCAAGTGTACAACAAAGGACTTCTCTCCTCCTTATCAGCTAAGACTGACGTCTTGCATTCTTGCACCCTCTTCTTATTGTGCACCTTGTAATTCTTGTTTCCACTTCCACATATGGAGGATTCTCTTTCTAGGCTTGAGAATTGTAGGATCACTTTACAACTTCCATCACTTATTCTTAGGAGAGAGAACTATTCAGCATGGTGTGCTTCTACGGAATGCTACTTCACCCATGTGGGTCTTTCACACTTTTTTTCCTGGGCTAGTTCCTACACCCACTAATTTTAGTAGTCTCGAGGAATTTATCGACACTTGAGACCATATTGTTAGTAACTTGATGTGTTACATCACTAGACCTCTCTGCATTCATGTGGTAGACTCATATCATCCCTACCACATCTAGAGCATATTTCTATCCCTCTTTGGAGACCCTTCACATACTTCCACCATTATTACTACTATTGATCTAGTGGTATCCTATTCTTCTTCATACGATGGCAGTTCCATTGACATAGAATTTCTTAGTTCTTCTTTTGATGATGAGGATTGTGCACCATTTCTGATGTTGAGAATATAACAAAGGACTTCTCTCCTCCTTATCTCACCTTTCCATAGACTATTGACACTTCCCACATCTCATCAAACATCAGAAAGTCCCCTTCTTATCCTTATACCATCATTGAACCAACCTCCTTTCCACTTCCAATGTTTGAAGCTCCTTCCACCCCTCTAACTTCATTAGATGACTTATACCTATCCCACATTGCTCTACTATTTGTTGATCTCCTTTATTGGGATGAGTATCTAACCTACCTTCTTCATCTTTTTACAGAGTCCACTTATGATGCACTTCAGGATTCTCATCCTTCTACTGGTGCTATGGAGGAGTTTATCATCTCTATTGTTGGGAGTGACCCTTTTGTGACTCTTATCAATTTCAATTTTTTGGAGTTCTTCATTGATCCAACCTTGCTTGTGGATCCCTTTTCTGTTGTGGGGGTTGTTACATTTCCTTCACATCACTTGGAAATCCTTTCTATGGGTGATCCTCTTCTTCAATCTGAAAGTTCTATACATGTGGTATTATCTTTAGTTCCTTGGTGCTCCATTGCTATACCTATACCAAAATTCCATGGATCAGACTCAGAGTTCTTTGTGTTGGTGCCTTCGATTTCCTTTATGGAGTGGGAAAATTCCCATCACATCATTTATGTCCTTAAGTTAGGCACATAGTTCAGTGTGGGTGGATCTTCTTCAGTCTAGAGAAAGAGGACCATGTCATTGAAAATATTCTAGGAGACTTCTTAGAGTTGCGGAGTTCAAATATATCCATGACATCTTCTACATTCCTCTCATCTCCCTCTTCTTATATATTCTTCTTCCTTCTGAGAGATTTCCCTTTTGCACATGGGTACCTGTATGGATAAAAATCAACACACAACCTTCAATCTGCACTCAACCCCTAGAGGTCGTGCCAAGGTAAGTGATTTGGAAATGTGGATGACTAACTATAAGAGATTCAGTGGCTAAGACCTGGTAGCGTTAATTCTTAGTAGCTGACTAAATAAAGGGGAGATTTAGTGGCTATGAGCAAGTAGTGTAAATTCCCTATGACTTGATCTACTTGATTGAATCTAAATGTTAAAATAGTTTGAAGTGTCCAAATTAACTAAGATGAAATTAAAAATCTAGTCTAATATTGAAAAGGGAAATTGATCTAAAAAAATCAGCAAAACTAAGACATTACAATCACAACCAACAAATTGCTTTTAGTCTAAACAAATAAATCCTAAACAAGAAAAATAGCTGGATGTGGCTATTTGTCTATGTAGTTGTATATTAAGTCTAAAATAATTTAAAACAAGAATTTTCCAATTAATCTATGATATGTAGACAACTTCCTATAGATATCCTTCCCTCCAAATCCACAGAGATAAGAAAAAATATCCGTCATCAGGATCTACTATGAAAGATTTTAATCATCTTGGAAATTGATTAACTACTTGCAGATGAAAGGAAATTAATTTCTACTCTATTTGATATGATACAACAATAATAAATTGTAGAAATGAAGGAAATCAAACAACTCTAACCTGGAATTCATAGAACAAAGGTAAATCCAACTTTTTAATAATTTGTCCCCCTAGTTTACCTTTTCAGTTCCTCATGTCCACGTGAGTCCAGAGGTTAGGAATGTAGTGACAATAATAGAAGGAAAGCATTGGAACAATGGGAAGCTTAAATTGGTAAACTGGAACAATGCCAGTGGAAGAAAGATAACACAATAGAACTGAGATTAGGTATGCAATTTCTAAAAGGAAAGGATACATCTTAACATTTGCAAGGAAGAAAAAAATAATTCTCTTGCCATTTGCTTGAAAAAAAGTGATAAATTTATAGAAATTTAGTTGTAGAGTGAATAAGAACACTTGGTAGCAATGGGATGCCAAATCAACACATGAAGAGGTAGTTAACTATGCAATCAACAATCAAAAGTGAAAGAGGAGTTAAAGCATGAAAAAGTCAAGAAAAAATTTAGGAAATTTGAGTGAGAAACACGTCCAAAAACTAAACTGGAGTTTGGTTACACACGTTTAAAGGACAAGTGACCTATTCTAAAAAATATGCATAGGACCACCACCCAATTACAGAGCGGTGATTACAGGACTGTCGCCTTGCCTGGGAGGTAGTTATAAAACCGCCACCTAGGCAGGGCAGTGGTTTTGATACCAAAGGCCAAAAATAAAGGAAAATGAAGTGGGAAGATGGGAAAAATCATGCACATACTCAGTAAGACATACTAGGCTACAAATATAAACTTTAAGTAGGTTTTAAGAGCTCGAACACCTTCTGAAAATACATGAATCACAATTGGGGACCTTTTTTTAACCGTTTCCAAAAATGTAGCATGTGTGAAATTGGATGCATACACATTGCTCCCTTGGAGAAGCAATTTAGCCATGAAGAGTTGTAAAGCATAGATTCTGAGTATGGCATTTCCAAAATGGGTAGTTAGAAGCTATACCTGACACACCCGTGTGCCAAAACATCGCCTTCCAAAATCCCATTACCTGTAAGACAAAAAAAGAACTCAAGTGCAGATAGATAAAATATAGAAAAATAAATGCTATATCAAAACGGCAAGAGGACTTACCATTTACGTCGGGATAAGAATATACCTTTGCTAATGCTCTAGACCTGTGGTCACATATACTCAAAACTAAGTTAAAACACAACACACACACACACATCAAAATAATTCATTTTTCAAATCATTTACACATATCCTATTGGTGATTTTTGAGCTCTGGGCACACAGTGACCATTTCGAGCGAGAGTACAATTGAAATGACCATTGCAATGAGGTGAAGATGGATTCAAGATAGAGAAACCAACCATGCAGAAAAAGTTAGTTTTTCTCAGTTATTCATTTTAAAACCTAAAACATAAAAAGTTGAAAATCTAAGCCTAGGTGGGAAGAATTTTGAAATTTCTTGTTTTGAATTGGTCCCTAAGGGGGGCGCACATGGGGTAGTCTTTTATTTCATGAAAAAAGGTCTTTTTTTACAATTTTTGGAGTTTTTAGGGTTTAAAAGATGGCTCGTTGGATTTTGATAGGATCGCCACCCTACGCAAGGTAGTGGTGAAAGGATCACTGCCTTGCTAGGATGGCAGTTATAGAATTTCCACCCTAGCAAGGAAGAAATTACAAAATCACCACTCTACATAGGGTGAAAATTATGTCATTTTTGGGACAACGAGTAATGTTAGCATGTTTAAACTATTTTTTTTAGATTTTGTTTTGTTTTGTAATGTTTTTGATGAGCATGCCTATGTTACTAACTCACTTTTTTGTTGTTTCATGAATACAGAAGGAGTATGTCCACTGGAGCTGAAAGAGATAGTGTGTGAGTGGTTACCAGCTATACTCGACTAGTTGACACATCTTGAGTAGACACATTACACAAAGCAGGGATTTGGAGGATTGCACGGGTGCCTCACATTGTACCTACTAGTTAGATCATGTGTGATTTATTCTCTTATTGGGATGTGGAACAGAACACTTTCTAATTTCTAGGGGTTAGAGGAGAGTGGACCATCACTCTCGACGATGTATACATGATACTCGGTGTTCCCATACTTGGATGATGATTGAAACTTGAGATAGTGGGATCTACAAACAAGGAATGACTTCAGGCCACTTACTTAGGAGATGGTGGGGTGTCACCAGGCACCAAATAGAGTATGAGAATTCTTTCTATCCCCATGGTTCCTATCCCCACACTCTGTAAGGCCATCATAGGTATCTTGGCCTCGTGGTTGATAGGGGATAATGATGGGGACAAGTTGTTATATTATTGGGCCCCGATAGTGATACATATAGAGCAGTATGGGCATACCTATGCCTAGGGTGCAGACATATTGGGCACTACATACCATGATTTGTATTGAGTGGTCAGACTACAAATTTAGTCACTTAGCCATCCCACACTTGTGATGAGTTGGTTTTATGAAAGGATTATCCCCTATCAGAGGGGAGTACAGGTAGAAGATCTAGTGGCTGTTAGGGCCACAAGGTGGACCGGGATGTCAGTGCTTAGGGTGCCATACTAGTTAGTGGCTACCTTGATTACAGATGAATTTGTTGTTACACCCTACTAGGACATGGAAGTATTATGGGGAGTGGATGGGAGCACAGTGATAGCTTGTGCCACCACTACTCAGTTAGTTGACAAATCATCTAGGGTGGAGAATCACCCATTTGGAAGAATTCCTAAGTAGTTTGGACTTCCATACATTGATGTCCTTTCTCCTGTGCTAGATATTTATAGGAGTTTTAGGGAGTCCTGAGACAGACCTACAGGTGATCATGGTTAGACAATTGTGACTACATGAGTTCCCATTTCAGTGAGATAGGTTGTCCATTCTCTTCGAGTAACTAGGCCCGCACCACTTCTCCAAATCGAGGCCACACCCGCTTATAATGGGGAGGAGTAGAATATTCTGATTGATTTAGATTCTGAGACTGAGGTGGAGACATGTGAGGAGACTGGTGAGGAGGCAGTTGAGGAGGCCCATTTAGAGGGAGGTGATGAGGAGGATAGTAAATATGAGTGGCATGACACTCAAGAGATATCCAGGGTCGAGAAAGAGGAGGCATATGCAAAGATGGAGACATTAGTTTAAGAGGAGACACTTCCTCATGATGGAGATAGAGAGGAGGAGTCTGTTATGGGACAAAAAATTAACTCAGGAGGCAGGGAGACACCTGTAACAATATCACTATCTAATCTTATGTGGATGCCTAGAGATCTGAGTATGTAGATACTCTTATTTCAACTTTGTTAGATAAAACTGTTAATCACTATATACCGTAATTCTATATTTTTTTGTTTTTGTGGTTTTCTAACTCACTATTGTTTCTTTGATTTACACTGAATACTCAGGAATGATGAGACATTATTCGTCGTGACTACTTGGATATCTTGTTGCTTTTTATGGGGAAGCCCAACCTCTTTGGAAGGCGTCAGAGACCATTCTTGATTTTAAGATGAGGGTTGCAGGGTATGAGTTAGCTAAGATAGAGAGAGGATATGGAGTCATTCACATAGTGAGACCATGACTAGTGGTGGTACTTATGACCACTCACACCACTCAGTGCAGTCATGACACCATAACCATAACAGGAGACTTGGAGTCAACCGTGCACCCTATCAGGGATCCCATAGGGATTGATAGGCTATTAAGCCTTTATTGCTTCGTTTCCATTTTTTGAGGCATGTATATGAATTTTTTTTGTATTTCCAAGTTGATCAAGAGCATTTTGAACATGCCTAGTGTGTGATGGCATTGTACAAAACTCTATTTATTATTATATATCTACAGATACCTCTCTTTGGTTCGACTATATGTTGTATAGAGTTGAATTTCATTTGTGGTTTGCTTCACATGTGTACTTTAGATGTTTATAATTTATGGTTTTTGTATGCTTTTCAGAACATATGAAATGGATGATGTATGCAAACTGAATGATCTCTTTTTGTTTTTTTACAATGGTGATATATGCTGATTTTGCAGACACGTTGTAATGTTGAAATTTATCTTCTCAAGTAATGTTTAGTACTTATTTTTGTTCATGGGAATGTTTATTAATAATGATATGATGATAAAATGAATTCACTCCTCTCCTAACCCCACATAGCTAGTGAGATTCGAGGGCTCAACACCGAGAGCTAGATGTTTCACCGAATTGTAGTAGATAATGAAAAAAATAAAGGTAAATAGGCCAAATAGGAATAAATGTTAGATGTTGGTTGAAGGTTGAGTGTGTGTGTTTCTAATTTCTGATCCAAACTGATTGTGTGAGCTTCCTTTTGGCTAGGAGGAACTACCTGTAACGCAAAGAAAGACCACAAGTTATAGTAAATAGCAAAGGTTAGCGGATTTCCTAGTGTAAGATAGATTCGGGAAGTGTGATACTTCCTCAATGGTTGTCAATCCATTGATATATAACTCAATATAAAATAACTGAACATGCAAATAAGATAATCTAATGCTAGTGTTCTGATTTAGGTATCTCAGATTGCTATCAATGTCAATCCAATTAAATGCTAAGTAATTAAAACGGTAAAGGTCCCGGGTCAGGTTATAGGTTGGGTAGGTGGTTTGAGGGTTACAGTCAGGGTCTGGGTAATATCTAGTGTAGTTTGGCTTGATTTTGGATGATTAGGAAGCTTTCTGGTTTAAGGCAGTTTATCAGACACAAAGACCAATGCCGGTTAGGGTGTGACCGATGACGGTTTAGGATGTCCAATATTGGCTACTATGGATAATGACAGAATGTAAAAAGTGGGTGTCTAGGTTCTCTCCGTGTCTACAAAAAGAGTTGGAAATGTCTATGATGAGGTTGTAGGTGGGGTATCAGGTTTGGGTGAGGTTTTGTGAGTTTTGGAGGCTGTTAGGGGAGGTTTAGTGAAAGTTGATAGGAGACACAGTAATTGACGTCTGTCTGGTGTCTGATGCCGGTGAAGAGGAAAACATGACGACAGTTAAGGTAACCAGTGTCGGTAGGGGAGAAATGGTGGAAATTAAATATACCTAGTTTTTGGACTTCTTTGTGATTGCACAAAGAAGGGAGGGAGGATTGTTGGGTTTTTAATAAAGTTAAGAAGACTTAGGGATGCCTAAAGATCAAGTGTGGAGATCTAAAAGGCTATGGGTGGTAGGTTGGGTAGATTGGTAAAAGGTGGGAATGGAGGAATGTAGGGAATAAATAAGATCCACTAACAAAATGATAAAGAAATTATTAAGTAAGTACATAAATGATGTAAATCAAATACACTTACTTGTCTTTGCAAACCTGGTTAGTGAAGGAAGGTAATGGTTGATTTGTGAAGAAATTTGTGGTCAGTGCCACGAAAATACTTCCTGGAGTGCTCCTGTTAATGCTAATGCCTTTGGAAGAGTCTTAGGTGCTTGCTTGAATATGTGATTGAGTGTATTCCATCGTTTGGATGTTGAGAAGTCCCTAGTTCATGCTTCAATGCAAGATTTATCTCAATAATTAGAATGACCAACCTCAGTAAAAGGTTACAAATATATATATAAGGTAACTGATGATGGTTAGGGTGAGTGACATCAGTTAAGGGTTAACCAACATCAGTTAAGGTGAAAAATCATAGGTTTTCCAAAAATAGGAAAATCCTTGCTATTTTTGGCATGCTCTGGTTGTCCTTGTTTGTCTCAAGTGAGGATTAGCATTTAGATACACGAGAATGTTGTTGGAGAAGGAATATGACTTTAATTTTAGGGTTAGACTAACTCTGAGTTGGCTAAGATAAGCAGAGACTCAGTCTTAGTTAATTAATAGACTAAGAATAAGTCCATGAAGAGGTGTCTAGGTGAGGTGTAAATTAATTTAATTTAATTAATTAATTATGAGGATGAGCATTAATTCAATTGTAAGTAATTAAATTGATATGAATGCAAGGTAAGTTGTCATGGTTAGGTGAATACATTACGTTAATTAATTAAAGGGGACCAAAGGGAGTGTGACCCAAACTTGGTGTCTACATTTTCCCCTTTTTATTGCGTAGCTTGTATTGGTAAGCAATGATAACAGAAACTAGAAAATGGTTTCCCTAAATATAGGTGAGAGTGGGGTTTCCCCAAGTAGGGTTGAAGGTGAGGTTTCCCCAAGTGTGGGTGGAGGTGATCCCACTCAAACCAGGATCTGATGAGGCGTTAGATGAAGTTGGTGAGTGGTTTGATAAATGGGAAAGTGATGACAGTAAGGGTAGGTGGGTTGTAGGTAATGTTATGGTCTCTGTGGGTAATTGGTAAGGGTTATATTGGGTAATAAGTTAGGGTCATTTTGGGTAATGGGTAATGGAAATCAAACACATGCACACATAGATTGTGATACGATATGAGGTGGAAGAGATTGAAAAATCTACATTGTCCAAGGTTGACAGGTTATACAAATGAGGTTGAAGTGATTCAGGTATCCAGGGTACAAGATATGGTCTAAAAACACAACTTAGGTTAGGCGCATGAATGTTTAGGTATGATCCGGCACACCAAAGATTTGGTCAGAATAAACAACACAATAATAGGCAAGGCAAGGTCATTAGGCTAAACAACATGGGTAATAACATCGTAAGGTATAACAAATGCAAAAATTCATATTGACACTAGAGTGATGTATTTCAGGTCAGGGTATATTGGGTTGGGCACAGGTGAGGCCAAGGTATAGGTAAAAAACAAGTCCCTAAACACAGTTAAGGAAATGTACAGGTAGTGTAAGCTTGTGGGTAGGGTGGAATAGGTGTTGGTAAAGGTAAAAGTTATTTAGTTAGTAATGTTTTTAGGCCAAAATGGGCATAAGGTGACTCAAAAGGTAATAATAGGTGACTGATGCCAGTTATGGTGTAACCAACATCGGTTGGCTAGGGCATGACATGACCGCTGTCAGTCATGTCGATTTGGGGCTAAAAAAGAAAAATCTATGTTTTACGGATTCATTTTGACTTTTCCATTTTTAGAAAATGACAAAGGAGAAGAGGAAGATTAGAAAATGATAGTACAAGGCATTGAGATGAGTTGGCGACCCACATAACGGGTGATTGGTGTTTGATCAGTGGGTCCACGAGATTGATTCGATTGATTTGATTCGTTTGGAGGTGAGGAGTTGATTTGGTCATGGCAGAGGCAGGAGAGGGAGCGGGTGGACCATCGACACATCGACGAAATGTGCCACCATGAAGATGGTGTCGAGATGAGGAAGGATGCAATCCGAATCCATCATTTGATTTAAAATGGTATCGTTGACATTGTGTCGGTTAAAAATTTGGGTGGGAGTTTAATTTTGAATTTGCAAGTAAAATTAAAGGAAATGAGGGGTGGGAAGTTCCAATGTAGGTGAAATAGGTGTGGGCATGGAGCTAGGATAGGTTTGGGTGGAGGAGACAGGTGAGATTAGATCAGAGGATATCGGGTGAGGTGATGATTAGTCACTTGATATAATCATTATGTTGATTTTTGATATTTATACCGACATGCGTGCTAAAGATAATGATGTTGTATCAGAGAGATTTGAGATACTTGTATTTATTTGTATATGTGTATATATGTATTGATACACAAATTTTTTCATTTATATAGTTGATATTTATCAGATGAATGATGTACATGTTTTAATTTTCATTATTATTGTGTATTTATGGAAACTAGGTGAATTAGGCATGATTGCGTCGAGGTAATGTAGGCATGATTGAGTTTAGGTCAGTTAGGAATGGTTGAGTTTTAGGTTATTTAGGCATGGGTGAGTTTAGGTAAGTTAGGCATGGTGGAGTTTTGGTTGACTTAGGTATAGGCATGGTGGAGTCTAGGTGAGCTAGGCATGATGGAGTCAAGGTGAGTTAGGCATGATTTGGTCATGTTTTTTTTGGGTTTGATTTAATTTCCAAGTGATTAGTAGTATGGAAAAGAAATGATGATGTATATGTATGTTGTGGTGTAAATTTCCCATTGTTTGATATAATGGAAATGCGGAATGTATGATATGATGATGTAATCAAATGGTAGGTATGTATGTTTATATGTTTGTTTAATTTCCAAGTGTTGTGTAAAATGGAAAATAAGGTAGAATGTGAATAGAAAAAAGGGGGAAAATTGGTTAGGTTGAAATAGACAAAAGGTGATATAGGACTTGATTTAACAATAGAATGGTCAAAGATGCAAGGCATTGAGGGGATCAAGTTCATGTTTACCTTCGAGTTAAGAAAAATTATAAGCACCTAATCCATAGGTATGAGTAACAATATAGGGTTCAAGCTAATTAGGAGAAAATTTTCCCCATTTAATTTTCTCCTCTTTTGTTACATGTTGATTTTCCTTCAAGACGAGGTCACCGACCTGGAAGGTTCATTCATGGACACATTTATCATAGGCACATTTGATAATTTTTTAGTAGATTTGGAGGTGATCAAGAGCATTGAGATGACGTTCATCTAATAACTCGAGTTGTGCCAAATGGTCCTGACAAAATTCATCATCGTTGAGCATATCTTTGAGTGAGATACGAAGAGATGAAATTTGGAATTCGAGAGGAAAAACAACCTCTGTACCATAGACCAAATAGAAAGGTGTGGCAATAGTTGAGGTATGAATACTAGTGTGATAAGCCCATAAGGCAAAAGGAATGTGTGTATGCCAATCCTTTCTAGTATTGTCAATTTTTTCCATAAGAATTTTGTTGGTTGATTCAACTTGACCATTGGTTTGAAGGTAGTAAGGTGAAGAAAATTTGAGTTTAATGTTGAAGGCATCACAAAGTTTTTGTAGGGTTTTGTTTTTGAAATGTTTTCCATTATCAGTGATGAGGTGGTGAGGAACACCAAAGAGACAAATGATGTGATAGTTGATGAATTTAAATATTTTCTCAGATTTCATAGAAATGAGAGGCATGGCTTCTATCCATTTAGTGTAGTATTCAGTAGTGGTAATAATCCATTAATGAAATTGGGAAGAATGAGGATTGATCTCTCCAACAAGATCTAAAACCCATTGAGAGAAATACCACAGATCTCATGTGACCTGTAAGGCATAACTAGGGGTGTGATGGAGATTAGCATGTTGTTGACATTTCACACAATGTTTGACATAGTCACAACAATCTTTGGTTTAGGGTTTTCTAGTAATAGGCCAGGAAAAGAATGCGTATAGTGACAACCAAACCATTGAAGTGACCCCCAATTTTTTTTTCGTGAACTTCCTTTGTGGTATAGGGAATTTCAGAACTTGTACGACATTGTAGGAGGATATCGTCAAAGCCATGTTTATAAGGAATACCACCCATGATGACATAACGAGAGACACTTTTGAGAAAGGATTGTTGTTCATTATGAGTAATATTTGGAGGTAGAATGGAAAAGGTATAAGTAGAAGTAAAACTACTTATACTAAAGGTCATGTTGGTTAGGTTCAATTTTTCAAACAAGGTTGACATGTTGAAATATATAAGAAGGTGATTGCAGCCTTTGTATTATGAGAAATATTTTTGAGTTGAAGGGTGAAGCGGGGATTTGTGAAGCTAGGTAGGCCAAGGTGTGCACAAATTTATTAGTGGAACGTGGGGTGGTTTGAAGTGCATAATGGTCAAAGGTATTTAAAAGTATGTCAACATGATGCTTATAATTTTGAAGTATATCATTACGACACTGGTATATACCATTAACTTGGTTTACAACTAGTTGGGAATCGCCAAAGATATTAATTAATTTAACATCTAAGGTGATGGTGGTCTGAAGGCCTAATACAAGTGCTTCATATTTGGCAATATTGTTAGTATAATAAAAATCTAGCTTGAAAGATAATGGCATAGTCTCGTATTGCATTGCATTTTTTATGTCGTGTGGAGTTGGTATTTTCAGCAATGGGCCATTGTTCGTAGTATGGCTTTTCATGTCATTCTACCTTTGTCGTATGCTTATATTTTTCATAAGGACCGATGATGTAGCTCTTATGGCAATAGGATGACACCAAAATTGTTCCAATACACAATGGCTAGAGGCTAAGCTCTTCTCCCCCCTCCTCCATATTTCTTCTGCATCACTTTCCTCTCACCCCCATTCTTCCATCCTACTAGGGCATCTTACCTCTTCCCCATTCTTCTTCCTATCTCTAATATTTTTTTGACCGTCGATCGACTTCTTTCATCACCCCATCAACACTCGAGGGGGCATCTCTCCCTCCTACTAATATTTCTTCTATTCCATCAAATTTTTCTTCTGTCTACTACCTTTTGAAGTACTTTCACTTACGCCATTGTCAATCATTTAAGTGGCATATGATAGACACCTATAATTATGCTTGAGAAATTTAAATATTTAAATTGTGCTAGTTATTCTCCTTTCCCGCAAATTGATGACATATTGTCAATAGCAATCATATGTCTGCTCTTCCATTGTCGTTAATTGATTACATTACACTAATTAATTAAGTCACATATCCAGCTAACATACCCTAATTAACAACCTTTTGTTAATTACAATCACCTCTCTATATCTAGATTAATTAATTATTATTAATTAATTAGCCTTCCCTTCTCATTAAACTAAATAAATCTCTATTTAATTGGTTTAATTCCCTCCTAATGGCTCTAAATCACACTAAAATTTCTCCATTTAAAAGCTTATAAAATCTTGCACATGTACCTATTAGTTAATCATCTTTGATTAATTAATACATACTCCCTTACTCCACATGAGCCACTTGCTAGGCACAAACTAAACCCTCCTAAAGCTAAGGTCAACCTTTATCTAAACCCCCCGTTATCCATAACTAACTCATACATCTACCATTTGTCCCACATTCAAAGAGGATGAAGTGTTGAATCCTTTATCCTTTGGGCTATATAAAGAACCCTCCTCCTACCTTTATACCTACACCTAAATCTCTCAAGAGAGCAAAAGTAAGAACATACTCTTGCATACTAATAGCCTTTTGTCCATTCTTGAGATCCCTATCCTTCATCCATCTTGAAGAGATAAGCCTCACACCCAAGCGTCAATTGATGAATCAAAGAAAGAAAATATAATTTGATTGCCATTGGACTATTTAGGTCCATTTTAATGTTAAATTAGGCAATTAAGGGGAATAGAGTTCATTCATTTACATTGTGTTTTGATTTCATTATTTCAAAGTTATTAATGTTAAGGGTAGGACTTGCTCATTTCTTCATCATGGTGGTACTAATTTCTCATTTTTAGCTAAGTTAGGGAAGCTATTTCTAAAGTGGTAGTTCTTGCTTGCTAATCTAACTTAGTAGAAACAATGTTTGTACACATTTGGCACACCCGGTGGGAGCCTTAGTCCCATGGCATTTTATTTTAAGTTTCATTGTTTTGGCTAACTTTTTGATATGCACATGTAGTAATTAATGTCCATTTTCTTGGAATTTTTGCTAATTTGATCATATGGTTAAGTTCTTGTTCATAGCCATATTTTAATGGGTTGTTGCTATTTTTAAACTAACTTGTCAAAATTTAAAGTATTGTGAGTTTTCTTGTGTTTGTTTCAGGATATTTTGGTTACAGGTGCTAGGCAAAGGTACATTTTTAGGGGCGCAGACGTGATTTTCATGGCACACTATGCCTCTCTAGTGGCGCAGGCGCACTGTAAAAAACTAGTTCTCTATTATTGACCCTGGCGCATGTGTGCTAACCCCGACACATACACCCTAACTAGTGCATAGATGCACTAAACTGGGCACATACATCATTTCGTACTGTACCTTCACTGCATTTTAAAACCTGTCAGATTGGTGCGTACACCCTAAGTAGAGCACACACGATGTTTTAGTGGTGTAGACACAATTCTTGTGGCGCGGACGTTTTGTCGGAATCTGGGCCTGTTTTACAAAGCGGTGGTGTAGACACATTTTCAGTGGTGTACACGTGTTTTTGGTGGCACACATGTTTTTTTGGTAGCACATGCATTCTGTCCAAATTTCCACCTTTTTTTATTGACGGTGGCGCATATACTCTTTTTGTGGCACACACGCCTCTATGGTGGTGCAGGTGCATGGTAAGATAGAAACACACAGAGTGGTGCACACATCTCTTGGGTGGCGCAGGTGCACTATAAATCAGAAACACATAGAGTGGAACACATGTCTTTTTGGTGGTGCACATGCATAAAAGGGGGTGCAGGTATATCTGTTTAATCTAGTTTTTTGTTACAACTTTTTAGTGCTCCTTATTTTGATCGTAACTTTTGACTCGTTAACCCATTTTTGAAGTTTGAATAAGCGTTGGAAAGATAATGGAGTGTACTTTGCAAGGGAACTTTAAAATATAAAATGCCTTTGGTATACTATCTTCTATCACAAAACTCCCAAAATGCCTCGGAGACCTCAAAAAATGCAAATTACTAAAAAACTGTTAAAAAAGTGCAAAAATTGGATTTCTAGAATTTTTCGATTTTATTGGTTTTCTAACTCTTACAGGGTTCTAAAAAATGGTTTACAGGTTTCCTTTGCATTAGGTTTCTTTATACTAACTTAATTAAAAATATTTTCATATTTATTTATGAAGGTGTGAAATGCGTATGCTCTTCCCTCGCGCCTTTCTAGGTGATCTTGGGAATCAGAAACATTTCACCACTTTCTTCATACTTGCAAAATGGTTTAATTAGCTTTCAAACTTGGTTAAAAGGAACTTATCTTCACATTATACCTAGGAATTTTTCATTTATTACCAATTTGAGTGAGATATCTTGTTGCGTATGCTCTTTCCTTGCGTCTTAGGACGATCTGGGAAATCATTTTGGAAAATTACTAACCTTGGTATGTAGGACCAAAATCACTTGTCAAAGAAAGGGGACATAAAAAAAAAACACAAAACCCCCTAATACACGTGTTTCTTACAGGTTGCCAAATGGTGTTCGAGCAAACCACACCTAATTAAAAAAGATAAAACGAACAACATATTCAAAACACTATATTGTAGGTTTCAGAAAAGGGTACGTCCCTCTCCGCTCAACTAGAACATAACCCCTTTGGCATAATGCCTTAAGCTACAACAATGGGGGTGGTTCCAGGAACCCCAAAGTAGTCCATGCAAGAGGGAACTTTGTGGATGAAATGGGAAGTGCTTCACACTACCTACCTGACTAGTGATTCCTTTGTGAGATAGCGTTACAAGTTGTCCCTATGCAACCCTTTTAAGTACATGATGGATGCATTTACTACCCACTGTACTTAAAGGGGGAAAAGTCGAGATACTCCCAAACTAGTTAGTGTAAATTTTTGGGTAAATCACCCCGCTTGTGGACAACTTTGTAACACCTAGGACGAGAGAACCACCTAGGAAAATATACTTTGGCCAGGAGCCTAATTTGACCATTCTAAAATAGGTGTTGAGTTGTGAGCCATATTTCATCACGAAATGTGTGACGCGTTACTTTTGCTTAGTTTTTCACTTACCTTAAGGTGAGGAAAAACTCTGCCGAAGTGAAGCCAACATTTTTCATCCCCATTTTTTGATCTACTTCCTTCACATTCTTTTGACACTTTGTTGATCAAAAGAAGGGTGACTACCTTTTTGTTACCAATCAGTTGCTTTTGCCACTTTTTTTTCCGTTTACGCCCATCCATGTTTGCGGCTGGGTAAGTTAAATGTCTAAAGTGTGTGGAGGCATATTTATATCATTGGTAGCCTTTGTGATCTTGATACCCATGTCAAGATCATCATCATAGTTTGGATTAATTCATCATTTGATCTCCCTTTGACGTATTACCTTGTTTGTATTGTCTTGACACAATTAAGATACTTATGTCATGTTTTTCGTAAATGTGATCTAAGTATCCACATTATGGTGTTACGCTGCATACATTTTAACATATTATTAGTATACCTTGACTTGGTTTGGCTTTAAACATCGTCCAAAATCTTGAAGAGTGTCGCTTGCTTTGTTCGGGTCATTTCAATACCATTTTGACACTAATATCTCGCTTCTTCATAAAGCTTGATTAACATGTCCAATTGGTGTGGTTACGTGGCTTACATTTGTAAACCTCGCCCTTTAACATTTAGGGCTTGTTATTTGTTAAAATTGTCGTGGTATCCTTTGATTGGGATTCACATCTACCCTTTGTTAATATTTACACCTTGTTCATTTCGAGCTTGACGTAAATATTGACATTGTGTTGATCATCTTCGCATAACATTTTCATATGGTGTATTTCCTTGTTGATTGGCTTTGTATTTCAAACTTGCATGATTGTTCCTTGTTATTATTCATTCAGAAAACTTATTTTCTAGGAAAATTCCTCTTGATCTCATCGATATTGCATCGTCACGATTTCTATTTTCCTTAGAATTTCTTCAAAAAATCACGCACGCATTACACAATGTCTAGCTAGTTATCCTTATGCTACCCAAATTGACATGTCACTTCCTTCCCTTTGAAGGAGTTCCATCAAACTATCTAGATCTAGACATTTGTGGTTAAAAAAATGCCAAAAATGACTGACTATTGCTCGGTTCCCCATACTTACAAAAATATGGAACCTAGGTTTAGCAATTCAAATCAAAAGATTCCCATTACAACTAAACCTCATTTGGTTCTTTGTGCTAGAGAGCCCATACAGGTAACCCATTCCCTACCTTCATCTCATAATCGCTGGTATGGTTTGGAAACATCTGATCCAAATTATTATTTGGGTTCCCCCCACTCTTCTTCTGATTCTAATCCAAACATTTCCTCTTCTTTTGAGGATTTCAATCCAAACATTTCTTCTGATTCTTTTGATGATTTGGATCCAAACTACTATTCCAATCCAAACTACTATTCAAATTCATCTAATTCAACTCCTAAGTCATCTAATGCGACTCCTACGTCACAGTCCTCCCTTTCTTTGCAGGACCCCTTTTATCAGTCACCTCAACGATGTCTTCTTCCTTTGAATATACATGTGACTCCAAATCCCTCCAATCAAACATCTAAAACAATTCTTGAATCACTGTCCTCTCTTTCTTTTCAGGACCCTTGTTATTATTCATCTGATGCGATTCTTGAATCATGGTCCTCCCCTTCTTTGCAGGACCTTCTTAATCAATCACCCCTAATAAGTATTCCTTCTTTTAAGATTCGTGTGACTCAAAGTCCTTCGGGTCAAATGTCTGAATTGACCCATGCGTCACAATCTACAGACTTTGGACTTAATCCTACTAGTTTACAGATGATATACCATCATATAGGTAGGTCCACACCATCTTCTTCTACTCCTGAGACATCTAGCTACATATATTTTTTGTCTCTCACATCATCTTCTTCTATTAATCATCATCAAACATCTTCTAAGTCAACCCCTGATATACCGAGTGAACCTCTTTCTTCCAATCAACCCCTAGTGGCCGATCAACAACTCATACTAATTGATCTCTTTCAGATTGAAGAAACAATTAAGGCATTTATAGGGGCATATGAAGATATTCCTTTCAGCAGATTATGAGTAAGGATTATCTTTAGACTTTAATGCATATGTGTATTGTGCAAGGAAAAGGTTGATTCCTTTTATCAAGAAATACAGTAAGTGCCTCTGAACATGTAACTTGATCCTCCTCTTAATATTTCATCATCCCATTCTTCATTATGTGATGAAACTCCTTGTTCTTGCATTGATCCATGGCCTATCTTCTCATCACCAAATAACTCTTTATCTATCATAATTCCTCAATCACAATATCTTATGGGGTCAATGCCAAGTAGCCCTTCATCTTCATCTAGGTGTGGGTCACCTTCTAGTAGCCATCCCTCCTACTCTTTATGGGACATTTTCAAGTAGTCCACTTTCCTCTTATTCTTGGGGCACGTCCAACTAGCCCCTTATATTCTATGTATGGATCACTCCCGGGTAGTCCATCATCTTCTATTCTTGAGCCACATCCTAGTAGTCCATCATCTTACGTCTATGGGTCACATCCTAGTAGCCTTTCTTCTTCTAGTCTTGGGCCACGTCCTAGTAGCCTTGTGTCTTCTATCTATGGGTCACGTCCTAGTAGCCCTTCTTCTTCTATTATTGGGCCACATCCTAGTATACCCTTCATCTTCTATCTATGGCTCACCTCCCAGTAGCCCATCTTATTCAATCCTTGGACTGTATCCTTTTCATCAATCACATTATTATATCTCTACAAAATATTGTGGTAAGCCCACCACCATTTCTTGCATCAGTTCTAAACATCCACGTTCACTTTCTTCTCCTTCTCAAGATTAGACAAGTCATTTGTTAGCTTATAAGAAACCCAAATAGTTTCTTAATCAAGCTCAGATCAAAACTACAAAAATCTCTATAGCTCCTGTTATCACGGAATCACAGCACCCCTGGAGAATATCAAAGTTGTAACTCACGGTGTGATTGGATAACATGGGTACATCATCGTAACCATGTTGTGGGACTTGCATAAAGTGAGATAGACCTCCATGAGAAAGCTGGTTCTCAAGCTCCTAAACTACCTGCCACAATCTACTCTAATGCAGGATAAATCACAATCCTATTCTAAGTCTGAAATTTCCAAGATCATTGAGATCAGGGAGAGAGACATGACTCTTGATAAACATGAACACGCCTACACTACCCCTGGTGATACACCAGAAAAGGAGGGTGTGAGAGTAGTCTCCAAATGTTGTTGAAATACATAGGCAAAGTGCACACTGGAAGAGGTGATGAAAGTTCACCATAATTCTAGCAAAACTGCATTCACAACAATATTCCAAGCATACAAACAATGATGATGAATCCCTACAAGAACATAATACAGTGAGACATAATATTCTTATAGAAAGATCAAAGGGGCAAGAAGAATGCAAGAAATTACACAGCAGGGGAAGATACATCCACAAACTGGATATTTCTATTGCCTTCATGATATACACAGTTGCAATTCTATCTATAAGATAAGGGCCTGGATCACCATGTAAGGAGTTCATCTACAAGGGCCTGCAACACACTGGTTAGCTTATTCACAAAGAAATTTTGGCAGAGCTTTTGTCTACCCAAAAACTCTCTCTTTTACAATGAGCCCAACACTCCAATTTATTAAAAAAAGAGTAACGATTAAGAGAAGGGAAAACGGAAATCTTAGAAATCCTATCACATTCAACAACCTAATAAACTTGTTGCACATTAAATTGAGTGAAATGATTTGTATGATGACTTGCAAAAGGCATCCCCATAAGCACTGTCCCATGTGCGTGCAGCAGAGAAAGAATGATGACCATGCCTCTTTAACCCCTTGCACTCCCAACTACCAGAGATGAAATACAGTTGTTCTAGAACCCGGCCAAAGTTTTCTTAAAAATCTTAATCAAAAATCTAATTAAATATATAATTTCTTGATTTCTATGCATCGGGCTCAGAACCATTGATTCCAAAGGTACTCAATCTTTGTGTGATTCTGTTGATAATCTGCAAAAGGGGCTATGGACACTTCTGAGTGGCGGTAGCAGCTATTTTGGGCCTGGCAGGCGTTTTCATGTCCATTTGACGGGCTATGGATGAGCATGGCAACTGAACACTGGAGCCGAATATATTTTCTCCATCCATTTACAATATATCTACCCTTCATAATAAATCATTCCTACACATAAGAAAGGGTCAATTCATTTGTTGTGGCATAGAGGACATCGTGCTCACTTCCAGAGGTAAGTCCAATTCCATGTGAAAATCGGAGCTCGTTAGTCCAAAAGTTCACTGGCCAGGGTAAATTTGATAGTTTGCATCAGGATGTCCAAACGTTCCAAGACTTTTCTTCTCTACCTTCAGCCGCTTCAAATCAGGT
Organism: Taxus chinensis; assembly: GCA_019776745.2. Classification (NCBI taxonomy): domain Eukaryota; kingdom Viridiplantae; phylum Streptophyta; class Pinopsida; order Cupressales; family Taxaceae; genus Taxus; species Taxus chinensis. The sequence continues at coordinate 297,283,337 of CM034147.1, read as the reverse complement.
TTCTAGCATCCCGTCAGCAATCCCTTCTAAACTCCCACTTGTCTTAGAAGTTGAAGTTCCCTGCTTTCGGCCGAAAGTGCGAAAAGTTGCACGTACTCTCGTCCCAACTGTCTCGGACTGATCCGGGACAAATTTTCCCGATTCGCCTAAGTCCTTGGCTAGAGTTCGCGCCCTTTTGTCCCAAGCTGTCCCGGTACGAAAGTTCTCGATTTCGGCCGATACCGACCCAAAAGGTTCATGTACTTCACATACCTTCGGCCCAACTGTTCCAGGCTACCTTAAGTCTTTTTCGGCCGACTTACGCAAAGAAGCCGACGTAGCTGAACTGCCAATCAGATGGTCCCAGACGTGCCTATTTTCCAACAGTTAGGGACAATTTTTTCCGCTTTTCGGCCAGTTCAGAGGTTTCTACATCCCACGCAGTCCCTTTGTCATCCAAGACGAATGTCCGCAAATTACTACGGATAGACCACCTGGCAGGCCTTTCGAGAACCATTGTGAAATTGCGCCCTTTTTTCCCTCATGTCCCGAAAAGCCCGAAGGGACTAAGGGCTTAGCCATTTTTCGTAATTTTTTCTGGCCCGAGCCTGTTTTTTTGCAATTTTTCTTACCTTTCCTCTGAAGCTTAGAAGTCCTCTAGCTCGGACAGGAGTTGGAAGGTTTGGCCAAATCTAAGCCAATATCAGGGGTAAAAGTGAAGGAAGACATGACAGGTTCACCCTGAATCAATATAATTGCTTGGGACGTATCCCTAGAATGGCGGGGCATGTTATCAAATTACCTTGTAGGTGAATTTTGGATAACAGCTCCCAACAAATCAAACAATCTCAAAATTATAGCTCAAGCACGATTCAAGTAGACGTAAACCATAAGTATTCACCATGAAGTCATGAGCATGCAAAGTGGCGTTAAACCTCTGGCAGTGCGCGGAAATTAATATCTCCCACATATGAAATCTGTGTTTCAGAACTAATCCGTAATCATTTATTATGTGTGAGAACTCGACCTATCAATCGATCGAGATCAGGGATAATATGCATGTTCTTGATATAAATGGAAAGCTGTTGCCTAGTCTCTACACGTTATCAAGGAAGGTCACAAACATTGCATTGTTGGTATCTTTCCACACATAGTGACTTTATTAAAAACCTAATCTGGCTTACGAAACTATCAAGCAGATCTAAAAATAAAACAACAACTTCAAAAATACAAAAAAACAGTTTGCCGAAAACTGTAAGAAAAATCAAAGGTTTTCAAGAGATCAAACGCTTGTAATCAAGTATTGACGGATTAAATGGAACCTAGTTATTTGGTTCCCTTTCTTTCTCTTAATTCCTGTCTTTCTTCTCTACAATTTTCATCCCTTCAGTAATATTGTAAGGTTGGGTTTCTTTCCGCACACATTTTGTGACATTTATCTCTATGATATATGTTTGAGCCTAGTCTTTTATGACCTTGGTAAATTAAAGAACGACTGACCTCTGTGGAGATCCTATCACACCTCAACATCTAATAAATTTATCGTGAAGAACATTTTGGACATATCCTTGTGGACTACTAGCCAATGTCACCATCATAGTCACTTCCACCTCCTTCCATCAATATATATGTGTCTGTGGTTGCTTCTAAACCCCCTGTACAAATTTATTACTGTCATTCTTGAAATTTCATTGCATTTTTAGAAATCAAAAGAAACAAAATCAATCGAATCAAAAGCTAAAAGGTCTGTGTTTAATGTGGCAAAGTAAATTGATGTATTCACTCTCTCTTGGGGCATCATTTCCAATAAACTCTAGATTTAGGGCTATGGATGTTCTGACCTGGTCTCCTTAGAGAAATGTTTGTGATTAGAATCTGAGAAACATCTCCGTCGGGGCATATGGACATTTGCACCTAGAAACGGAGAAATATACAACTATGCCTTTCTCTGGAGATTCCATTCTCATTCATAAAATCCCACGTTTGGACAAAGGATTCAATGTTATCCCTATCACATTGGCTAGGGTGTATTTATTTGTTCAACCTATTAAATCTGATCCCTATCTAGAGGTAATGTGATTCTATGCACTAACACACACATTGGATCTCTATGAGTAGGCCGGATTAATATGTTACCAAGTGTTCCGTTTTGGATCTTGTTCATACTCTTACTCTAGTCCATATCTCATCTCATGATTTATGCCTTACGCTAATCACTTCATCATTACATGAGGATTCTAAGCTACATTGATATCAGTCACATCATTCTTCTACTTCGTTTAGAACATCCATGTGTATAAGATTACTTGTTTTGCCATGCTTTTGCGGACACCTTTGTCCCCTTTCAACAAAAAAAACCTTCCTTCTTCCTTTTTATCATGTGATTTTTAGGCAAACTTATGCTAGGGGCATCCTTTCTTCTTCCCAGCACTTCATTGGTTAATGCGTTCATCATCATGTTTAACCTATCCATAATGGCCTTGGGTCTCTCTTCCTTTACACATGAAGATTTTTCCTTTGAATATTCTCACCTAATAACGTAGGGCAATTGTGGCATCTTCACCTTTCTCGTATGCAACGTGGTCTTATGCCCTTGTACATCCCATCTATTGCTAGGGGCATCCACACTTCCTTGTCTTCCTGTACATAGTTTCAGAAAATTTTCAAAAAAATAAAAAACATTCAAATATGTTAGAAAAATAACAAAAACATTCAAATATGTTAGAAAAATCAAAACATTCAAATATGTTAGAAAAATCATCAAAACATTCAAATATGTTTAAGAAAACTTCTAAAAATTAAAAATCATCCTACAAAACATCGCTCTTTGGTTCTCACTTGTTCATGTGTGTGACTTGTGGATCATCTTGATCTACCTCCATCAACAAAATCTAGGCTGCTTACTTCGTCTGTACTCTAGGGCACAATGAGTTACTTGGTATTGTTTCATAGTGCACATTACTTTTCCATTGAACGCAAGTGTCCTCCGTTATTCCCCTCATATGTATCCTTGCTTGGGGCACCATCATCAACCCTTGTCATTAATTTACACAGGTCGTAACTGAAGCTCGATAATAAAAACATTATATTATGTTTCTCTATTAGTTTAGCTTGTTTACTTTCTCGTATTGCATTACATTTTATATGTTGCATGGATTTAGGAATATTTCACTTTCTCGTATTGCATTACATTTTGTATGTTGCGTGGAGTTGGTATTTTGAGCAATGGGCAATTGTTTGTAGTATGGTTTTTTGAGTTATTCTATCTTTGTCGTATGCTTATATTTTTCATAAGGACTGATGATGTAGCTCTTATGGAAATATGATGACACCAAAATTGTTCCAATACATAGTGGCTAGAGGCTAAGCTCTTCTCTCCCCTCCTCCATATTCATTTTGCATCATTTTCCTCTCACTCCTATTCTTCCATCTTACCAGGGCATCTTTCCTCTTCCCCATTCTTCTGCCTATCTCTCATCTTTTTTCGATTGTCGATCGACTTCTTTCATCACCCCATCAACACTCGAGGGGGCATCTCTCCCTCCTACTAATATTTCTTCTATTCCATCAAAATTTTCTTCTGTCTACTACCTTTGAAGTGGTGTCACTTACGCCACCCCAAAGAAGGGAAAATGTAGACACCTATAATTACGCCCAAGCAATTGAAATACTTAAATTGCGTTAATTATCCCCTTTCTCATAAATTGACGACATATCGTCAAAAAGAAATCATATTCCCTCTTGTTGTCGTTAATTAATTACAATATACTAATTGATTAAGTCACCTATCTAGCTAACAACCTAATTAACGACCTTTTGTTAATTAAATCACCTCTTCTATCTAGATTAATTAATTAGTATTCCCCTTCATTTAACTAGTAAATCAATAATTAATTGATTTAATCCCCTTCTAATAGCTTGAATTGTACTAATATTTCTCCAATTAGCTTCTATAAGCTTACATCTACCTATTAGTTAATCACCTTTGATTAATTAAAAAACCCCCAACTCCCATGACTTGCTAAGCATAAATTAAACCCTTCTAAAGTAAGGTTACCTTTAATAAATCAACCTTATCCATTCCTAATCATGTTTTACCTTTATCCCACATGCAAAGGGATGAAGTGTTTCCTTTATCCATTGGGCTATATAAGGAACCCTGATTCTACCTTTATACCTACACCTAATTCCCTTGAGAAAGAAAAAGAAAGCACATGGTCTTGCACTAAAAGACTTTTTCCATTCTCAAGCCCTTCCATCATCCATCTTGAAGAGCTAGGCCTCACACCCAAGCATCCTTGAAGGATCAAAGCAAACAATATTGTTGATTGTCATTATACTACATAGGTCCACTTGATTTAATTAGGCAATTAGAAGAATAGAGTTCTTGATTTGCATTATGTTTGATTTCATTATTTCAAAGTTATGATGCTAATGTAGGAATTGTTCATTTCTTCATCTTTATGGTACTCTTTTCTTGTTTCTAGATAGGTTAGGGAACTGTTTTAGGTGGTAGTTCTTACTTTCAATCTAACTTAGGAAAAATAATGTTTGTACACAGGTGCGAAGGGTTGAAGTTATGACATCATTAAATGAACATAGCATAACTCGGTTATTATGCATGTAATTGGCAGGGATGTGCATTTGGTTATACACATGGGAGGATATAATGTTGATGCTTGCTCCGCCATCGATCATAACGCGTCAAGTGCATATATTATAAATGTAGATGGAAATGAAAACTATGGGATCAAGATCATCTGATTAGAGAGGTACAATCTCATCATGAGAGAAATTGAGAGTAGCTACTTGATGAATGGTAGTGAGTGCAGAGGAAGGGGATGAAGTGGTGAGAGAGGCCACATGGTGAGGAGTGATCATGGTGGCTATAGGCATAGGGTTGTTAGGTAAAACCTTAATGGATTACAGAACCTCCATGAGGGCTTGTCGGTGAGACTCAGAGGTTTGGAAAAGGTCGTAAAAAGACACTTTGAGTAGATATTGGTGTAATTTTTTAATCATTGTACGATGCACAACCCCACCAGAAATAGGGTATGTGGGTACATGGATAGTGATTCTTGGTGCAGGTGCAGATGGTATATTGGGAACAAGATTAGTGGATGGGCTAGTTTTTTTCTCCTTTCCTTTGTCTTTCTAGGTACGAGTGGTGATGTTAACCATATTAATATGGGGTAAGGGAGAAGCTAATTCATGATAGGTGTAGCGAAAAGATGTGAAAATGTATGGTGATAGCATATACTAGTGTTATGCAAAGAAGGCAACGCATTGACATTTGGGTGGAGGTTAGGCTAGCTCTCTTATGCAGACCATATTGATCTCAAATGTTGGAGGAGGGTAAAAGAGTTATGGAGATGGAGGTGAAGGTTGCTGAATAGGTAAGGGGTGAGGATGTGTGGTGATGGGTGAAGGTGGAACAAGGTCCTCGTCTAAAATATCATCGTCGTGAAAATTTTCTTCAGGAGGACATAATTGGAGAAGAACGGTCTTTAGAGCCTTATAATTTTCTACATCATGCCCTAACACATGATAGTAGGTGTTAATTTTTGTATCATCAAACCCTGTTGGTTTAGGTTTGAGTGGGTTGTAAGGTCTAAGTGGTGGCAATGTGATGACAAAGGTCTCTAAAATATTTTCTAAGATGGTAGCATAAGACCATGCTAATGGATCACAATACGAAGCAAGTGTGGGTTCAGGTTTAGGTGTGAGTGATTTTGGTGGGAGAGGCATCACAGGAGGTGGAATCGAAGGTAGAATAGGGTTGACCACTTGTTTGGTAGCTTTTACTATTGTACGTTTGGGTTATACCTTCTTGGGTAAAGGTGTAGTAGATGAACTAGTTGTTAAAGGTGTTGTAGGTTTGACTACCTCTTTGGAGGGTAGTGGGATCTTGGATTTTTGTTGCACCTTCTTGGATAAAGGTGAAGAAGGAATGTGTGATGTAGAGGGGAAGGTAGATGGCATAAGAGGATGAGTTAGCCATGGTGATAAGGGATGCATGATAAAGGTTGCTAGAAGAGGCAAGGCGGAGGGTATTGGTTGAAGAGAAGGAAATATCATGGGTAGTGATGAGGCATGGGTACAAGCGGTAAAAAGGATGCAGGAGATGACGAAGGTGTACACTGTGTAGGTAAGTTAGGTGTAAGAGAAGCTTGTGATGAGGAGGTGGGCTGCTGTGTTTTAAGTTTACCTTGGGTAGGAGGCTACTTGGCCAAGGTGGATGGGTGAGGTCCCAGGATGGATGGAATTGGTGAAGGTGACAAAGGGGTAGTGGGTGAAATTGGTGTATACGACCTAGGAGGTTGGGTCATTATCTTAGGTGGGGGAATAGTCTTTGTGCTGGTCTATGAGGATGTGGCCAAATATAGTTTAATAGGGGGATGGACTAGGCTTGATGTTGGCCTGACTCCCAATGTGGTAATCGGTATGAGCATAGAGGAATGTATAGGTGCACGTAAGGCTTTAGATACAAGAAATTTTTCAGTTATTGGTAATGTTTTAGGTGTAGGTGAGGGTGATGAAGAAGATACCACTCCAACTAGCATGGGCATGGTTGGTTTGGTTGTCTGAAATACCTTTGGATAGATCGTGGAGGTATCAACAAAAAACATTTTCATCTGAGTTGAAAAGGGTAGCCAAAGACGTCCCCAAAGCATGGAATTATCAACATAATCTAAGTGGTCATCCAGATGTGAAAACAATATGGTTGTAGGAGGATATGATGTTGATTTGGTAGTAATTATTTAAAGAATGTCTGTGAGATAGGGAAACGATTGGTTTCACACTCTATGGGTAAAAGAGCTGAGAGTAAATCAACAAGATCTTTGAAGGCTGATGAAGAGTTTTCACCAATAGGAAGAGGTGATTTTATTAGATCCCCTATGGGTGGGAGAGATGATGAGTAGGATGAGGTAGGTTACTATTTTGGTGGAGAGGAAGGTGAGCATGAATTTCTCTCGGGTAGGAGAGTTAATACTGTGGGTTGTTTATCAAGTTAAGAGGTATGATGGGAAACTGCATCAACATATATGGCAGAATCCTCCATGGGTAAAGGGGAAGATGAAGGGGACTCCTCTATGGGTAAAGAGGAAGATGAAGGGGAATCCTCTATGGGTAAAGGAGCAGATGAAATAGGTTCTTCTATGGATGAAGGAGATCATGTGAGAATCTAATCGATAGAGGGAACAATAGGAAATTGAGGAAGGGTTGATATGATGTCAAATACAACATGAACCTCATGAACATTACTGTCATTAGTCAAAGGTTTTCCAGTTTGATTATATGACAGGGTGTGATTTGGGAACAAATTTTTGAATATATGTAAGTTCTGATTAGTCAGTGCATTAGGGTTATCCAAGAAGAGATATCCATTATCTAACATTTCTTGGACAATGTTTTTGAAGGTTATACAATTACCATCGCTATGACCTTTAATGTAATGATAGTTGAAATAATCATGTTCCTTGTACCGTGTGGGCATAGGAAGAGAGGGGTCAAAACAAGTATGTGGTTTTATGGGTGGAAGAGTGATTGCTCCAAATTTTAGAATTTTTTCTAAGACTAAAGAAAAGGGTTCTCTTATTGGAGTGTATTTCTGTTGTTCCCGCTTGAACTGAAAAAATTGAAAGGGAGAAAGGTTGGAAGAAGGTTTCGATTGATTGGATGGGTGAGATGGAACAAATTTCAAAACTACTGCATGGGAATATCCTTTTGCTTTGGAATAATTATTTTTGAGTTTGTAGGAAGAAGATGTATCATTTGATTTAAAGGCAACATTTTTGTTACGCAATTATTTCTTCTTCTCTTCAATGGCCCAAATTTTAAGTTTTCTAGCCATGGTAAATGCCTCATTGAACATGTGGAAGGTTTGAACTTGGAGAGTTGGTGAGATGTGCTTGGAACAAGCCCTGATAAATAAATCTATAGGCTCAGTTTGAGGTAGTTGGAATGTGAGTTGGTTGATGAGGCTTCACCAACGAGTGAAAAAATATGTGATAGATTTGTCTTCGTATTGACATGTTGAGTACAAGTCGGTCATGGTGACCTTATTGATGATATTGATCGAAAAATCGTCCAAGAAGACTTGAGCCACTTGGTTGAATGAGTAAATGGAATGTCTAGGTAAACCAATATACCAATCCAATGCTGGTCCTATCAAGGACATTGAGAATGTCCGCAAGAGTAGAGCATCATCATGAGTGATTAGATAACACCCATGTTTGTAAGAGTGCAAGTGTTGCTGCGGGTGCTCTTTGCTGTTGAACTGGTTGAATTTGGGAATTTCCCAATGCGTAGGGTATGGATGAATAGGAATAGATGAATGAATGAGCTCATTACAAATTTCATCATAGGTCAAAGAGGTACAGGAGGTGGAAACCAATGCTTCCAATGTTTGCATATTTTCCATCATCATTTTTATAAGGTCATTGGTAGGTTGTGATAATTGGGAACCCCCTGCAGTATAAGGGGGTAGATGATGAGTGTATGATGAGGATGACATCCCAGTATATGGTGGTGTAGAGTATGAGAATTGAGAAGGGGGAATAGATGTAGCTAGTAAGTATCCTGAATATGTAACATATAAAAGCTAAAGTGAGTATTGATAATGAACTTAAGACTCATGTAACTTAAGACTTACGATAATGAAAGATCAAGGTGATCAAGAGAGTGCTTGACTGTGATAAAGTGAGTATCGCAACGTCAAGACTTAGATGAAAATGAAAGTTCTTAAGTGTGAACATGGATGTCCACAACCAAAGACTTAGACATATGTAAAAAGTAACAAGATGGATGAGAGAGAAAATGTGAATGATGAAAGTGAAACACACGTGTGTAAGATGTGAGAAAAATGAAAAATGGTGAAATGAAATTTGTGGCCTCTATCTTAGATTGGCTTGGACAAGGCGTGGCTTCGTAGGTGGCTCTCTCAACTAGGTGTCAGTGGTATATTCGAGCAAGCATGACATTATTACTAGTTGGAAGATTTACTTTACCCCCTTTAAAACCTTGAGAAAAGACCTTTCTCAAAATGAATCACACTGGGGTTTCCACTAAGGATATCCGTGACTCCAACTCACAAAGGCTTTACTAGTTAGGTAGGATAAAAAGGTTCCCATTTTGTCCACCAGTTCCCTCAAGGCGTGGACTACTTTGAGGTTCCTAGAACCAGCCTCATTATTTTATCTTAAGGCTTATGCCAAGGGGGTTATGTTCTAGTTAAACAGTTGAGTCATAGCTCTTAACCAAACCTACAAATCAAGTATTTTGAATGTTGTGTTTTTTTTAATCTTTTGATTTAAATGTGGTTTGATTGAACTCCTTTGGCAACCTGCAGTTAGTAGTTTTTTGGAATGTTTAATCCACCTTATGTGAGAGTGGGGTCCTACAAGCAAATATTAAAAAAATTATGAGAGGGAGGTAAGAGAAAAAACAATAGAAGAAAGTTCATGCTTTTAATTTCCAAGATCGCCTTAAAAAGCGTGAGGAAAGAGCATACACGTAAAACAAGATTTGATTAAAAAAATAAAAGAAAGGTTAATTCCCAAAATAAAAGAAATAATCACGTTTCTGATTTCCAAGTTCATTTTGAAAGTAAGAGGAAAGAGCATACACGTGAGGTTGTTACGTTTAAAAAAATGAATTAAATTTTAAAAAACTACAATTTTTTTAATTTTTTTTTGGAAAAAAAACAAGTGTTGGGAGAAATAAAACCATAAATTTTCTGTAAGTCCAAATCAAAAAATTATTTTTCCATTGCACATATATTTTCAATACATTTCTATAAAAAAATGAAGTCATTCTGAGTTTGGGAGAAAATGTTATGGCTTCTGGAAGATGGGTTACGGTAGCGCTCTCATTGAAAATTTTGAACATGAGAAAAACACCCTGACAGCTGGATTTTTTGATTTTTTGACTTCTATACTTCACCTGAGAAGCTAAAATTCTGACCACAAGGTTAAAAAAGAACAATAAACATAAATAAAAATATATATAACAAAATTATTAACTAAAATGAAAGAAAGAAATGTGGGGAGTCCCACCGGACGTGCCAAATTGTATGTCGAGAAAAATCACAGTGAATGAAAGATAAAACATAAACAATGCAAACCTTCAAGTAACCTTCCAATTAAAACCTCAGTAAGGTTGTAGAGACTTTGTCTGTGGAACCTTGTAAATAAATGTGGGTGCTCTTGAATGTTCTCCGAATTTGAGTGCAAATGCTACAAACACAGATACTTTGGAAAGATTCAGATTGTAAATTGACAAAGTTTATTTACAAACAATTCAAGAGGATTTGCAAGAGAGTAAGCTTGCAATTTATATAAGTAAAATTGGGTGGAAGTTGGTTAAACAAAGTTGAATGCACATGCTTAAAATAACATTGGAGGAAGTTACAGTAGTTCCAAGGCATTTAGGGATAGTAATGGATTTAATTGCAGAAGTTGCATCTGGGAAGGTGGTTGTATGTACAATTCAATTGCCCCCACCTTTGTAGGATTTTAGAAGTGCAATTAACTAGGATGAGGATGTGTAATACAAGTGGAGTCCAAGTGGTTGTTGACTTAAATAGGTAGAATTAAATAACTAAATTTAATTAGTATTTAATTGTGAGGAGATAATTAACCATTTAAATAAATAAATGTTTAATTATATTAGCTAAAATGTGTTAGGAATTAATTTAATTAATTCCAAGAGAATGGTATAGTTAAATTAATTTAATTGTGAGGAGATAATTAACCATTCAAATAATTAAATGTTTAATTATATTAGCTAAGAGGGTGTGGGAATTAATTTAATTAATTCTAAAGGCATGTTATAATTAAATTATTTAATTCCAATGAGTAGGAATATAGCTTAAGTAATATTATTAATTTTAATTAATTCTAAAGGGGAATATTTGAATGATGAAATTAATTTAATTAATTCCAAAGTGGTGTACTGCGGCGAGATAGAATTAATTTAATTAATTCTAATTAGATAGAAGCGAGATAGAATATGTATGTATTTTTAGGGTGTCTACAACGTAGAATGTGATTGTTTGCAGGTTTATCTAGACTTAGATTAATAGATCATCTCTTGATTGAAAAAAACATGGGTTTAAGGTTTTAACTCTCTTTTAAAACGTGCATATCTAAATTCATTTTTCTTGGAATTTTAATATTTTTAAAGCACATTTATTAAATGAAATTTCTTTTAATTTATTAGTTTATTTGTAAATACCCCCTACACCTTGCCCCATGCTACTAGTAAGAAACCTGGAGGTTGTTCCCTATGCTACTAGTAGGAAACCTAGAGGTCATTCCCCATGCTATTAGTAGGAAACCTAGAGGTAATGCTGTGTCAATTTAGTGGCTATGAAGGGGTAGTGTAAATTCCCTATGGATTGATCTACTTGATTGAATCTAAATGTTAAACTATTTTGATATAGATTCCGTTGGGTTTACGAATTTGTACGGATAAAAATCGACACGTGACCTTCAATTCACACTCAACCCCCTAAGGTTGTGCTGGGGTAGCTGATGTGGAAATGTGGATGAATAACTATAGGAGAGTCAGTGGCTAAGACCTGATAGCGTGAATTCCTAGTAGCTGAGTTGGCAAAGGGGAGATTTAGTGGCTATGAGCGGGTAGCATAAATTCCCTATGGCTTGATCTACTTGATTGAATCTAAATGTTAAACTAATTTGAAGTGTCCAAACTAATTAAGATGAAATTAAAAATCTATTCTAATATTGAAAAGGGAAACTAATCTAAACAATTTAACAAAACTAAGACATTACAATCACAAACAATAAATTGCTTTTACTCTAAACAACTAAATCATAAACAAGAAAATAACCGGATGTGGCTATTTGCTTGTGAGTTGTGTATTAATTCTAAACTAATTTAAAACAAGAACTTTCCCAATTAATCTATGACATATAGACAAATTCCTACAGATATCCTTCCCTCCAAATCCACAGGGATAAGAAGAAAAAGATCCATCACCGAGAGTTGCTATGAAAGATGTCAATCCTCTTGGAAATTAATTAACTACTTGCAGCTGAAAGGAAATTGATTTTTACTCTATTTGATATGATACAATAGTAATGAATTGCACAAATAAAGGAAATAAAACGAATACAACTTGGAATTCACAGAACAAAGGTAAATCCATCTATTTGATAATTTTTCCCCTTAGTTTATCTTTTCAATTCCTCATGTCCACATGAGTCTAGAGGTTGGGAATGCAGTGAAAACAATAGCAAAAAAGTGCTGGAGCAATGGGCAGCTTGAATTAGCAGACTGAAACAATTCCAGTGGAAGAAAGATAACACAACATAAATGAGATTTGCTATGTAGTTTCCAGTAGGAAAGAAGACATCTTAACAATTGCAAGGAAGCATAAAATAATTTTCTAGCCATTTGCTTGAAAACAAGTGACCGATTTATAGAAATTTAGCTGTAGAGTGCATAAGCACACTTGACAACAATGGGATGCCAAATCATCACATGAAGAGGTAGCTAACTATGCAATCAACACTCACAAGTGAAAGAGGAGTTAAGCATGAACAAATCAAGCCCAAATTTAGGAAATTTGACTGAGAAATGCATCCAAAAACTAAACTAGAGTTGAGTTACATGCATTTAAACGATGAGTGAAACATTATGAAAAATATGCATACGACCGCCACCCAATGTAGAGCGGAAATTATAGGACCGCTATCCTACCTGGGTGGCAGTTACAAAGCCACCACCAAGGCAGAGTAACAATTTTGACACTAAAGGCCAAAAACAAAGGAAAATGAAGCAGGTAATTGGGAAAAAGCATGCAAAGACTAAGTAAGACATACTAGGCTAGAAATATAAAATGTAAATAGGTTTTAGAAGCTCAAACACCTTCTGAAAGGACATGAATCATCATTTGGAACATTTTTGTAACCATTTCTGAAAATGTAGCACGTGCAAAATTGGGTGCATACAATACCTTATTAGGCTTGTCTATGACAAGGACCCATCTTTGGTATCTTTCTTATATTAGAGAGTGTGTTTTCTCTTTTTTGGTGGATTTTTTTCCCACTGGGTTTTCCTTCACTACCTAGGACTTCTTGTTGTACATGGGTACCTCATCAAGCTCTTGTGTCGGGACACATTTCTCTTTTCTAACTTGACACCTCATCCTAAGTTTTGATGAAGGGGGGTGCTCGTGTGAATCACCATTCCACATCATCAGGGGATTCATCTCACTTAGGTGAGATTGTAGGTATGTGTGTCATGTAGGGGTCATCATGGTATTATCTTACATGTCAGTGTATCCATGTGTTATTGGGAGTTACTTCCAATTCTGGGAATGTAACTCCCTCTCTCCAATCGAGTTGTCATGATTGTAGCACTCAGGGTTAAACATCACCCCTTTATGTACACACCATCAAATATATGAGATTAGAGAGATTTTTTCCCCTAACAAGGTTCTGCTCGTTTATCGAGTCATTTACATGCACATTTAATTGATGCTTGCTCTTCCTAAGATCTCATCATCCCACCATTCACACATCTGCTAATGTTCATGTTATGCCTCATGATCCTCACACTTTGAGGTTTTGTTCTCCCTCTTTCACTCATCTTTCCACTTTTTAACTCTTCATAGGGGTTTAGGATGATCTCATTGCTCAAATAGAGAAATAAAACCTCTATAAGAGTCCTAGAAGCATATTTTGGATCAAAATTGTGCTCAGGAGCATGGCAAAGCATAAAAAAGGAAAGTCTAAATCAATGAGAAATAGGAAAAGATTCAAAGGGTGTCAAGGAATTCATTGATTCATCAAAATAGGTCACCATATTTCATTGGTCAAGTTGGATCAATCATCATCTCTCATTGGTCAAGTTGGATCCATCATCATCTCTCATTGGTTAAGTTAGATCCATCATCATCTCTCAGTGATCTAGTTAAAGTAAGCTTAGTTAGTCGAGTGAGTTGAGCTTGGTGAGTTGTGTGGGTTGAAGTGATCTGGCTGAGCTAAGCCCAGTGAGCTAGGAGAGCTAGGAGATTTGGTTAAGTTAAGCAAGCTAGGAAAGAGCTCATTTCATTTAGGATCTCACCTCAGGAGGTCTTGTAACAGTGTTTCTTAACATTCATTTGGTGGTATGAGGTGTCTATGCATCTTGTAGAAGGAGAATATGGTGATCATCATGCTTTAGATCAACAAAAGAAGATTCTTCAATAGATCAATCAATCCCTTTCCCCTATCCTCTTCTCTACCTTTCTTCTAATTATTTATTGTACACAATCATTGTATTTTGTCTTATTTACTTAAGTGACAATATTTGCAATTTATAAAAGCACTATCTCAAAATTATAAGAGAGATACTTAATTTTTCACTTCTAGGGGCAATTGAAAGGTCACAAGTAGAATAGGAAAATGAAGAGTCATGTAGGGGGAAATGAAAGGTTAATTCATAAGGCTATAAATTGGGATGGCTTCCCCATTCCAAAGGATTGTATATTTTAAGAATTCCTACTTTGTAGTAATTTTGAATTTTGGTTTGGATTTTGAACTTTGTATTACTAGCACAATAAATAAAAAATACATTCTTCTATTTATTTTCTCATGCATTTCCTCTACTCTTTCTTTTTTGCAACTTTGTAAGTGTGGCGATCAAGAAGGAACTTGGTGTCCTTGATGAATGAATCTAAAGAATTGTGTGTCTAGGTTTGTTAGTCTCACTAGATGATTCATTGTTTCTTTCCTCTAATTGAATGTTGAACTACTCCGGTTATCGGGTGTGAAATATGAAATTTCCTAATCATAACAATGACCTTCCCTTTCCTAAATTCTCTCATTTATCCCTCATCACTGCAATTTCTTCACTTGTACCCCCATACAAACACTTTGCCACAAGTTCAGTGAAGTATGCTTTTGTGATCCCCGACCTACTGGCCACCCCCACAATATTATATAGAATTTGGATAGTTTCACATTCAATAATGAGAGCCCATCATTACACAAGGAGGGGCGTAGCCTTGTGAGTGTTGGTGGAAACACATAATTTACTATATGACAAGTTATTTCACTAACATGTACTAAGACCCTTCCACTCATATAACCTGAAATGGTAGAGGAAGACTCCTCTACTATCAAAATTATTCAATTCCATGATGACCAGTATATCTTTTGCTATATAAGGGTAGAGGACCATTACCTTCAAAATATTCTTCCACCAGACATGTCAACACTCAACAAATCCACTATCAACACTAACATAGGAACTCCATAGTACCCTCACATGGTTAAGGGTTATCAATCTATAGATTCAGAAGAATTAAAGGACTTCACTACTTTCCTCTCTAAACGTAGTTAGGCCTTTGCATGGTCATATAATGACATGCTAGGTATTGACCCTAACATCATCATTCACAACATAGTCACTATTCTCAATGCTAAACCTGTTAAACAAAAACTATGTAGGATGCACTCTCACATATACATCCTTATCAAAGAAGAGTTACAACTCCTTCTTTCCACCAACTTCATATTTCCCATTGACTATCTATAGTGGGTCTCTCATATCGTACCCATAACTAAATCCTCTAGAAATTTACGCATCTGCACATATTTTTGAGACCTCAATCTTGCATGTCCCAAAGATGACTTTCCTCTTCCTAACATTGACCAAATCATTGAACTCACAGCTGGCCATGAAATTATTTCCCTTATGGATGGATTCTATGACTACAGTAAAATTCTCTTGCTACAGACGGTCAACATAAAAATTCTTTCATTATTCCTTGGGGGAATTATCACTACCGTGTTATTCCTTTCAGACTTAAAAATGCATGGGACACTTACTAGTGCGCTATGACATACATCTTCCATGACTTCATTCATAAAACCATGGAAGACTATGTTGATGAACTTCTAGGAAAATATAACCAATTTAGGTACCATCTCACTTTCCTTGAAGTCATCTTTACTCATCTCATCCAATACATCCTTCTCCTTAACCCGACTAAGTGTGTATTTAGTGTTATCACTGGAAATATCCTAGGGTTCATCATATTTATTAGGGGTGTTGAAATAGACCCCAAAAAGATCAAGGCCATCATTGATATACATCCTCCATCAAACCTCAAACAAATTCACAGCCTTCATGGTCAACTCTAGTTAGTCCATAGTTTCATTTCACAACTTTCCAATCATTATCAGCCTTTTCACCATATCCTTTGAAAGGACATCAATTTCAAATGGGAACAAAATTTTCAAAAGGAATTTTAATACCTCAAGTAATATCTTCTATCACCACATGTACTTACACCTGCACAAGAATGGGAACCATTTTACTTATACATATATGCTGCTGACCATGCTCTGGGTGCTATACTTTCTTATCAAGATGAGCAGGGTAGAGAATATGCTATCTATTACATTAGCCGCACTCTTCATGACTATGAAACATGTTACACTGAAGCAATAAAATTTGTGTTGTTCCTTTTACTTCGCGACTTCCAAACTTTTTCATTACCTTATTAATCAAAAGAATTACATTGTTAATAGTTTCAACCCCCTTAAAGATATGCATTCCAAACCATACCAAAGTGATTACATCACTCAATGGCTTATGCTTATGACTGAGTTTGATATAGAATTCATCTCAAAAATATATATCAAAGGGAAAGCCATCACCGACCTACTTCTTGAAGCTCCTCTTCCTAAAAATTAATTTCCTCATGAATAATTCCTTAATGAATCTATCGATACCATTGATCAAGAATGCACTCCTATCAAAATGACACTTTTCTTTGACATATCTAATTGTTAGCAAGGGGTGTCAAAATTATTATCATACCTCCGTGGGTAACTCCTATCCCTATACCCTTCAAATTAAAATTTGAATGCACTAATAACATGGATGAATATGAAGCTCTTATCATGGGTCTTCAAACAACAATTATGCTTGGTGTTAAAATATTGGAAATCTATGGAGATTCTCAACTCATCATCAACCAAATTAAACAAATTTATCAATGCAAGAATTAAACTCTATAAAAATATTGAAGCAATGTTGGATTCCTCTTAGAAGCCTTTTATTAATGAACCATCCAAATAGTTCCTTGATCATTGAATAAATTTTTGGACACCATGACTTCTCTTACATCGCTCATCCCCTTATCTATTGATGATTCCAAACTATTCTTTGTTGTACATAGACCTGAAAACCATCTCACACTAACAAAATTTCCTCTATCAACCTCATTGAAGACAATCAAATAGACCTCTGATACACCCAAACTAATGACTATCTGTCAGAATCTAAAATTCCTTCCAACCTATATAAAAAGGCTAAGCAATATTTTCTTCAACATGCCACCCGATACGTTATTATAGGTGGTGTTCTCTAAAAACTTGGATTTGATGGCCTCCTCCTCCAATGCCTCAAATCTCATGAATCCACTAAATCTATCCAAGAAGTCCATGACAACATATGTGGTGGACACTTCAATGGTATGGATATCGCTAAATGTGTCCTATGGATGGGATATTATTGGCCCAATATTAATCAATATTCTTTTACACATGTCAAAAAATGAGTTAAGTGTCAACAAAATTTCAATCTTACCCATATACCCAGTCATGACCTATAACCAGCTCAAGATCTATGGCCCTTCTCACAATGGGTACTTGACCTCATTGGTCTCATCAATCCTCGTTCATCATAATGACATAAATCTATCATAAATGCTACTAAATATTTCACTAAATGGGTGGAGGCTATCCCTCTCATATTTACTAAAGAAAATAAAATCGTCGACATCATATATCAACACATCAGATGTCACTTTGGCATCCCTCAAAAAATAATCACTGTTAATGGTAAGTCTTAAAAAAATATGTTAAGAAATTTTGTGACACTTTCAATATAAAATTAAGATTTTTTTATTAGATATGGTAAAAAATAGGGATCGGCTCCCAGGGGCCATTACAAGACGAGGAA
Organism: Taxus chinensis; assembly: GCA_019776745.2. Lineage (NCBI taxonomy): Eukaryota > Viridiplantae > Streptophyta > Pinopsida > Cupressales > Taxaceae > Taxus > Taxus chinensis. The sequence continues at coordinate 297,265,370 of CM034147.1, read as the reverse complement.
CAGAAAACAACAAACAAGAAGGAAACATAAAATTCTAAGAAAGGAGTTAAACATGCTTAACTCTTACAATTAAGAACCATACTTTGTATTAAGGTGGGAAAACTAGAGAGAAGGAGAAATAGTCTCCAAAATAGCAAAACAACAGAAGTTCACCAAAATTCTACCAACAGTCTAGAACCATTAGTTAATTTTTTGGAGTTCCCCCACTGCTACCATCATGGCTATCTTTGATCATATCATCCTCAACAACTTTATCATTAATATCTTCCTCCATCTCATCCTTTGAGCTACTAATCTGCAAGTTAAAGTTCCTTCTTTTAGTGCCCTTGTCCATCCCTTCCATCCTATCGCTTAGCTTTTTGACCTAGTCCTCCACCTCCAAATTTTTTTGCTTGGACTTCACCTGAGCAGTGATAATTTTATTAGAAGCGTTGATGACATCCATCATTATTTCCCTTAGACCAACATTGGTTTCTTCTATCGCTTGAAGCAGCCATTTTAAGTACTAGACATTTTTGCTCAAATCCTCAAAACCCTTTAAATTACCATCCTAATTTATTTTTCTCAAAGTGCTAGCTTCCCCATGACCATCCTCACCCATATCTTTACCAAAATCCTCCCCCATAATTTTGCATTTTCTGACCTTCATCTTAGTAAGGCAGTCTGTGAGAGTGAGGTCATCCTCATCCGCATGCTCTTTTAGGGAAGAGGATAGAGAAATTTTCCCATTTTTAAACATCAGAAGAATGAGCCTTTCATGTAGAGGCATCTCCACTTTATCCTGTTGGAAATCCATCAAAGAGTTAGTTAGAGACATAAACAAAAAGAAGGGGATGCTCACCATGACCTTATGGCGGAACATGTTCAGAAGGGTCATATGGTGAGTATATATTTTTCTATATTTTCCCTCTAGAGTGATGTACTTCATGATTTGATGGAACACCTCTCTCCATATACCTAGAATGCATGACCTAGCAATACCATTCGTAAAGAAAGAACATCTTTCCTTGTCAACAAAGAAAAACTCAATTTCCTTTTCTCCGCGGGTTCTATCCTTAAAATTTTTAAGCCCGTCCATTTTCATGTCCATGGTCAGGGCGATGGTGGAATCAAACTCCTGAATTTCCATCCCTCTGACTTCAAACTTATCCTCTTTCCAAGCTTTGCCAAAATCCTTAGACAGGGAGGGGTCGTGACCATGTAATTTGGCAATGAAATTACTGAAACCCCCAATCCTAAGCTTGTTCCACAGAGGCTAATTAAAAGCTTCAATGCTTTGGCTAGTAGGGTCAACTCTAATCCTATCACCCCCTATTTTCACCAGACTGAGATTCTTCTGTTTGCTACTCAAATTAAAAAAAATACCTTCTTTCGCACTAGAAAAAATCTTGGAAAACAAGATATTAAGTTGTCGACGCCACAGGAGTCACTCGTGCCAACATTATAAAAGTCAGTGCCCTCTATCTCTACTAATGATCTCATTAATGTCCATGGGTAATTTATCAACTTTACACCATATCTTATAATCATTACAATTAATTCCATAATTGGCCATCTTATCCACACATTTATTCCCTTGACGTAAGGTATGATTATAAGAAATGCTATCAATTTTTTTTAAAGTTTCCTTCACATCATTAAGGATATTAATAATGGTCCAATTAATGGAACCATGATTATTGAGGATATCAAATTAAGATTTTCATCCCCTTATTATCCACAATAAAATGGACAAGTAGAAGCTTCTAACAAAACAATTAACACAATTCTTATGAAAACCATTGACTAAGTAAGAAGGAATTGACATCTCCAAATCCAATTTTCTCTCTATGATTATCGAACTAGCATCCATACTCCTACAAGTAATATGCCTTTCTATTTAGTCTACGGATCTGAGGTGGTCCTACCCCTTGAATTTCAGATCCCATCATTCCACACATCCCTCAGAGATTTTATCTGTGATGATGATTATCATAAAAAAAATCTAGCATAACTTGAACTTTTAGATGAATGTCACCCAATAGATCTTGAATATCATCATGTCTATCAAGAACGTGTCAAATGAGCATGTAAAAAACATGTCAAATAATTTTACTTCAACATTGGTGACCTTGTCCTTAAAGAGAATAAAAATGTCACTACTTTGGAAAGGAGTAGACATGGAAAGTTTTCCTGTAACTGGATCAGTCCATAAGTTATCACTCACAAGTATGGGTGGGAAGCCTATCAGTTAGCCTCCCTTGATGGTACACCTAAAAATAAACCTTTGAATGCCTTGCACTTGAGGCCTTTCTATAGTTAATATATCTACCATCATGACATTAGTCGCATTGAAGATATTATTCCATCACTAACTTATCATCTTATCACCGTAATGATTTGGAAATATGTGGTCTGCCATCACTATCCTCTATCTACAACCTTAAAAATGAGCACCACAAATCTATTCATAATAGTTTCCACATGAATAAGTTCCTCCTTATTAGGAACCCCATAATCATTACTTCCATTTACCTTTTATATACCAACTAAAAACATGTTATGGGGTACACATGTGTAGTTTGTACATACATTCTTACCCTTCTTGCATCGTCTACTAGGCCTGCCCTCTGGATTATAAATTAAAATATACATATGGATGTAAACTGTTAAATAAAAGATAGATTGATCCCTCAAAGGACAAATATTAACCATGTTATCAAAATATAGAATGGTCCCTAAAAGGATGGCTGTCCAAAATAAAAAATCATAAAAATAAAAATCGTAGACCACTCCCTCAAAGGATGGCTACTTCTATTATTACAAAAGGCTTCCCATATCGATCAACCTTGATATAAAAGTTAAAATATAAAAATATTCCTAGGAAATCTTCCTGTATTGATCAAATTTCCCATCCAAGCAAACTTCCTGTATTGATCAGTTTACACAAAAAAATATGGTTGGGGCATATTCCTACTAATACATCAAAAGGAGAACCTACTCTCCCATAAAAACTATGTATGTCAACCCTTACCATGTCTTCAGAAGGTATATAGACTCACTTCCAGATGCATCCAAGATCCTACATGTGTCTAACTATTGTCAGTTATGCATTTAAATTTGTTACAAGGCCTCAAGTGCATTGTCCATCATACATTTTACCATCATGTTACATATGCATCAAATCCAATAGAGAAAGAAAATAATTCACGTTTTATTCTTAACCACAATTGAAACACATTTTGACTTATATATTGTTGGTGAAATAATTTTTCATATGAAAAATTAGTTGATTTCCAAAAACGCTCAAGGGGCTATGCCCCTCTTTCTTGTGTATGGGGAGGCTCCCATTATTGAATGTAAACTAATATAATTCTATATATTATTGAGGGGTAGCCAAATAGGATGAAGATCCAACAAGAACACTTAACTGAACCTACGGAAAAGTGTTTGTATGAGGTACAAGGGAGGAAATTACAGAAATGAGGGGTTAAGGAGAGAAATTAGATAAAGGAAGCTTGTTGATGTGAGAAGGAAATTGAAGAGTTCACACCCAATAACCAGAGTGGTTCAACATTCAATTGGAGGAAAGAAACAATGAATTACCTAGTGAGACTAACAAATCCAAAAACACAATTCTTTAGATTCATTCATTAAGGACACTAAGTTCCTTCTTGATCACCATACCTACAAATTTGTAGAAAAGAGAGAGTAGAAGAAAACACGAGTAAAGAAATGGAAGAATGTAGCTTTAATTCCTTGTGTTGGTGATACAAATTTTAACATCCAAACAATTCACAATTTATAAAAAGTATAAATATTCAAAATCACATATCTTTTGGAGTGGAGAGGCCATCCAAATTTATAGCCTTGTGAATTGACCTTTCATCTCCCCCATTAACTCTTCATGCTACTATTACACATGTGACCTTTCAATTTCCCCTAAAAGAAACAACTTTGGTATCTCTTATAATTTTGAGAGAATACTTCTACAAATTACAAATATTGTCACTTAAGTGAATATGCCAAAATACAATGAAGAATTAGAAGAAAGGGATAGAAGAGAAGAAGGGAAGCAGAGTGATTTAACTTGTTGAAAAATATATTTTAATGGAGAAATTTCTAATGATGATCAAAATATCCTCCTTTTACATGATGTACATATACCTCAAGCTGTTGAATGAGTGTTTTGAAACACTATTGAAAGATCCCCTAATGTGAGCTCAAGATGACCGCGTGCATTGCTCATGATGATCCTATTGATGCTTGATTGATCAAATCGCTTAGCTCATTGAGATCATTCAAATCACTAAGATCACTCCAACTAACTCATTCCAAACCACCTAGCTCAACAGTTCACTACAACTGAGATCGAGAAGATGCTTCCAAGACCCTTATGAAAGTTTAATTTCTCTATTTGAGCTATGGGATCATATGACAACTCTATTTTTATTCCCTGATTTTTATTACCTAAATAGAGGATCATATATGTAATGAATTCACATTATGCAACCAATTACCATTTTTAGGCATGCCCTACCATTGAAACTTGCTATTTCTAGCAAGTACACCATAAGTGTCAGATTGGAATGAAAAAGGTCTTAAAATTATGTGTTTTATTCCAAGATTACATGTTCTAATTTTTGGATGATTTATTCATCTTAAAAAATTGGAAAATGGATTTTTCATCAGAGGGGAATGTAGACACAAAAATTGGGTCACACTCCACTTGGTCCCCTTTCAAATAACTAACTTAAACATGCTCACCTAACATTAGCCCCCTTTCACCCCATATTAACATTACTTTAATTATCCACAATTAAATCAATACCCACCCTCACTCCATTTATTAATTTAATTACTTTAATTAAATGGATGCACACCTCACCTATCCACCTCAACTAGACACCTCACCATAGACCTATTCACAACATGTTTCCATAACTAACTAATACTTATCCCTACTTACCTTAATGAGACTAAGACTTAATATAACCCTAAAATCACATGCCTATTCTTCCTCTAATCACATTCCCTGCTTAGCTAAGAGCAACATGTTCCACTTATACCCTAACACTAACTGAGAAAAATCCTGGAAGAGGATAACCAAGATCCACTATTTTAGGAAACCTATGATATCTTACCTTAATCTAACACCAGATCAATTTGAAACCGACACCGATCACCCTAAATCATCATCAGTTACCATGTAACCTTATTGGTAATCTTGTTTGAGAGTTTGGCCACATTCTAGAGTTTTGGGAGAAAAGGATATCTACATGCAAGCCATAACCAAAGTTCTTTCACACATCTAGATAGCCATAGCTATCACAACCATTGATCAGAAGGTATTTTGCATTCATGGTAGCATTTCTGGGAAGCACTTCTGAGGCTACATAGTTTTCCATTTCACTGATCAACCATCACCACCACCCAAGCATTGAGCCTTCACATAGCAGTAAGTTTGTTTCTAACATGTACCATTTCATTTCTATTTAGTTTATAAGGGTTCTTCACCATTTGTTTATCAACCACCATTGATATTTTTACCTCACCACTATTGCCTTCCTATGAACCTGACCATTCCCATCACTCATAACCATTTTAATCACCTCTATCCATTCTTGGGTGCCTCTGAGTATTCCCAACAATTCCACGGACCTAAACCAAGATCCTTACCATATCTATGATTCAGCCTCAGAAAAATCCCCAAAACAATGAACTATTGATTTATTATCATCTTGCCTTAACCGTCATCAGTTCTTACTAAACCTTCATCGGTCATAACTAGACTGACTGTCGGTCTCTGTATTTTAGCAATTCCTACTAATAGTAGAATCCCAATAACCTTTTTCCGAGTGACCCAAGTGACCCAGAACCTGACCCTGACCTGTTCTAGCACCTTGATTATTTACATTATTTTCAGATCTGATCATATCCTATCCTATTATATTATATTTTCTTATTGTATTTGGATGAGATACCTAAATCATATCAACTACAGTAGAATCTTGTTTATTTACATCATTTCTTACATTACATTTTATTAAACAGTGGGTTGACTACCACTGAGGAAGTATCACACTTCCTGGATCTAGCACACACTAGGTAACCCACTGACATATATTGTTTAACTGTTTCTTTTGGTCTTGTTATGTATTTCAGGTAGTTCTTCCTAGCTAAAAGGAAGCTCTCATAGCCAAAATTGGATCAAGAAGTCAGAACGCGCATAACCACCTTCAAACCGACCATTGTAATAGGTATTCCTCCTTAGCGCATACCCTTATCTGTTTCGTCTAAAAACTTAAAGAAAACAGTGAAACATTTTTGCATGCTCGGTGGGACCCATCTGAGGCTCCTTTCATTTTACTCATCCCTAGGTGAAAGTTGTGTGTTTGTTTCCCTTTTAAAAGGTTTCCACATTAATTTTCCTCTCTAAAATCTTCCACTCTTTCTATTGTCTAAAAACAATCACGTTTTTGGTGTATAAAAAGAATACTTCTTTTCATTCATTAGTATTACATTAGTGAAAGAGAATTCCTCTTCCTATTCATTACTTGTTACATCAAATATCACACTTCGATTCGGGCTTAAAACACTTGCACAATATTATGATTTTATAAATCTTAGCTCACATTAACATGAGGGCAACCTATATGCTGGAAGTCATGCCCATCTGATGGTTGACATAACCGAATAATAGAAAAGCACATTCTTTCTTCTTTCTCTTTGCTGAACTACAAAATTTGAAATATATACATCTTCTTAAAACAACATCCCAACAAGAAGAAGTTGTCAACAATCACATGATAAGAGGATTGATAGTGGGCACCCAGCTGGTTATATCTATCTAGTACCCCATCAGAGGATGGCCCACCCCCACCATAACATAACCTAAAACCTCACCTTTAGAATTTCATTCTTCGTAGGAAGCCTTCCCAAACAAAAAATATACTCTAAATTCACGAGTCAATATTTTAAATAGGATAATCCAAACACACTAAATTCACTTGTTAGATTACGTATTTTTCTTAGCTTTGTGCTTGACTTGCATTTTGAGGTGTGAGGATATGATTCTTCATTTTTATTTTTTCCTTTCACACTCTGCCATCATAGTTGGAGTATTTTAACTTTCTTAGAGTGTGTCAAGAACTCATCTTATCATCCCCAGACTTCTAGGTTGATTATTCATCTAATCTAAACTCACAAAAATTCATTTTTGTTCATTATTTAGATTTCATAGTAACTGGCATTGGTCCCACAATCACTGTTGGTTTACATCTGACCACCATCGGTTTACCTAACAGACGTCGGTTCCTTGTTCTGTTGGTTAATTTACCCAAAAGACACTTATCTCATCATCTCTTCTGTTTAGAGTCTCTGTGTATCATTGTACTCATTATACTTTGATAACAGTCATCAAATACAACTTTCCTATCTAAAAGTAATTGGTTTCTGCCTCATTTGCTGAAACTGTTACTTTTTCACATTAACCAATATCGGTTCTTGTAATCAACATCGGTCACCTCTTAACCATCATCGGTTAGTTTTTCTGGAATTGGTCATTATGTTTTGATTTTAATCAAAAAATTTACCAACTTTCCCTCTTAGAATTTGTTTTGTCCCATCTCTGTTGTTCACTGTGTCATTTATAAAGTACAATTCACCTGACATATGCTGATTCACATGGTGTTGAATCATAGCCAAAATAACACCCTCATGTTTCACGCCATCTATCAGCCACTCCCACCTAGTCCATCACTTCCATCTATCCTATCACCTATGGATCTAACTCAGATCATCCCCATCATTACCGGTGATGAGGAGTTCATGAGACTCCTCGACCAGAATCTCATTTCCCTCAGTACTACCTTGCTCATTCTTCTACCCGGGGTTCCTCAGGATAGTTAATATATGATGTGACTGTATCTATCCCTCATGTGTCAGCTAGCACCAGCTTGCCACTACCATCATCCAATTTACCACATTTGGTGTCTCAGTTAGATCCCATAGCTGATGTAACTGAAATGTCTACATCATCTGTTATACTCATGACATTATTGTCCCCCCAAAAGCTGCTATAAGTATAACTTCATCTGCACCTGCCACTTCACATATACCCATTACATCACAAACACCTTCGGTGTCAACAACTTACACCCCTTTCCAAAGCCTCATCCTTTCTATCCCATAGTCCTTACTCCCAATTGCCACTAGAGTTGTTATGACTACCCCACCCACTTACACATACTACTAAAAACCTTGACCTCATCTATCACTTATGCTGGCTATGTGCCACCTACATCTATTCCTCCTACGTAGTTCTCATACTCAAATCATCCATACACTAGCATACCACCCACCTCATACATTCAACATCAACCCCATATTTCTGCAGGGGCACCCATTCATCCCAACCTACTAACGACTTCATTAAAATGATGATGGAGAAGATGCAGACCATAGAAGCATCTGTTTCTGGCTCTTGTAATCCTTTAACATATGATGAAATCTGTAACGAACCTATCCATCCATTTATTCCCATTCATGCTTACCCATTGCATTGGGAAATTCCTAAATTCAATCGCTTTAATAGTAAATAATACCTGCAACAACACTTGTAGTTGTTCAAATATGGGTGTTACCTAATCACCCATGATGATGCTATGCTCCTATGAAATTTTCCAATGTCCTTGATAGGACTAGCATTGGATTGGTATAGTGGACTACCTCAACATTCTATTTATTCCTTTAATCAAGTAGCTCAAGCTTTCTTAGAACAATTTTCAATCAATGTTACCAAAAAAATTCACCATGAACGATATCTATTTAACCCGACAGTATGAAGATGAATCTATCGTCATATTTCATTTTCCGCTGGTGGAGTCTTATTAACCAATTGATGTTCCAATTACCTCAAACTGAACTTATTGAGTTGTTCAATAGAGCTTGTGCCAGACACATTTCACTAACTCTACATGTCCAAACCTTCCAAACCTTTGAGGAAGCGTTCACAATGGCCTAAAAACTGTGAAATTCATGTACCATTGAAGAAAAGAAAATCCAATTAAGAAACAAGAACACCCCATTCAAATCAAATGATTTTTCTTCATCCTCAAAACCTCAAAATAACTATTCAAAGCCCAAAGAATCTGCCAACGCAGTAGTCCTCAAGAATGGGTCCACCTTATGTTTCTAATTAGGCCCAACCCTCTTCCAATCTTTCTCATGTCTAGGCCTTTCAGCTCCAGTGAGATTACAATAGAAATACACTTCGATTGGAGAGCCCTATTCATCAGGTCTTGGAAAATATTCTTAAATTTGGACCCATTAAACTTCCTCCCATAAAACCTCATACATGTTTTGATCCTACTCGTTCCATGCCGGACATGGTATAAAGAGCATGACTACTGTAATTATCATTGCACGTTGAAGGACATAGTTATGGTAAATACATAACTTTTAAAAACATTGTTCAAGAGATGATAGACAATGGATACCTTGTTGTAGATAACCAAAATGCTCCAGCAAATCAGAATTTGTCACATCTTCAAAAAAAATTTTCCCTAATCATAAACCATCATCTAATCAAAATAGCAAAACCTTCATCTAGTGAACAACAATTTCCATGAAGTCCATGTAGTTTTTGATATCATACCAACTATTCATCAAAACCTACCTACTTCATCTATTCAAGAAATATTGGCATGAGCTCCTCCACCCATGAGAGGAGCATACTTCTTCTACTCCTCCACCCACAAAGGAATACCCCTTCATATCCCCTTTCTCTCACAAGAGGAACCCAAACTTTCTACTGATGTCATTTCATTGTCTGCTTCCCAACCTTCTGAACCGTTAATGCTTGATATTCTCCCATCCATAGGAAAATCATTAGCACCTTCTCCTCCACTAAGAGAGAATTCTAATTTACCAAACCTATTATCTCTCCTAACCATGGGAAATTATTTAGAAATGTCACTAACTATTGGGGAAAATCTTTCCCCTGGCATCCCAGGACCCTATTGACATGATCTCGGCATCTTTTACCTACAAAATTTGAGGCTAGCCAATTCCCTATGTCTCACAGACATATTTTATCAAGGATTTCCATCCAACCCATTCCATCCTCTTCTTCAGTAGTCCCATTTTCACATGGCTGGCCGATCATTTTGATTACGTTGATCATTCCATGCTCTGGAGACGTCTTCGGCTCCCCATTTCGACCCAAATGCAAATGTTTCCTGAAGATACTTCCACGATCTACCCAAAGGTATTTTTGGAAACTAAAACTACACTAACCATGACAATCGAAATGACTTCCTATTCATAATTCCTACCTCAATCCAAAATTATACCCATCACTACAACTATTCCCAAACCTAAAAACCTACCCACACTTATCCCCTCACTTGTATATAAACCCATCACTACTTTGGGTGTCATGCCGACATCAAACCTTACTCACCCACCTGTTATATTGGACTTAGCCGCATCTTCCCAAGTCTACACTAACATTATCCTCCCATATATAAGGAAAACCCAACCTTTTAGTCCACGTACACCAGTCTTGCCTACCACACCTTTGTCACCTTCCCCCCTTCCGTCCATCCTAAGGCCTCATCCATCAAACTTAACCAAATAGTCTCATACCCAAGGCCAGTTAAAAGCTAAACAATCTACTCCTACCTCACAAACCTTTGTTATACCTCATTCACCCAAAAACCAAACTTCCTTACCCTCACCTGTACCCTTCTTGCCACCTATACCTCCACCAGGTACTATAACCCCAACCTTGCCTATATGACTTCAACCAATGACATTTATCTAACCTCTATCAACCACCTCCACCGTACAACTCAGTTGTCCCTCATGGGTAACCCATCCTCTTACACCATTTTACTTTCCCTTCTACATCCTGTACTCCTGTGTAACCTTTACCTAAGAAGGTGCAACCCAAAGATAAGAATCCGTTACCCTCCAATAAGGTAGTTCAAACTAACCAAACCTTCCATTGTCAACTCCTTCTACCCCATATTTATCCAAACAGATGCCAGCAAAACATTAAGACCACTACAACTTATCAAACTGAGTGGACCAACTCCATTCCCCCTCCTATTAAAGCCTCTTCCCTCACAATCATCCACATTTGTACCCAAACCCACACTCACTTCTCATTATGAACCATTAGCGGGGTCCTACGCCAACATTTTAGCCAATCTCTTAGAGACATCTGTCATCACATTACTCCCACTTTGACCTTATGATCATCTCAAACCCAAACCAAAAGGGTTTGATGAAACAAATATTTTTTCTTATCATCATGTATCAGGACATGATGTTGAAAATTATAAGGCATCTGAAGACCGTTCTTATCCAAATTTTTTCTCTTGAACAAAACTTCGATGATGACAATATTCTGGATGAGGACCATGCTCCAAATTCACCTCTCACCACACATCATCATCCTTTAACAATTTAATGACCAATATATCCACCCCCACAACTATTTTACCCACCTCAAAAATTTGAGATAAACCTGGTCCATGTATTAGAGAATTAGCCAAAACACCACCCAAATGCCAGTGCGCACCTAGCTCAATTCACAATTATTTTCTCCCCCAGTAGGTTTCTTAACCCATCATTTCGTTACACCAGTCATCCGACACATTCTCCATCTTCATCCACCTCCCCTCAGATTAACATGTTTCACGTTTCTACCCGCACTAAGAAAGACAAAGGAAAAGAAAAAGAGATGAAACCATTGACCAACCCAGTACCTAATATACCATCTGCACCTGCACCCAAAATCACCATCCAAAAACCTACATACCCTATCTCTCATGGGGTCACCCATCGCATAATGATAAAATAATTACATCAATGTTCCCCCTAAATATGTCATTGTATGATCTTGTCTCAAACTTTTGAATCCCATAGACAAGCCCTTATTGAGGTTTTTCAAACCATTAAAGTTTTACCCAATGACCCCCCCACTCCTAAGTGGCCTCCATTATTACCCCTCACCACATGGCCTCACTAATCAAACCATAGCTCCTTATTTTACCCCCATGACCACTCCTCAGTTCACCACCCTCAGCTTCTCTAAGGAGGAGATTGTACCTCTCAAGTCAGATGAACCTGATACTGCCCTATTCATTTATGTCTATATTGATAACATACATGTACGACACATCATGATTGATGGTGGTGCTATAATTAACATCATCTCCTCCCACACATACAATCAAATGAGTATTCCTTCTGATTGTATGCATAGTAACCAAGTTATGCTACACTCCTTCAATGACACCATCACCTCCACCCTTAGCACTATTATCCTTCATGTTTGTGTAGGCCCTCGCATTATCCCAGAACTATTCTACGTTTTAGAGGGGGAGTTCTAGTATAACCTATTGCTTAACAGACCCTGGATTCACGTTATGGGTTGTGTCCCTTCAAATTTACACCGCTATGTAAAATTCGAGCATGAGGGACATAACTACACCATCCCCATTGACCCATCGCCATTAAAAACCTATAACATGTTGTACCGACCCAACGATGTGCTTGTACCAGTCAAGGAATCTACCACTACCCCCACTTCACCTTCACCCACAAGCCCATCCACCAATGCTACTGCCACCTCTCCCACATTTAATTGTTCTATTCCTACCACCATTGTAGCTTCCACAGGCAACCACTCTGCTTCCCAACCAATCGATACCCCTCTTGTCCAATCATCTAGTAAGTCATATATCCTCTCTACCATCATATCAACTACTAATCCCTTAGAAGGTGTTTTTCAATGCCTCACTCTAGGGGAATACTACCTATACAATATCGACACATTCCTCAATCCACAAGAGTATGAGAACCTGCGCCAATACCCTAGTTATGACTACCACATAGGTGATGTTTTTCCTTACGGTCATCCTTACCTTCACACTAATATAATGTATGGTGACTTGATATTTCCACCTATTCACCCAAACCTCCATCCCAAAAATGACTATTTTCATCTGACCTATAATCCCTTACTAACCACCACTTCACCCACACTTTTCTAAACCATTGCATAGGGAAAGGTTTTGGCTTTAGTTTTTACAAATAAGGTGGCCATACTATCATTTCATGTACCACCCATAAACACAATGGCTGCAGTGGCATTTCCTTTGCCATACCACCTCCCAAGAAGGCCCACATTGACCTCATTGAGGAAGAAAAACTTTCACCACATCATTCACCCAAGTCACCATCTTCACCCATGGATTCCATAGATCTCGAATCTATTCCTCCTAACTTTTTTTTTCATAATTTTTTTTTCCCTAGGACCTCTAACCTATCAACGCAATGGAGAGGCTCCCTCTTCTTCCCCCTTCCTGTATCCTAACATGGTTGATGACGATACACCTTCTACTAACATCATTCAATGTTAAGATGATGAGTCCATCCTCACCTACCTTGGTGCAGAAGACTCTTATATTCACCGGTCATTACCCTTTGAGACACAAACCATGTTGAACGAATCGACTATTGAAATCAACATTAATACTCAGGATGACCTGCACATCCTAAAGATAGGTCAGTATTTAAACGCTGCTGAATAAGAAGCTTTTACCTTTTTCCTCCAGGACCATAGAAACACTTTTGCTTGGTCCTATGCCAATATTCTTGGTATTGACCCTAAAATTGTGGTCCACAATATCATGACCATTCCTAATGCCAAACCCATCAAAAAAAAGTTACAAAAAATGCATCCTCACATTGCTCTTCTAGTCAATGAAGAACTTAAGTGCCTTCTCTCAGTTTCCTTCATCCTACCCATTAACTATCCCCAATGGATTTCTAGCATTGTCCCTGTCACAAAGACAACAGGGGGAATCCACATTTACATAGTCTTCCATGACCTCAACCTAGCTTGTCCCAAAGAAAATTTTCCCCTACCAGACATTGACCAACTAGTTGATCTCACCGCTGGCCATGAGATGCTATCACTCATGAATGGTTTCTCAGGTTATAATCAAATATTACTTGCTCCCGAAGATCAACACAAGACTGCCTTCATCACCCATTGGGGGACCTTCTACTATCAAGCCATGCCTTTTGGCCTTAAAAATGATGGTGTTACTTATTAGCGAGCCATGGCTTACATCTTCCATGACATCATACATCGCATATTGGAAGATTACGTAGATTATCTTCTTGCAAAATCCAAACATCGGGCTGAACACTAGACCATCCTTAAGGTCATCTTTAACCACCTCATCAAGTATTGTGTTTGTTTTCAACCAAAGAAGTGCGCCTTTGTGGTACTTTTAGGAAAATTCCTTGGTTTCATCGTTTCTTTGTGTGGCATAGAAGTCAATCTTGCTAAAGTAAAGGCTATTCTAGAAATGCCTCTACCTACTAATCTCTATTAACTTCGAATCCTACAAAGTAAGTTGTAATCCATTCATCATTTTATCTCACAGCTTTCCAACAACTGTAAACCATTTCATCATCTTCTAAAAAAGGATGTTTCATTCAAATGGGATGATGGATGTCATAAAGCCTTTGATGCCTTAAAACAATACCTTATTCAACCACTAGTGCTCATTCCCCTTAAGGATGCCCAACCCTTTTACCTATACATTTCCACTACTGACCATTCATTAGGTGGCATGCTCACTCATCGTAATGAAAACACAGAGAGCAAGTGGTTTATTATATAAGTCGTACCCTTCTCAACTACAAAACTAGATACATACATGCCAAAAAACTCTACTTAGCCTTGGTTTTTATTGCCACCAAACTCCGCCATTACCTACTCAACCAAAAAACCTTCATTGTTACCAATATGAACCCCCTACACTATATGTACACCAAACCCTATCAACATCAATGTGCCACACATGGGCTTATGCTTCTTGCTAACCTCGACCTCAAATTCACTCATAAAAAATCCATCAAGGGCCAAACCATCGATGACCAAATAACATACACACCTCTTTCTGGGAATCAAACCTCTAACTTTGATTTCCCATACGAATCCATAGCTACTCTCTCTTTCGATGATACCACTTACCAAATGACACTCTTCTTCGATGGCTCCAAGTGTCAGTGTGGGGGCGGGGCTAGTGTTATTCTCATTCCTCTTGATGGTGAACCTATGCCTTTATCTTTCAAACTAGATTTTGATTATACAAACAATATATCCAAATACAAAGCACTCGTATTGGGTCTCCAGGCTGCTTATGCCTTAGATGTTAAGTAAATCAATATCTTTGATGATTCCCAGCTAGTCTTGAACCAAGTCAATGGTATATACCAGTGTTGTAATGAAATAATTCAAAAGTATAAACATCATGTAGACATAATTTTGACTACCTTTGACCATTATGAACTTTAAACCACCCCACGTTTTACAAATAAATTTGCAGATACCATGGCATGCTTGGTTTCTCAGATACCCACTTTTCCCACTGACTCTAAAATATTTGTCATAATACAAAGGTTACAATCACCTTCTTATTTACCTTGTGAGGTCTAATCCATTGTAGACATTGCACCTAACCCACGTGACCTTTGGTATAAGCAGTTTACAGATTATCTTTCCCTTTCCATTCTACCCATTGATCTCACTCGTAATAGACAACATGCCTTTCTTAAAAATATTTCTCGCTACGTCATCATGGGTGGTATCCTTTATAAGCATGACTTCGACGGTATTCTATTACGATGCCTTATAAGTTTTGAAATTCCCTACACCATCAAGGAAGTTCACAATGGAATTTGTGGAGGCCACTTTAGTGGTTTGGATATCACTAAATGAATTCTTTGCCTTGGCTATTATTGGCCAACCCTAAATCTTGATTGTTTGACTATGTCAACCACTGTGTGAAATTCCAGCAACATGCTAATCTTCATCACACACCTAGTCATGCCTTACAGGTAGCATGAGACATTTGGCCCTTTTCTCAATGGGGCTTAGATATTATCGGCGAGATCAATCCCCATTCTTCACAATTCCATTAATGGATTATAACTGCTACTGAATATTATACTAAATGGGTAGAAGCCATTCCCCTCATTTATACAAAAGATGAGAAAATATGTGAATTCATCAACCATCACATCATTTTTTGATTTGGTGTTCCTCACCATCTCATCACTGATAACGGAAAGAAATTAAAAAA
Organism: Taxus chinensis; assembly: GCA_019776745.2. Taxonomy (NCBI): domain Eukaryota; kingdom Viridiplantae; phylum Streptophyta; class Pinopsida; order Cupressales; family Taxaceae; genus Taxus; species Taxus chinensis. The sequence goes on along the minus strand of CM034147.1, from coordinate 297,249,216 downwards.
AAACCTACGTAATTTGTGTGACAATTTTGGCATCTAACTCAATTTCTCTTCAACTTATTACCCATAAACCAATGACCAAGAAGAATCAACCAATAAAACCTTGAAAAAATTCTTATGAAAATAGTTTCCAATACTGGCAAGGATTAGAATTCACACATTCCTTTCGCCTTGTGGGCTTATCACACTAGTATTCACACTTTGACTGCTGCCACACCTTTTTCTCTGGTCTACGGTACCAAGGTTGTCTTTCCTCTCAAAGTCTAGATTCGATATCTCCACATCTCATTACAAGACATGCTCAATGACAATGACTTTCACTAGGATCATTTAGCGCAACTTGAGTTATTAGATGAATTCTGTCTTAATGCTATTGACCATCTCCAAATCTACCAAAAATGTATCAAATGTGCCTACGAAAAATGTGTCCATGAACGAACCTTTTAGGTTGGTGAACTCATCCTGAAGGAAAATCAACATGTAACTAAATAAGAGAAAATGAAGTGGGGAAAATTTTCTCTTAATTGGCTTGGACCCTATATTGTTACCCATGCCTATGGATCAGGTGCTTATCATTTGTCTTCACTCAAAGGTAAACCCGAATCTGAGCCCCTCAATGCATTGCATCTTCGACCATTCTATTATTGACATTAAGTTTGATATCACCTTTTGTCAATTGAATGCTCATACCTTGAGTTTTGTTCACCTTCCATAACACTTGTTTATGAGGATCAATGACTAAACAAGAATCGTGTGATTACCCATCACCTTTCAGCCTTATCTTCAATATGAGTACCATGGCTCTACTCACAACATGATTCTCATGGATACTTATCATATTATTTTAAAAGATGGAATCCTATGGTCTTTCATCACTTGAAACCACCTCATTCATAGTTAACCTCTATGTACTATGGTTTTGTCTTCGAAACAAGAACCCAATCTTCCTCTATAGTCTTGTCCATGACTTAAATGTCTGAAAACAAAATGGGATTCAACTCCTTGAGTCAAACTTCTAGCAAAATATGACTCCCTCAAGAAGGGACATCTCTTCTTTCTACCTTTCTGCTATAAATAGACCACTCCCTTGAAGGAAAACTATATAAAGTCATTACAAAAAAAAAACAAAACAAAAATCAAGAAGTTTCCCGCATTGATAAGCTTCGTGAAGACCTCAAGGAGATAATCTAATCATCCCATATAGACTTCCCACATTGATCAATCTATTAAAAACAAACAAATTATGAAATTTTTGTCATGGATTTGCCTATTTTGATCCTGGGTTTCTTACTAAGTAAACATGCAGTCGTACACTAAGTTATGCTAAACCTTCCACTTTCACCTCATTACCTTTTGTGCCCTAGTCTTCTCTCTGCTCAAGGAAATTTACGCAACTACGACATTTTGTGATCATGTGAATTTCTTCACCTTTAGAATAGTCCATTATACAACACCTTTAGGGTCTTACATTCATAAGCCCATCTTGGGTATGGTAGACTCATCAGGGTTCTTATCAATTAAGCGGCTCTTTTACCACCTCTTACCATTTCCTTCCTCATTAGTGATTGATTATCCTATACAGAACTAGACCATCGAAACCTACATTTAAAATGACTCAACCACGCATATGACTTAAACTCCACCATACCTATGGCCTAAAATCAACCATGCTTATGACCTATAATCAATCATGCCTAAAATCTACCAACCCATTCCTCTAATTATTTATATTCTTACCTAGCTTATGGGAGAACTACATCAGCCTGTGGTCCCTTTTCATCGGGGCTATATAGGCAACACTGAGGGCACGCGGCCCTTGGAGGTTAGCTCGAAAACTATTTAACCTAGCGTATTTTTTCCCATTTTCTTATTTTCATATTCTATTTTCGTTTCCACTTTCTACAACACTTGGAAATTGATATAAAAATACATATCTACCATGTTACCACATCATAACAACATCTAATAAATCATTTCACCTTTGTATAATATCAAATATTTTGAAAATCTACACCATAACATACATATAATGCATCATTTATTCCCCATGTTACCAATAACTTAGAAATTAATTAAAAACAAAAACCTGACTCCATCACGCCTAAACCGACCTGACTTCACCATGCCTAAATCGATATGACTCTATCATGCCTAAACCAACTTGACTCCACCATGCCTAAATCGACCTAACTCCATCATGCCTAAACCGGCTTAACTCCACCATGCCTAAATGGACCTGACTCCATCATGCTTAAACCGACCTGACTCCACCATGCCTAAACCAACCTGACTCCATCATGCTAATCCACCTAGTTTTCACCCATATGCATATAACAAGGAAAATTTTACAACATAAATACAATGTCATACCATAAATATCACCATATATATATATACACCATCATCTGAATCTGTGTGTCAATACATATGTGCACAAAAGCATAATCAATACATGTGCCTCTCATATATAACCTCACCATCTTCGGCATGTAGGCCGATGTATTCTCAAAATATAAAAAACTCTCATATACATCCTCATATCTATGGCATGTGTAGACACCTTTAGTTTGATCAATGCACTATTACTCCTAATATTGCACTAAGTATTCTTCCCTTTGCAAATTGACAACACACCGCTAGTTAGACCTATCTAACTCCCTTCTCACAACATCCTTTTTGTTGTATTTCCTCTTATAAACCACTTGAACAAGATGTCATAGCCTCATTCTAACTACATTAACTTCTTATTCCTTTCTAGTTTGCTTCCTTTAGCTCCCTGGACTATTCATCCATTTCATTGGATTGATTAGACCTTCCAAAACCCTTCCAGAACCCTAATTACTCTCTAAGAGAGATTAATTAGTCTAACCTAGGTTAATTATCCTAAACATAGTCAAATCACACTTTGACTTGCTAAAAGTGATTTTTGGACTTTAGCATTTTTCCCACATGCACCCAAATCTCACATTTTCCCAAATAGAAAACTATAAATAGGGTTATACCCCCTCCCTCATTTCCTAAGAATTCTCTCTTCTTCCTAGCACAGATTATAGTATTTTTTAGGCTTTAGATTGTATTTCATCTTCTTCCATTGAGCTAATATCATTTTCTTTTGTATTTCATAGCACCAATATGGAGTAAAAGGGAAGATCCATTGGTCTTGAAGCCATTAATGGGGATATCTCTTTCTCTTTAAACACATAACTGAATGCGTAGATCCTCTTAGGTTCATTATTTCAAGCTTTCAAAGAATAGAGGTTAGCTTCATTTGTTTAGTTTGTATGTTTACTTCAAATTAATGTATGCAAAGAAGAAAACCTTGCTCATTTCTTATCACACGGTCCCTTGATTAGTTTGTTATAAACATTTGGGGTTTCTTTAGAGATTCTTACCCCAAATCCATGGCTTTTACAAATTTTCATTGAACACATTTGGCACACCTAGTGGGACACTTATGTCCATCCTCCATTAATGGAGGTATTTTAGGTTTTTCAAAGTTCATTTTCAAGTTGTTGGGTCAAATAACTTGTTATTTCCTCATTTCTATTTCTAACACTAGATAAATGACCTTCATTTACAAGCATTTTGTGGGTTTGATATAGAAATAAGACACTTTGACTAACAACTAACCTATCTACTCTTGAAAATTTGAAAATCCGTGAGTTTTGTAGGTTTTTCACAGGGTGGGCCTAGGTGTTTACAAGGAGCATGTACACATTGAAACCCTAGCATCTCCGTTGGAACAGGCGCATACCTATCTGACAGTCCTTATCCTTTGAAAATTTTTCCTCCACAGGGACGTGCATTCGTCTCTGTCATCTGGCACGCGTATCCACCTCTCTAGTCGCGTATGTGTAAATAGATTGACTGTGTTAAAATTAAAAAAAATTATTTTCTTGCTTGGGTGCGTACACATTAAAACCTAAGCATCTACGTTATTATACAAGCGTCCATGTTTGGTTACAAGCATCTATGTTTTAAAATACTGGATTTCACTAATTTTTGTTTGCAGGTGCATACGTTGAGTTAGGTGCGCAGTCGTCGGTTAGGGAGCGCTGATGTTGGTTTGGGCACGTAAGTGTCTGTATAAAGATTAATTTTTTTTTCTATAAACTGTAATTTTTTTTTCTAATATTTGCTGTAGATTTCTAGGACTAATAAGTTAAAAATAGATTTTTTCTTTGGTCTTTTAGTTTGCATAGTTAAGTGTTTTGCACTTTTTATCCTAAAACCTAAGTTTGTAAAAAGTGCGTATGCTCACTCCTTGTGCCTTAAAAAGTGATCTTGGAGATCAGAAATACTTATACTAAACTTATATCAAATGCTCAAAAACAATTATTTTATAAAGGATGAAGTAAAATTTCATGTGATTTCAGTAGGATTTTTCACGTTGCGTATGTTCTTCGTTTGAGCCTTTTGGTGATCTTAGGAATCAAAAGCAAAGTGTAAAGTTCTCTTTCTTGACATCAGTCTACGAACTAGGAAATTTCTAAAAAATGTTGTCAACAGGACCTAACGGTTGTTAAAGAAAGGTGTCAAAAACAAAAACACAAACTTCTAATACACGTGTTCTCGTAGGTTTCCAAATGGTGTGCTACTTAAAACCAAATTAAGTTAAGTAAGATAAAAAACACACCATATTCAAAACATCGTATTGCAGGTTTCGGAAAGGGTATGTCCTTATCCACTCAACTGGAACATAACCCCTTTGGCATACCACCTTAAGCTATAACAATGGGGGTGGTTCCAGGAACCCTAAAGTAGTCCACTGCTGTGTAACCTCGTGGATGAAACAGGAAGTGATCCGCTTACCCACTTGACTAGTACGCCTTGTGATATAGAGTTACCAATTTTCCGTATGACGACCCCAGGGAGAGCACACATGGATGCACTAGTTTCCCTTTGTGCTCGAAGGGGGTAAAGTAAAGCTGAGATACTCCCAAGATAGGTAAGGGACTATTTGGGTAAATCGTGCTCGCTTAAGATAACTTTGTAACACCTAGTTGAGAGAACTTATTAAGGAGGCCATTATATCTTGGATCCCACTTTACTAGTCCATTGTTGTGTCAAGCCATCACGAAGTGAAAACTCATCTGAAATCTAAACCTTGTTTGTTGAAAAAGGAAAATAACCCTTGTGAGTTTGATCTGAGTTTCTTTCATCACAAAACTAAACTATGTCCCACTTTCACTTAGTTTTATTCTTGTCTTTAGATGAGGTGAAACTCTACGCAAGTGGCGCTTGGTTTGTTTTCATCTTTTTGATCTATAGATTTTTGTTCTCACCACCCATTTATTTTTCAGGGTGAGAAAGGTGCATACCTTACGTGTTTTTATTAGAGGTAGTGCTCGCCACTTTTTTTTCTGTTTACGCCCATCCATGTTTGTGGCTGGGTTGTTAAACATCTAAAGTGTGTAGGTAGACTTCTTGTATCTTTGATAAAGTCCTTCAATCTTGATTTCAAGATCATCTTCACCGTTGTGAGTCTGGTTCATCTCTCATCTCTTCTTGAGTTGATAGTTTTGTTTGCATCCTAGATGCACAATCTTGGTACTTACATCGTATTCTCATTTCTTTGAGAAAATGGTATAAGTCTCTTTATTGAGTAGTTATGCTAATCACATGATTTGAAACTCCTTGTTATACTTATCACTTGGTTTCAGTTTCGATGTCATCTGAGTCTTCTTGAAAAGTGTTGATAACGCCTTATATGTGTCGTAATAAGGTTTTCATGGTACTAACACCTTGTTTACTCAGTTAGTGTATCATGGTGACGTCATTACACTATATCTATCCACGAATTTCATTTTTAAGAAGGTTTAGCTTTCATCGGCATTCAGACTAATTTTACATATACTTTGTGGAGGGACTGTGACAACGTCACGTCAATGCTTAGGATTTTTTATGGTTCTAACTTGACCTATAGTGATACAGTAGTGTCGCTATCTATTTTTAGGGAACAGTCTTGGTAACAAAAAATTGAGTGATCATTACATTCAGGTGTATATATGAGTGTTCCTTGATAAAAATGACTGCATAACATGACATCTAGGATACACTGTGGTATAGTTCAAATATCACCTTGAACGGCTTGTAAAAAACCATACACTTAGGGGTCGCGCTAGCTACGTACAAACGTCTGCTAGTAATGCCTAAAATCATAAAAATGACAACCAAATCAAATGAGCATGACATAAGAGAAAACCCTTTCGAAACTTTCCCATTTAGTGGCAATAATTTAGCACCTCTCTTTTCTCAAGTCAAAGATATGGAGGCATTAATTGACCATAGTCGAGAAGAGTCAGACTCTTCTAGGGAACAACAGAGGTTAGACCTAAATAGATTTGATGAACTCCTATATTATAATAAAGATTATGTACTCTCAAGAGTCTTAACATTAGGAGCTAAAATTCCACATGAGCACGAAGAAGAAACAAAGGTCGTTAATCCTAACCTAGGAAAATGAAGATTCATTTTAGACATAGATAACCCTTTTGATGTGGGATACACTTCCACTTCTGGGCAACATAAGGCCACTATTGAAGGAGAACCATCATGAAAGCCTCACTATAAATCTTCACGTAAAGTGAAAATTGAGCGTAAAGCTTCTCCTCCAAAATTTGATGAAGAAGAGGACCCCCTAGTTGAGGAGGAGATCCTCTAAAAATAGATCTTGAAGTTAAGCTAGAAACTAACAAACCTAGGCTCTTTAAGAAGAAACATATACAAAGACAAAGACAAAAAAAAACTTAGTGAATTTCAATTTGATCCACACACAGACTATACCTTTAAGTGAAACTCAGGTACAAAGACCAATGTCACCTACTAAGGAGTGGACTCATTCAGGAAGAGTTAAAATATATGAAAGATACACTTACTGTAGGCCAAAATAAGAAATATTCGTATGAAGAACTAGCCCTTACCCCTTTGATAAGGACATGTTACAACTGTTAGGAAATATTTAATTAGTGCCATTAGTAAACTAATAATTACGAAGTAATTATCATGTTGTAAGTATGTGTTAGTAAATTGTTATTAGTTGTTATATAAAACAACAATAACAATTATATTTGAAGAAACAACTCACGTAAGTTAGTGAGTTGTTATAGCTACTTCCTATTATTTAGGAAGTATATTTCCTATATATTTGTATGTTCCCAAATAGTGAAATGAAATAAGGATTCCTGTGTGTATCTGCACCTGCTCTTTACAACAACCTTTCCCAAAACACTTTACCATTCCCAAGTTTGATAAGTATAAGTGCAAAAATTATCCTCGTGATCATATAAAAGCAATTTGTACATGGCTTGCCAAGAGCTCGCATATAGCGATAATTTCTTAATACGAATTTTTCCTCGCATCCTAGGGAGTCGTGGGATTGGAATGGTTCTATAGGATACCAAAGGGCTCCATTACAATGTGGCTCCACATTAGCGGAGAATTTTTTTAAGGCATTACTCCTATAATATGGAAAGTGACATCACAATGGGAATGATCTACTGCAATATAAAACAAAAACCTAATAAGACATTTGCAGGATTTTTATAAGAGATGATGTCATGGATTAACCAGTCATTTTCCTTGTGCATTACCAGAAAAATAGTTAGTGAGCATATTTGTTCCTAACTTAAACCCTGAAATAGCCCTTTCACTTATAAATGTATTGTGGCTCAAACTTCGAAGAAGTCATAGAGAAAGGTAGTCAAATTGAGAAAGCCCTCATTGCCAAGGGAACGCTTAATCCGGGTCATTAAAAACAAACATGAAGCCAAATCCATAGACAAGCCTAAATTCTTCAATAAGAATAAACATGTTGTTGGTGATGGCATTACGAATCCAAGAGAGTCCAAGTCATGCAGACAAGCCCACTTTTAAAGCTTTCATAAGGACCTCATCCCAAAGCACCTACAAAATGAACATTTACATCCTTAACAGAGTCCTTATCTACCATCCCTAAGACAATTGGATGATGTAAAAATGGTGGAATATCCAACTACAATGGTACCATACCTAGAAGATGCTCCAAATACCGGTTTGGTTCAAAGATCATGAATATTGTGACTTCCACCGTGTTAAAGGACACAAAACAGGATAGATGTTTAAGACTGCGCCATTATATACAAGACCTCATCGAGGAAGGAAAGATCACTGTGGATTCTCCCCCTGAGTCTAGGAAAGGTCCAAATGAAAAAATGGGTATTTACAAGGAACCTTTTCCTAACCATGCAGATAAAAAGAAAAGGAAACCAGATCACGGGAAAACCTAAAATGAATATAGAACTGTTGCCTATGTTTACCCTATAAATTATAGTTCTTATGATTCCCTCATTGGATGTATTAGCTCATCTAATGAATAGATTAATACCATTAGGATTTTAGAGAAGAGTTACACAGTAGGGGCAAGATGTGCCTGCTTATTCGTACGAGATCCTGTACTTATCCCTCAGGAAGGTCAATATAATTTAATAGAACAGTTAGAGAAAACACCTGCTAGGATATCTATTCTCGATCTCCTCAAGATCTCTAATGCCCATAATAACATATTGTATAAAAATTTGCAAAACTTAGGGGTTTCCACAGATGTAGACCCCACTAGCCTTCAAGCCATGATTGCACGCCTAGACTTCAACGATCTTATTAATTTTGATCATAATGTAATCCTGCATAATAACCTAGAGCATAACTTACCCTTGTATCTTGAAGTGGTGGTTACCCTTCAAAAAATCAAGAGAGTACTTGTGGACGGTGGATATGGTCTAAATATTTGTTTGAAGCTAGTTAAGCAGCTAGGGCCGTTCAGAAACAGAGCTAGGAGATGCTAAGACTATCACAATCACGACGTATGAAAATGAAGAAAGAGAATTAGTGGGGACTATAGTGGTTCCCATAGAGGTAGGGCCAACATGTCATGACACAACATTCCATGTCCTTGACTTGGACCTTCCATACAACATGCTCCTGGGGCACCCATGGATCCATGCCATGCAAGCTATTCCATCAAATTTTCATCAGTGCATCAAGTTATGTCATGAAGGTCAGGTGGTTACCATTTTGGGTAACCCAGAACCATTCACACATTGTAGGGCATTGCACATTTTTTCTCATGCAACTTATGAATGTCCTTCTGTAGATGTAGTTGTCCCCTTACAGACAGAAGCTATGAAAAAATGGGTAAATCCAGAGTCCCTCATGCCTTACAATCAATAATTTCCTTCATTGGTCAACCCCTTTGCTTCATGGGAGGCAACATCAGCAAAATATGGCCTAGATAAGCCATTTACTCTATGACACATGCTTGTTGATATCAGACTTATTGGTATCCCCCAGGACAAGGGGTAAGCCTTATTTTCAGTTCAAGAGCACTCGGGAGCAATGTCCTAAACCGTTGGAAAAATTTATTCATAGCGGTCTCCTGTATGAGGAGAAAATGTTAGAAGACCCTACCAATAGGGTGCCAGAAGGCACCATGGCTTCATGCAATCAAGCAACCCCAGTACATCAAAGGTCCTTGCATGATGTTTGTCATGGGTTATAATGGGTTTGGATGTGGCATTAATGCACAAGGCTGGTTAGAGCCTATTCCCATCCCTCATTTTAAGTCTGATAAACATGGCCTTGGGATAAGGCCTCATAACGCTCTACCTTCTGAGAATGATGACTCCTCTTCTGAATGTGAGGATGTTTCATCTCATTCTGATAGTGATGCAGATTCCCAATGTAGCCTCTACGAGGATCTTGCCTCCATGAACCTATTCCCAAATTCATCAGTCCTTACCTTATCTGAATCCATCCCCTTAAACAAATATCCAGTAGCCCTTGTATATCCTGAACTCATAGATTGGGATCAACAACTTCACGTGCCCCCTAGATTTCTTTGAAAATGATGAGGCATTCACAGAGTTCATGGGGCCTCAGGGATTTTATTCTGGCTGGAGACCACAAGAAAGGATTTAATATTTGATTAGACACCGATGCCTACTTCAAGGAAGAAGCAGAGATGTGTGGATGGTTGAATAGAAAGGCTATAAATAAAGGTATGACCACTTTTGAGAAACCTAGCAAAAAGGATAAACAAAAATCACATAGTGACCAACTCTTTGATAAACTCGTAGACAAACAGAACGAAGAGTCTAACGATAAAGTGATTTATCCATTTAAAGATGATCATGAACTGCCGCAGGAGGTTGATCTTACTCTTCCCCGTAATCCCACACAGATGGAAGATGCTTCTAAAATGCTTGTTGAGGAAACAATAAACGTCAACATTGGCTCAGAGGAGCAGCCTAGAATAATAAAGTTGGGAGCTTCACTTTCAGCTCAGGAACAAAAGATATTTTATAGAGCTCTTAAAATAATACGTAGATATATTCACGTGGACATATGTAGATATGCCTGGTTTAGACCTAGAGCTAGTTGTGCACAACCTCATTGTACACCCAGATGCCAAACCAATCAAGAAAAAGTTGAGAAAGATGCATCCTAAGGTGGCGCTCCTTGTCAAAGAAGAATTGGAAAATTTGTTAGCTGCTGATTTTATTAAACCTATTGACTATTCAGAATGGATCTCTAACATAGTCCCAGTACAGAAAAATCCTGTTGGCATAAGAATCTACACTGATTTCCATGACATTAACAAGGCATGCTCCAAAAGATGATTTTCCCCCTACCTAACATTGACATGATAGTCGATTCAATAGCTGGTTATGAAATGTTGTCCTTGATGGATGGTTTTTCAGGTTATAACCAGATACGAATTGCAGAAGAAGATCAACATAAGACAACATTCATCACCCCTTGGGGAACATTTTGCTACAAAGTCATGCCTTTTGGGCTCAAGAATGCTGGGGCTACTTATCAGCGAGCCATGACAGTTATATTCCATGATATGATAAGTGACATCATGGAAGACTATGTTGATGACATCCTAGCAAAATCCAAGAGTAGAAAGGAACACCCTGGAGTATTGAGGCATATTTTTCAAAGTCTACAAGACTATAAGGTTCACTTGAATCCTAAGAAATGTGTCTTAAGTGTTTTATTAGGAAAAATCCTAGGGTTCATTGTTTCACAAAGAGGGATTGAGGTAGACCCTGCAAAGGTTACAACTATCAAAAAAATTCCACCACCTACCACTCTCAAGAAACTAAGGAGTTCACAAGGAAAAGTTCAGGAAATCCATCACTTTATTTCACAACTTGTGGATAAGTGCCACCCCTTTACCCATTTTCTCAAGAAGGATGTCACATTCAATTGGGGACCTGACTGTCAGAAATCCTTTGCATTACTCAAACAATACTTGGCCAACCCACCTGTACTCATGCCACCTACCCTAAGTGAACCTCTCCTCTTATACATTTCAGCTACCCAGTTTGTTATTGGTGTGTTAATTGCCCAATACAACTTAGACCATAAACAGAGAGTAGTTTACTATCTTAGCCGTACCTTGATCACATATGAGTTGAATTATCCCCAAATAGAAAAGGTCTACTTGGTCAGTTGTCTTCACATTTCAAAAGCTTCGCCATTATCTCCTGAAATAATAAAACCACACTCATATCCAAAGTTGACCCTCTCAAATACCTTTTATCAAACCCTACCTTAACAAGCTGAATGGCTAATTGAATCATTCTCCTACATGAATTTGATATCGAGTTTATGAACCAGAATTCTTTAAAAGGACAGGTACTGGAAGATTAGTTGGTAGAAGCTCCTCTCCCAGGAATGGAACCTTTGTGCTTAGATTTACCAGATGCATCTATGATGTATATTGAAGAATCCGTAGAATGGCAGGTCCATTTTGATGGATCTTTTACCTTCCATGGATCTAGAGCAAGAGTGGTCCTCATCACTTCAATAGGTGATGTCATCCCATGAGCATTCTGGTTGGGATTCTCATGCACAAATAACATTGCAAAGTACGAGGCACTCATCACTAGTCTCAAGCTAGCTATTACATGGAACATCAGACAACTGTGAGTCATTGGGGACTCTCAACTTATCATAAAACATGTTAATGATGAGTATAAGGTTAAAGATGAGAAGCTTATTCCATATAAAAATATGGTTGAAACCTTGAAGGAATATTTCACATAGGTCATATTTGAGCAAAAACCAAGGTCACATAATAGATCCGCATGGATGCTATGGCTACTATTGGGTCTCTCTTACACATAGCACCTGAAGAAAGCAAGATGCCTTTCTTCGTGGAGCATTTACAAGTGCTTGCATATGATATGCCAGAGTCATGTTTGGCATGTGAAGTTGTTGGTCCTTTATCCCCTTGGTATGACCCTATCTTCCAATATTTACATGATGACACCCTTCCACCTGACATCACCCATTCTGAAAAGAAATCCCTTATTCGCCGCATATCCCATTATACCCTCCTAGGAGGCACCCTTTATCATCATGGCTACGATGGGAATCTACTTCATTGTTTGGATGTTACTGATTCTATCCATGCCATTAAAGAAGTACATGGTGGTATTTGTGGAGTGCATACTAGCGGCATGGTCTTAGCTAAAAAGCTATTGAGGGTAGGATATTATTGGCCTACCATGGAATCTGATTGTTGCAACTTCGTAAAGAAGTGTGAACTATGCCAAAAATATGGGAACTTAATACATGCACTAGCACAGGCCTTACAACCTATTGCAATGCCTTGGCCATTCTCTAAATGGGGCCTGGATCTCATAGGGAAGCTCCATCCTTCTTCTTCAGATGGCCATACTCACATCATCACTGCCACCGAATACTTTACCAAATGGGTAGAGGATGTCCCTCTTACCTATGTCACCGGTGCGTAGATTTCAAAATTCATCATGAATCATCTCATATGCCATTATGGGATCCCATTGGCCATTGTTACGGATAATGGTAAATCCTTCAAAAACAAAACAGTTAAAATATTGTGTCAAATCTTCCATATCCAACTCAAGTGGTCTACCCCCTATTACCCTCAAGGTAATGGAAAAGTAGAAACCACTAATAAAACCCTTGTGCAGATTATGGAGAAAATGGTCAGTAAAACCGGCTGTAATTGGCATCTACAGATACATCCCACCCTCTGGGCCTATCGTACCTCCATCCACACTCCTACTGGTGTGACCCCATATTCACTTTTCTATGGCACTGAAGCCATCATACCTTTGGAAGTGGAGCTTCCGTCCTTGAGAATATCTTTCAGAGACTATCTTGATAAAGACGAGGACTATATGTTTGCTTGCCTAGCAGAGTTAGAACTATTAGATGAAAGGTGTATTAGAGAGCTCAATCACCTAAAATTCTATCAGAACAGAGTGTCCAGAGGATATAACAAACACATCATTCACTTGGGAATTTGATATAGGAGATCTAGTTCTCAAAGAAAATCAGAAGAACGCCGTCAAAGACAGAGAAAATAAAGGAAATTTAGAAGCTAATTGGTTAGGTCCTTATGTAGTGATTGCAAAATATGGATCAGGGGCCTACAAACTTGCATATTCAGATGGTGAAGAGCTTCCAGAACCTATGAACGCCATGCTCCTCAAGTGGTTCTACGACTTAGGCATGATGAGAATATCAAGATAAGAACTAAAAATTAGAAAAACAAAGAAAAAACAAGCAAAAAAAATGGAAAAATGAGAAAATAGTAAAGAAAAAAGCAGGTCATCCTCATGTGAAAACCACGCAATTGTGGCAAAATGGACAAGTCTTTGAGTGAAAACCATTTTTTGGCACTCAAGGAAGATTCACCAAATGCAAGTTACTCTTACAACAGGATGGGTAATCATCACCACTTTCTAAGTATGACTTCTTCTGCTAGGTCTAAAGATCATGCTAGAGCCACCTTTACCATACCATGATTTGGTTTATTTGCTCTTATATCTGCATGAAGGACATTACCTTTGTATACTCCCATCTAACGTTGATCATGAAAACACCATTGCCACTTTCTCGTACATACACGTGTGGCATTCTGCCTTTTGTATATTCCCACATCATGTTGGGGGCATCCACACTTCTTTGTTCTTGTACATTGCTTTCAGAACATGACCTTGGAAAATACAAAAACATTTGGAAAAAGATACACAAAAACCTAAACATCTGGAAAATTTCCCTTTTCAGGGATAAAGCTACTTTTGTTTCACAACATTATCTTAGGGAAACCTAGACAACAATGAAGACCGTAGCTGTGAAAGCTTATCTTTTTAAATAAATCCAAAAACATCAGAAAATATATGTCAATGTTGTCCCGCAAAAACAAGGTAATGTTTTAATTGCTTTTAATTGTTGGTTTGTATAGTTTTGATGTGCTTGGTTTGTTGAATTGTTTGTTATTTAAGTGGATCATTTTTCTTACCTTATATTAAGTCTTGTTTGATTTAATTGTGTATGACATTGTATTCATTTAGGCACTCTCATGCTTGTAAAAAATTGTTGTAGATTTATTTCCTATGTGCATCTATTAGAATTCATTTTACTTGCTTAGATTAGATACCATTTTGATCTCTTGTTAGCTTTTTCAGGTGTTTTCGTTTAGTTGTATTTTGTTGTGTTTTTCATATTTGTATATTCGTTTGTTTTGTTAACTTTTGCTTGTGTGTTTTGCACATTTGTTTGTTATCACATCTATCATCTATCATTTCATCACATTTTCAACATCATTCACTACATCATATATATATCAAGAAAAATGCTAAGTATTACATCATGCATGTATGCTAAGCTAATCATCATATATTGTATCATCAATGGGGGAAAGAGGGGTTACACATAATCATAAATCTATCCCCCCGCACACCAATATCATCTAGTATCATCTCAAGTTCTAGAATAAAACTGGGACACATCTCATAAATCTAAAAACATGTGGTGCTATCAGCAGATACATGATCAATATAAAAGCATGAAACATACACATCTCTAAATCTAAGGTATGCCACATACATCAAGGAAAGGGAAATCATACATCATAATCAATGTTTGTATAAAGCATAAATCATAGTATGGTATATCAAAATGTCCATATATACATGTATAAATTTCCAAGCCAGTGCTCACAATATACATCATCGATATACTATGCCATCTAAAAGGGGGCATACATAAAAAATAATCAAGCCTTCATCAAGAGGCATCATCAAAACAATGGTACATATAACTATACATCAAAATTAGCCTTCATAAGAGGCATGTATACAATACATCTATAGAAAGAGTGATAAAGAGATCAACCACAATTCTCACCCTCGTCGGGGCTCCCGAGTCCATGACCTAGTTGACGGAAGAGTGGTGGATGTGATGGAACTGCACCAGGGGTATCACCCTACTGTCTAGATGGTTGCTATCCAGCCAGTTGCATTGTAGTAGGTTGCCTTACTGACCTAACTAAATGGCCAGATCTCCATGACCTGGAGCCTATCACACTCGCATCTGACTGCTTGAATGGTACCACTCACTACTCTGCCAAAACTTCCTTGAAGTAGACATTCCTA
This sequence comes from Taxus chinensis, assembly GCA_019776745.2. Lineage (NCBI taxonomy): Eukaryota > Viridiplantae > Streptophyta > Pinopsida > Cupressales > Taxaceae > Taxus > Taxus chinensis. The sequence continues at coordinate 297,233,743 of CM034147.1, read as the reverse complement.
TAGTACAAGGCCTCACCACCAGATCTCATGGAATCCTGTATCAAATCCACATCTTCAGAGGTGAGGGCTACCTGTAGGGCAACATCGTACTCACATGTTAGCCTGAGCCTATCTAGAGGCTGTAGCCTCTTGATCCTTATCTACAGTAATAACTCACACCTGGGATTGGGCCTGATCCCTCTATGTAAGGTAACCCTGTGACTGTGCCTGTGCATGGTCCATCTGAGAAACAACCATATACACTTGAGTCTGAGACTAGTGTAAAAGGCTCAATATTTGAGCACCCTGCGTGATCATCTCACGAATTTGACTCTACCATAGCATACTATCGCTACACTGTGTAGCTTGTGCTCTAGCATGATCTCTATCAACTGTCAAAATATGCACCTAAGTATGTGCCTGATCTCACTATGCTATAAGAGCCTGTACCTATGACCTTGCCATATCTCTCTCTCTAGCCACCTGTAACTACACAACAATCGATACTGATAATTACTGCTGAAGAGTAGCCAACTGTCCATCACCACCCTCTAGAACATCAGGTGGTGGGCCTTGCTATGGAAGTACCTGTTGGAGAGGGGTGTAGATCCCCGTTGGAATACCTAGTGGGGAAAATCTATATCAACTGTCATGTAAACCTGTCTCAGCCTAGGCCTGGGGCCCTATCCCTAAGGCTGTTGTAATGCTAGACCCTGTCTCCTGCCCCTAACATACCTGGGTGTGTCGGGCCCACCACCACTACCACCACCATCATCACTATCAGCTTCTCCCTCATCACCACTAGGAGGACCCACTGGAAGGGATCTCACACTAGTGTTATATGCCTCCTTGGAAATAGTCAAATGACGTGGAAGCACACCATGGTACCATGGTCCATACTTAGGTGTGGTGCCCAGATATCTAACCTACCTCAGTGATACCCACATAACAGGTACCACCTTTTAGAAAGTGGCCAATGATCTATCATGAGAAATTTTTGGACCCATATCAAAATGCTCTCGGGCCCTGCGAGCATACCATCTATCTGGCCCAGGAACATCCTGGGTAATGCCAAACTGCCTTTGACACTGATCTACCATGTATAGCTCTCACATGTAGCTCGGGCTGCCTAGGATGAAGTGCTCTACTATGGCAGTGCCAAGCTCTAAACCATCCTCGGGCCACTAGAAGTTTCTGTAGGGCCTCCAAACCATAGAAATTTGTCTTAACTCATCCAAATCACACTGATAATGATATGCATCCCCATGTAAGGCCGCACATTGTCCCCTGCTGGGACCTAGCCCATTGTAGAAGGCTCCTTGGGAGCCTGAACTCTCAAAATGCATAAGGGGTGACCAATGGCAATGTGGTCCCATGCCCAAATCTGTAGCAAGTGCGCTGGTCCTATTGTCTTCTGACGGTAGTAGGTAATCAAGTGGAGGTCCCAATATAGATGCACTAAAATGCACTGACCCCAGCAGTAGGTATCTCCCTCCACTAAATCGTGTATCAGTCAAAGGAGGCCAAGTGGAAAAGAAGCACCAGTCTTGTCAAGGAGTAAGACTCCACTGAGAAAGGCCATTATGTAGACCACTACTCAGTCTAACTCTGGATCATCGATGCACCATGATAATATGATAGAAATCCCACGCTGTGGTATCGTGGCGATGCCAAACAACTCTACAATGAAGTCTTGATAAGATGCCCCTGAATTGGGACCCACATAATGCACCATACGTCCTCCAATGTAATGGTAATCTCCCCAGTCAGGAGGAAAAATCACTGACTCTCGTTGTTCCATCACTCTACTATGGCTGTCAGGAGGCCATGATCTAATGTAATCTATGGCATCTCAGCCACATGAGTCAATCCCATCACATATAGGAGGCTCTCATGGGTTGCTCTATCATCATCATCAAATTGGGCCTCTATCGCTACTAACCGCCCATAGCACTCACAAGTTTGAAGAACAGGTAATATACGCTGCAAAAATCAACACAAGTGTTAGGAACTTACCTATTTCTATCTATTTTTCTAAGGAAAAATACTTCTTTGAATCATCTAACTTAATAATTAATCCTTTCTTCTAAACCTAATCTAGTCTAATTTGTTCTATACTTGGCTATTTTACTAGCTCCTATTTGTTTGCGCTATCTTCTTAGCACCTACGAGCCTATTTTGATGCCTGCGTGCCCCCTTTAGTGCATACGTGCCCCCACCAATGTGTACATGCCCCCTCTACCTTCTCTCTATTTGTCACCGACCACATAGAGCACATACACGCCCAATGTGACACCTTTGTGCCTACTTTGACGCATGCACGTGTGTGTGTCTGTCCTGTCCCCATCCGACATAGACGCGCCCCTCTAACCCTAGTTTCCCTTCCAATGCATATGCATGCACGTATCCACTTTTTCAATGGATGCGCATACATGTCCTTGTCTATTTTGAAACATACAAGTATGCGTCCCTGTCCATCTATTTTGACGCATACACATGCACGTACCCATCAAACCGACACATACGCCCATGTGCATGCATCAAAATCCATCCTACCTGCCCTAGTAAATCCCTAAAAATATGATAAATGCGTAATTTGGTTAGGAGGGATAGGCCACTCATGTAAGGTCCATCTGCTAGGTCCTGCATGAACTCTCATATGTGATTCACGCGTCTCCTCTTGCTCAGTATTGTTGCCATCTCACTTCAGGGCTATTGCTCTCGCTCACGGTAAAAAATTGCAAGAGCTCTGGTAGAAATGAATTGGTCGTGATTATTTTACCAACCCCAGGTGGGTATATTACTCCGTCGCGATGCCCTTGGGGTATGTTTTCTCCACCGTGATCATTCTAGACCTTCTTCTATCCACCGTGATAATTATTTTTGTATTCAAATAATTATTTTTTTACTAATTTTTGCATGCTAGGGCACTTTGTGCCACCCTGCGGTTACTTCTCTGTCGTACTGAAATAGTTTATGACACTTTCAGGTGCCTTTTTCTTCTCTTTTTCTTCTATTTTCCCCCCGTCGTGATAATTATTTATTAATTTATTTTAAATAAATTATTCTCGACCTGTTTTTCTTCTTATGGGAATATATTCCAGCTTTCTGACAGCCTTACCTTCCTACTATCACCCATGTGCATACTTTTAGAAGATCTTGGATCTTTTGAAATTCTTCTGACTGATCAAAAATTCAAAAATTCAAAAAAGCAAAAAAATAAAAAAATAAAAAACATTGAAATACATCAAAAATGGCTCAAAACTGGTTAAACCGTTCATCTACGGCTGAAATCTATTCCTATTACATGGCACTCATCCCATATCTTGCTATGATTTCAAATAGTTTGAAACGATGACTCACACATCACCAAAATCTTTAATCACCTTCACAAGCTATGTTGCTTACTTCATTTGTACTCTGGGGCACTATCAGTTGCCTAGTACTATTTTTGTCATGCACATTACTTTTTTGTCGGACCCAAGTGTCCTCCATCTTTTCCCTTTCCTAATACACCTTTCTTGGGGCATCATTCTTCACCCTTGTTGTTTATCAAAACATCTGAGACTTCATCTTGATAACAAAATATTTGTGCAACTATCTTGTGTTAGGAATATCTTGTTTAGTGCTTCACATTATAATATAGTTTGTGTATTATTAATGTAAAAGAAATTACTATTGTAATTAGTTGTTTTGTAAACAACTAATATTTGTTGGCTTGTGTAGTGGTTGAGTAGGTTGTACTCACCCACGTAAATAGGCTTGATGGAGTTAGTGGTTATACTTGTTTCCTAAATTATAGGAACAAGTTATTCTATATATTTTGTAATACAAACCTAAATGAATATAGTGAAGATTATATTTCTGTGTTTAATCTGTGTATTGTTTACATTTGGCATCGGAGCATGGTATTTGTTTGAGATGGAAAACGTGAGATTTTGATGGATGATTATGGGCACTTCCACCATTGTTGATTTCCCGATCCATGATTAAATTGTTCATTTGGTTATAGTTGCTATTGTTATATAGTATTCAGAGATTAATGTTCAACCATTTCCAGATTTGTTAGGAATTGTTTTATACTAGAACATGTGTTGTATTGCAATTTTTTCAGATATATTTCAGGCTATTCTTTCCTCTTCCATGAGTGTCTGCATAAACTCATATGTCTGTTACTGTCTGCAAGTTCATAGCAGTCGTGTTTCATTTGCAAAATCATATGCCTCTATTTGGGATTCACACTGTATACTAGATTGTCAGGGTGGATTAATCTCATTACTGACAGTTGATCACAGGCTAGAAGAAAATACTGAAGAGAGAATGTGTTATAGTAAGCCGAGGCGAAGTTGAAAGGCTAAGTCTTGCAAGGAGTGGTGAATAGAAATCACAAAGAATTAAGAAACGTGCAGACCGTGACCTTTTGCAGTTCAGGCATGAAGAACAGTTCCAAATTCAAGTAAAAATCAATCATGAGCAGATTTTTGTTTAGGTAATGAAATCAAATTTTGTTGGTACCATTGCAAAGATATTGAAAGCACCTTTCCAACGCATTTTTTGGTTTATAAAACGGAACTCTGGTTGTCGAATTATCAACAAATCATTCCGTCACTCAGTTTTTTGCAGCCATTTGTGATTGGCAAATTTTTTAATTTTTAGCAAAGACTATAGTTTGAAAATTTTAATTTTACTATAGTTTTTGTTTAATAATTGCATTTTAAGGGCAATTATTACGTTTTTAGCCAAATTAATATTTTTCTGACACCATTTTTCTAGGCCTTTGACATTTTTGGAATCCTCATTTCCTCCCAGTTCCAATGAGTGGTCACACGATAAATTTGCTCTCCATCCAGAGTAATTTTTTAATCATTGATCCAACTTTAATTCAAATTGGGCCATTTTACGGGAAATTGTAACTTCAATAACTTTTGCACGGTAACTCGAAATCGAGCGCCGTTTTTTTCAAAAGTGCATATTTTTTAATTCTCGTCCTATTGGTTTTAAGTTTGGGAGAAAATAATTTTTTTTGAAAATTACCCTCTATTTTGGCCATCTTGTGGATGCATTATCGGTTGTACCCGAAGTCCTGAAATAAAAGGTTTCACATTGAGGGGAGAAGCTTAAATAAATACAATGTGGAAACCATGTAGTCTCATGTTCAGATCTAGCTAAGTTAAGTAGCATATTGGTGGAGGAAGGAGGCAACGGAGGAAGGAGGTCGAACAGCGACCTCTCATCAGTCACCAACGACGGGGCTGCATAGAAGCTGTGGTGGCATATGTATGGTGTGAGTATATGATTTTCAGCATGGTTTCCATTTTCTTAGTGTGCTTCAATTTGCAATGTTCCTATTTTATGTGGTATTTGATGGATGTTGGAAAGAGAGTTGTGTTGGAGTGCAGATGACTGTCAGTGATCCTCTGACTAACTTGGTCCTCTGACTGCTGTACTTCATTGGAAGATGGTCAACTAGGAGTATACGTTCACTAGCATTAGTGACCATGTGTAGCAAGACCTAACTAGCAAGATCCATTCAGGAGTATGTTCTTCGATATATTTTTCTTCTCAGTATCTATTTGAGTGGAATTTCACATTGTGGGGGGGAATACATACCAATGTTCCATTCCCATTCTGTACCCAAAACGACTTAGTTAAGGAAAGCTTCCAGTGGCAGTGGCAGTTTTCTATGCTATTTGAGATCAAGTGGCAGCGATCAATGACAGAGACTATGATTAAGAACATTACAATTCTTATAGGAAGTAATGTGAATTTTTTTTCCATTAAATCTTCTATTGTGCAGTTTTGTGATATGCAAGTTGTGTTTCCTACATAATTCCCCGATGTATAAGCATAGTGGTGAACAGTAGCACCAGAGTAAGTCAGTTCATGGATCTTGAAAGGGTTTGTGGGAGGATCCAGAAAACCACACGAGGTCGACAGTTGATGAGGTTCCTGTCGCGTCAAGGTTTGTGGTAAGCCTGTTTAAAATCATGGAAGGAGCGAGCCTTTCTTTTGGATCAAGGTCATGAGTCACAGAGTTGGACATGCCACAGGGGTGAGCATACTACAGAGGAGTGTGTGGATGTTTTTCTATCATGTTCGCACTAAGGGGGGGAATGTTAGGAATATCTTGTTTAGTGCTTCACATTATAATATAGTTTGTGTATTATTAATGTAAAAGAAACTACTATTGTAATTAGTTGTTTTATAAACAACTAATATTTGTTGGCTTGTGTAGTGGTTGAGTAGGTTGTACTCACCCACGTAAATAGGCTTGATGGAGTTAGTGGTTATACTTGTTTCCTAAATTATAGGAACAATTTATTCTATATATTCTGTAATACAAACCTGAATGAATATAGTGAAGATTATATTTCTGTGTTTAATCTGTGTATTGTTTACATCTTGAACGTTGTTAGTTTAAGTGTGTGTGATTGTACTTATTTCCCTGTTAGGTGATTTTGTTTATTTCTCATATTGCATTGCATTCGTGTATGTTGCATGGAGTTGGTCATTTTTAGCACATGATGGTTGTTTGTATCTTGGATTTTCATGTCATTTTATGCTTCCGTTGCATGCTCACATTTTAATAAGGACCCATGAGGAGGATTCTACACATTATAATGATTAAATATTGTTAGCAATTGATTTGCGGATAGCTCAATATCCCTTTTTCTTCTAGTTTCTTGTCTTCTCTATACACTTTTCTTTCTATTGTTCTCTTTTTTGATCGTCAATCAAGTTTCTTCGTCACCCCATTGACACTCGAGGGGCATTCATCATCCTTCATCCTATTAATTTTTCTTCTACCCCTTCAAAATTTTTCTACTCGTTTGCATTTGTCTGCTTTCTTTGAAGTGACGTAGCTTACGTCACCCCAAAGAGGGGAAAATGTAGACACATGTAGTTTGATCAATGCACTATTACTCCTAATATTTCACTTACTATTCTTCCCTTTACAAATTGACAACACACCACCAGTTAGACCTATCTAACTCCCTTCTCACGACATCCTTTTGGTCGTATTTCCTCTTATAAACCACTTAAACATGATTTCATAGCCTCATTTTGACTACATTAACTTCTTATTTATTTCTAGTTTGCTTCCTTTATCTCCTTGGACTATTAATCCATTTCATTGGATTGATTAGACCTTCCAGAACCCTTCCAGAATCCTAATTACTCTCTAAGAGAGATTAATTAGTCTAACCTAGGTTAATTATCCTAAACATAGTCAAATCACACTTTGACTTGCTAAAAGTGCTTTTTGGACATTAGCATTTGTCCCACATGCACCCAAATCTCACATTTTCCCAAATAAAAAACTATAAATAGGGCTATACCCCCTCCCTCATTTCCTAAGAATTCTCTCTTCTTCCTAACACATATTATAGTATTTTATTTAGGCTTTAGATTGTGTTTCATCTTCTTCCATTGAGCTAATAGCATTTTCTTTTATATATCATCAAACAAATATGGAGTAAAAGGGAAGATCCATTGGCCTTGAAGCCATTAATGGGGAGATCTCTTTCTCTTGAAACACATAACTGAATGCTTAGATCCTCTTAGGTTCATTATTTCAAGCTTTCAAAGAATAGAGGTTAGCTTCATTTGTTTAGTTTGTATGTTTACTTCAAATTAATGTATGCAAAGAAGAAAACCTTGCTCATTTCTTTTCACATAGTCCCTTGATCAGTTTGTTAAAATCCTTTGGGGTTTATTTAGAGATTATTACCCCAAATCCATGGATTTTACAACTTTTCATTGAACACAACATGTAGGCCATTATATATAGCCAAAAATTAAAAAATTAGGGTGCATGGGGGGCTTAATCATCTCCCCATCTGATGTCCATGCTTACATCACCCATGTCCTCGATCTCCTTTATTCATGTACGATATCCAGATAACATCTCACCACCCTCCATAAGCCTCAGTGTAACCTCTGATGGCCCCTCACCTGGAAATTCTCATCGTAAACTAGTGGCCTCACCCTAACCCTACCTCTGGGATTTCCACCCCCTGTACTCTCTACATTGTGAGTGCAGGACCTGGTCCTCTCACTCAAGGCCTGCTATGCTCTATGATCTACATAAGAGGGGACATCTATCCCTGCAGCCATATGGTTATCCTGATAGTACCTTGCCTCACCCAGGGCATCCCTGAACCGTGCCATTGGTACTGTCTAAGGTGGCCACATCAGTCTCAAACCCTTTACCTGCACCATGGGACCATGTCCCTAACCCTGTGTTGGTGCATGATATGTGACAAGGGCCTGTAAGGATATAATCTACACCTGAGAAGTGGCCAACTATCCCTATAGCCTTACTACATGTGCCTGTAGGGTGGCTACCTGCCCCCCATCTCCATCCCCTCCCTATGCAGGTGTTTGTCCCTTTGCTGTAATCTAGGCCTGAAGAGCCACTACCTGTGCCTATAACATGGCCACCTCTATCTGTGACGCTTCCAACTACCCCTATAAGTTTTAATCTAGCCTTGTAAGGTGGCCACCTATCCCTGTAGTGTATCCCTCTGAAGTGTGAGGGTGGCCACATCTATATGACCTAGCCTGGGTGGTTCTGATCGTAGCTAGGCTTCCCACCAATGTCTGTATGCATCTATATAGCCCGCATCATCAATCTAGTGGGTAACAAACTACCCCTCCTTCCCAGTTGACATTTTAGGTTGTGATGGAGACATAGGTCTCTCCATGTCATCCCTCCTATACTGTGGAAATGGAGGTGGCACATCCTAGAGAAATCCCAACTATCGTCTGACCTTATTAATGAGGATCATCTCGTGCTCGCCGACATGATGCCCCTCTATCCATCTCACCAGCTATAATCCATCTAGCTCCACTTCCATCTACATGTATGAGGGGAAGCTGACATACAACCTCCAGATAATATCTACACCGGATAAACCCTCCAACATGCACCTATAATACACTACATCATGTGTAGCCCTGACAACCCTACACTCTCTAACAACAGGCACCCAACACCTATATAAAACTTGAACAAAGAACACCTCTAATGCATCTGGTTGGGGCATACCAATTGGATGCACACATATGACGTGCTCATATGCCCAACAGTGTAAAAAAAAGGTGCAATAAAAACTAAACCTCTGTAGCCACCTGTAGGCCCATAACTCCTGGTACAACTGCACTAAGTATGTTGGTGCCTAGGAAAACTAGGTCCTATACTCCATCATGTCATGGAAATCCCCCATCACTACCCATGGGAATCTCCCACCCTCTGCATCTGATAGTGCAAAGAAACACACTGCCTCCATGATCAATACCACTAGCCTCATCTCCTCAGGATGGGCCACATACATCTCTCCATAACTTAGTCTCGCACTATGGAACCTCATCTCTGCCATCCCCTCTCCAAATAATTTCAACATTAGCTCCTCTGATGCCTATGAAGAAATATAATACACCTACATCCCCACTATCGGTAACCATAGGATCTTGTACACATCCTCTAGGGTAACTATGATCTCACCCGTCGGCAGATGAAATGTGTTGGTCATTGAATCCCATCTGTCGATGACTGTGACCATCAAGCTCAGCTCCAAAACTATGTGCCTATACTATTTGACCCCAATAAGGTTGACATATGTAATGTGACACTAGTCCTCTACCATCATGCTCCCTCGTATTGATAGCAACAGAGGTGGTACTCTGTCTCTCATCCACAACTGGTCCCTCGTCTACACCCAACAAATCACAACATTGTTAAACCTTCACCATACCCCACACATAAACCTACTCCCAAAAACCTTATTTCTTATTATACCCCAACCCTACATATCACCCCTTGTTACCACAATCCACTCATACCTTTTATACCCATTACCCTACTCATTACCCTCTATGAATATATTTCCCTACTTGTCATCACTCCACTTGCCGTTATATCCCATCACCTAACCTTTTCCTCCCGAAATTTCCCACTTATTGACCTATTTATCTTTAACTCCAATTGGAATTAGTCTCCGATGACCAACATCAGTCCCTCATGACCAGCATTGGCCACTTGCTACTTAACCGATGCCAACTAATGCCAACCAACATCGACCACACCTTGACCGGTATTGGTCATTGTTGTGGCGAACAAATCCACAAAAACCCCGCATTTTTCCTAATATCTTTCAAAATAACCTAGAAACCTATCCTACTTGACCCAAAGCCAACCCAAACTCCTCCCCATCCCTATCTAACCTATCTCAGACCTCCCCCCTCCTTCATTACACCAATTTTAACCATAAATTTAATTATACACCTATACCCAAAAACCCATACCCATACCTTATTTTTTTAAAATAAATACATAGAAAGGATGAAATCCTATCTCATCTTAGTGTCATCGGCATGGTGGAATGACTAGCCATGACACTGGTGGCCCACCTGAACCCTCTCCTATTTCTGCCATGCCCAAATCACCATAACCCACTCGTCTAATCCAACTAATCAAATCAATACCCATGCGCTTGTGGACCTATCTCCCTAGCTCCTCTCACCCACTCGTACTCTCCACCTTCATCAGGTACAATACGCTGTCCTCTCTCAAAAAAGGTAGAAAAATTTCAAATGACTCTGTCATTTAATCCAAAGTCACAAAACAACAATGATTCCGTAAAATACAGAATTTTTGTTTTATAAACCCAATGTGATATGACTGACACTGGTCATATTTGTGCCCTATCCCACCGATGTCGGTCACCTTATAACTGACATCAGTCAAACCAACTAACTATTTAGGCTTGGTACGCTTCCTTTGCCTATAATCATTAGTGCTAACACCCCTGTTATCATTTTGGCCACCCATTGAAACATACCTACAAGCTCAACCTACCCCTACATTTCCTTTGCTGCGTCTTAGGAGTTTTTATTTTACCTATACCTTGGCCTTACCCATGCCATGACCTATTTTCCTAAACTTGACCTACTTGGTGTGACCATTGACCTTATGTACTTGCCATACCTTACGATGTTATTACCTATGTTGTTTTATCCTAACAACCATACCTTACCTATTACCATGCCGTTTATCCCGACCAAACCTTTGGTGTACAGGAGTATACCTAAACATTCCTACACCTGACCTACGTTGTGTTTCTTGACCATATACTATACCTTGGATACCTGAATCACTTCACTCTTATTTGGATAAACCTATCAACCTTGGACGATGTAGAGTTTGTAAGCTCTTCAACCTGGCACCATGTTGCAATCTATATGTGTGCATTTGTTTGATTTCCATTACCCATGACGCGATTTTGACCAGGACCTACTACCCATTACCCAAGTTGACCTTCACCCTTTCCCTCAATACTCCAACCCTGCCCCACCTATCTTCATCACCTACACATTTATCAAACCACTCATTGATTCCATATTTCACCTCATCAGTCCCTGGTTTGAGGGGGATCACCTTCACCCACACATGGGGCAATCACTTCTTGTTTTTCTTAGAATTTCTTACCAATAAAAGCTACACAATAAAAAAGGGGAAAAATGTAGACATCAAAATTGGGTCACACTCCCCTTGGTCCCCTTTCGAATAACTAACTTAAACATACTCACCTAATATTATCCCCCTTTCACCCCATATTAACATTAATTTAATTATCCACAATTAAATCAATACTCACCCTCACTCCATTTATTAATTTAATTACTTTAATTAAATGGATGCACACCTCACCTAGCCACCTCACCTAGACATCTCACCATAGACCTATTCATAACATGTTTCCATAACTAACTAAGACTTAGCCCTACTTACTTTAATGAACTAAGACTTAGTATAACCCTAAAAGCACATGCATATTCTTCCTCTAACCAAATTCCCACATATCTAAGCGTAACGTTCCATTTAGACCCAACACCAACTAGCAAAGCTAGAAAAAGATAGCCAAGATCTGCTATTTTAGGAAACCTAGGATATCCTGCCTTAACCGACACCGGTCAACCCAAAACCGATGCCGGTCACCCTAAACCATCATCAGTTACCATATAACCATTTTAGTAACCTTGTTTCAGAGGTTGGTCACATTCTTGAGCTTTGTGAGCAAAGGAGATCTGCATGCAAGCAAGAACTAGAGCTCTTTCACACATCCAGATAACCATAGCCAACATAACCATTGATCATAATATTTTTGCATTCACGGTAACATTCCAGGAAGAGCTTCCACTGCACTGATTGCCATTTCACCGATCAACCATGACCACCACCTAGCCATTGAACCTACACAACAGTAAGTGTGTTTCTAACCTACACTTCATTTCCATTCAGTTTATAAGGGTTCTTCACCATTTTTTTATCAATCACCATTTTTATTTTTACCTCTATCCATTCCTGAGTACCTCTGAATATTCCCAAAACCTCCACAGACCTAAACTAACTCCTTACCATCTCTGATTCAACCTTAGACAAATCCCTAAAACCATGAACTATTGAGTTATTATCAACACACCTTAACCATCATTGGTTCTTACTAAACCGTCGTCGGTAATCCCAGAATGACGCTAGTCTCTGTATTTTGGAAATCCTGTTAATAACAGATCCAGATAACCTTTTCCCAAGTGACCTAAGTAACCTAGAACTTGACCCTGACCTGTTCCATCACCTTGATTATTTACCTTATTTCTAGATTTGATCATATCCTAGCTTATTATGTTAGATTTTCTTATTGTATTTGGATGAGATACCTAAATCATATGAACTATAATAGAATCTTGTTTATTTACATCATTTCTTGCATTACATTGTATTAAATAGTAGGTTGACTACCATCGAGGAAGTATCACACTTCTTGGATCTAGCACACACTAGGTAGCCCACTAATATATATTGTTTAACTATTTCTTGTGGTCTTGTTATGTATTTCAGGTAGTTCTTCCTAGCTAAAAGGAAGCTCTGACAGTCAACATTGGATCAAGAAGTCAGAACGCACGCAACGAACTTCAAACTGATCATCGCAACAGGTATTCCTCCTTGTCCCATACCATTATCTATTTCATATAAATAATAAAAGAAAATGGTGAAACATGGTAAGAATAGTGATAAAAAATCAGTCCTACATATCTTGAAAAATCAACCACCTTGTCATATAAAAACTAGTTTCAATGAAACTAGATTTTTCAAAGACCCTTCCCTCTGAATTTAAGATATTTTTTCCTACTAGATCTTTAGGAAATTGAGAATTTATTCGAGGAGGGAAGAATGTCGATGAAAAAATAGTCCTCCATATCCCTAAAAAATAGGGACTTCATGGCATGAAAACTAGTTCACACAAAACTAGATTTTTTAGGGATTGTTTCCTCCAATTTTCATGTAATTTCGACAACTAGATATTTGAGAACATGGTTCACTTTAAGAGTCCTTTTAGAAATCAGAGGTTGAATCGAGGAATTATCACACTTCTTGGATCTAGCACACACTAGGCAGCCCATTGGCATATATTGTTTAACTCTTTCTTGTGGTCTTGTTATGTATTTTAGGTAGTTCTTCCTAGCTAAAAGGAAGCTCTGACAATCAACATTAGATTAAGAAGTCAGAACACGTGCAATGACCTTCAAACTGATCATCGCAATAGGTATTCCTCCTTGTCCCATAACCTTATCTATTTCATCTAAAAACTAAACGAAAATGGTGAAACATGGGAAGAATAGTGATAAAAAATCAGTCCTACATATCTTGAAAAATCAACCTCCTTATTGTATAAAAACTCGTTTCAATGAAACTAGATTTTTCAAAGACCCTTCCCTCTGAATTTAAGATAATTTTTCCTACTAGATCTTTAGGAAATTGAGAATTTATTTGAGGAGGGATGAATGCTGATGAAAAAATAGTCCTCCATATCCCTAAAAAATAGGGACTTCATAACATGAAAAATAGTTCACATAAAACTAGAATTTTTAGGGATCCTTTCCTCCAATTTTCATGTAATTCTGACTGCTAGATCTTTGAGAACATGGTTCACTTTAAGATTCCTTTTGGAAATCAGAGTTCAAAAATCCCTCACGAATATCCTCAAAACCGGTTTCACTGGAAAGGTGAATTTTTTGGGGTTTATGTGCTAATTTTTCACCTGAAAGAAGCTCTCATTTTCAAGTCGTGTGACAGAAAGGCTCCAGATGCGTGATAGGATATTTTTTGTTGTGTAAAAACATATATTATTTTATGCATTAGAAAAATTTTCCCTCCTATCACACATCAAAAAACTCTCCTTTTCGTGCATAAAAAAACTCTCTGTCGCATGTCAACAAACTTCCTTGTTGCGTGTCAAAAATTCTCCTTATCATGCATCAAAAAAATCTCCTTGTCACGCATCAGTGGAAATTTATTGTTGTGCATCTGATAACAATACTAGTTTCCTGACTACAAATCTAATGAATATCTATAAAACTTCACTTTAAGTATTGGCCTCTGCTACTTCACAAGTTTACTGTACTTGATAATAGATATGCTCCCAGGTTGTATGAGTGAGCTAGTAGTGTTCTACCTGGAAAATAATTTAGGATTATATAGGGGATATTTTCAAGGGTAGGAAAATATGACCCCTAAAAAAATTAAACTGTAATTTTTAGGTGAACGGGTCACTGACCTGCACCAGAAAATTTGCCTTTTCAAATTTTTCAAAATAGGAATATTCTCCATATTATGAATATTCACCACTAAAAACAACCCTGTCTGGGAACTGATGAGGTGTCTCGATGCCATTTCAATGTTGTGTCATGACAGCCATTAATGGAGGTTTGAATATTTTAATAGTGATAAAAAAGATCCAAGTGACAATAATGAATTATGGTTACGTTCTGTCTCATATAAAATCTCGTGCCTTGATTTCTGGATGAAGAATGATGATAAAAGTTTGTTCCTTGTAACCATGGATGTGTCAAGAATATTTCAACATAGTGGTGGCTATGTTTGTAGTATTTTTGATGCTATGTATTAGCATTCATGGAGTCATGGTGAAAATCTAAAGTGCTAATGAGTTTTACAACTTCCAACAACACTTTTCACGCATGGGCAAAGGAAGAAAGAAGAAGCAGTGAGTTAAAAAAATTAGCTAAAATTTGAGTTTTCAACCAACTTGGTATGTATAATTTTCTTTCCCAAATATCCCAAAGGGATGAGACATATGGGGTAGAAATTTTTTCCCTCATGTGAGCATGAGAAGTGGCGATCAATGATTTGACGAGGTGGAGAGGAGAGAGGGCTTAAAAATGCACTGCGGAGCCTTTTCAGGGTAATTTGGAGAACCATGGGAAAATAAAAGAATGGGGTGAATTTTTTTGTCCCAACCATCCTAAAGGGACGGGATAGAAAAATCCACCCTCACCCTAGGTTTCCAAGTTTCAAGTTGTGATTGCATGACATGGAAGGCTAAACTGAGGTGAAAAAGAGCTTAACTTGCATTACTGATCTTCACCAAGGTCACATGATGGTATAGATGGATTAAACAGGGATGGGATAATTTTTGTGTCACAACTATCCCAAGGGGACAAGAAATATGGAACATAAAAATCCACCATACTCCAAGAGGTTTCCAAATTGACTAAGTATTGATGAACATGCCTCGCATGAGAGAGAGAGAAATGTCGGTGAACTTTCAAAAGCTCTAGGAGGTTATTTTTAATGAAACCATATATTATTTTAACTCCCAAGAGCCTTATAAAGATAATGGAATGGGTTGAAATATCTAATTATTCCTGTAACATCCTCAAAAATAACATTTTTTCACAGGACAATAGAGTGTTCCTACTAAACATTAGTGATGGAAATAATCTCCCATTTCTTGTGAAAAATATAAAAGTACAATAACTTAGATAATGTAATTATATTTCCAATGGTATATTGTTTTACCTCTAACTCTTTATAGAGCTCCCAAAATCATCTTCCGAATCTCAGGCACTATTTCAGATTACAAACTCCTTCACCTTCAAAAATCCACATTCACTAAAATTGTTCCTAAACCTTCAAATATTCACTAAAATTTCCTAAATAACTTACAATATGTCATTATATCCTCAATATAAATTCCAAATGAATTTGAGCCTTCAACTCTGTCCCAAAGGATGTACACCTGTCTTGGAAAGGCCAAAAATAGCCTTACTAGGCTTAGTGAAGAATCCACCTTTAGAAGCACTTCACTGATTGGATTGAGTCACATTGTTTCAACATTTAAAACAATGGGGAAAGTATATAAAACACATATGGGGGAATAGAATTTTAGGATAGATATGACACAGAGGGTAGATTGATCATAGAGGGGTGTTTAGGAGGGTTTACAACAAAATTTTGACACTAGGGTTAAGTTGTCATGTTTCACATTGAATTTCGTCCTTGGAAAAACACATGAAAATATACATCAATATCAAAATTTTAAAAATTAATTACATTAAAATATCAAATATCATAATGAAATACATATTAGTATTTTAAATCATCACAAAATTCATAAAACACCTCATAATCCATATACAATAACAAATCATATGATTAGTCATCTAAAGTCATAATCATGCCAACATCAAAATCAATACGTCACATCAAATATTAAGTCAAACATCTATACTATTTCAACATCAAAATAAATCAACAACACATAAATCCAAACATAATCATCATATTTATTCATATACATATCACCAAATGTTAAAAAAAATGCCTTCAATAGGATTATATACAAAATCATCTATAATTGAAACATATACAAAACCCACATACTACATGGTAAACTCAAAATATGATATACTCTCTCCCCCTAGCCTACAACAACTCCTACATCTGGCCTCATATCTCTCCATGGTTTTGTGACACTCCATGTGCTCTTTGATGTCTCCTATTAAGTCGAGAAACTCTTGATCATCCCATGCTCTACATAACGCGACATACTAGGAAGGCACTTTGTAACCAAGCACTCATAATATCTCATCTCCCCTGCAAACGCTCTATACTACTAAATGGTCACAAAACCAGGAGGCCCCATTTTACCTCCTACTAATGAAACTCCTCCTATAGATACCACTAATTTCTTTGCACCAGGTCCTACTCCATAGGTTGTACTAACACCTGCATTCGAAGTCGTACCCTATAATCTATACTTCACCCACATCGCATCCCGCTACCGATGATATCCATCTCACTTCTGCAAATATGTATCATGCTCCAAATGGATCTGATATATCTTCTGATGTAGCCTATCATGCTCCTAGAAAGTGGTATCATGCTCCAATACCAGTCTATCCCTCTCCACCTATAAAATATCATGAGCTATGTGCACTTTGGCTATCTCATTTCCACCATCACCCTCCTCCTCCTCTTATCCACCCATTGCTGCCTCCTACCAACCCTATCTCCATAAACAACCCACTTTTACACCCACCAAGCCATATAACCCTGATCCATTCCAACATCATCCTCATTAATCCCCTCTTGATCTTCTTCCTCCTCAGCTGGTCCTGTTTCATCTACCAATGAAATGGGTAAATGTATCTCTGCATCATCATACCGATATACTATCGGCTCACCAAGAATTAATTGAGGGAATCCAAACTATTGCCACACTTGAGAAAACTATATGACCTCTATCATATTTGGTCTCCTCCCTTACACTCACCTCACCCTCCTCAACCCTACTAATTATACATCCATCTGTGGCCATGTAAGGTACTTCACATAAGGCCTCCACACTACATCATCAATAGATAGACCTTGTAGTTGATCAATGTAGTAGGTATGGTCTTGATCAACTCCATCATTCTGCAACCAATCAAAATTTCATCTCAAGAATCCAACTACATACTCTACCAGATCACCTGCCCTCCATGGTATCCTTGGTGGCCTCACAACAACTATATGCTCATAGGCCTAGCAGTGTAACAAAAAACCCACATCCAATCCAAATCTCCTCCTTGTCACAAACATCCAGAGCTCATGGTAAACCACAAGAAATAGTGCAAAAACCCCGGCATATATTGTCTATTTCTCCATGATCTCTACCACAACACCCATAAGTGTTTAAGGAAACATATCACCCCTAAATCTAGTAGTGCATAACATGATATAACCAACATAATAATCAACATAAATGGTTATCCAATACATATACATCATAATAAGACTCAATATGGAAGCCCATACTATATACCATATCTCTCCAACCTCATCACCATATAACTACCTCATAGTATCAAGTTGGGCCTCTCGGGTGATTGGTACCACCTGATCACCTTGAATTGGTAACCTGAGGATCTTGTATATATCCTCTAAAGTAATTGTCATCTCACCAGTCAGGAACCAAAATGTCCCAATAATCGGATCCCATATGTCAATCAAAGCTATCATCAACCCTAAACCTTGAGGAATCCATCGGTAATGGAAAAATTATCCTAATCCAACAGTCACTTCATGATCCCACTCTGCACTAGTCACATCAAATCATATCCTATCGAACATCTAAGACACTCTGTCTTAGAGATAAATAGTGTCCCTCACCTACAAAACACATAAACAAACACACCAGTTAGCAACTTTATCTAAAATAACACTAATCACCGCCGATTACTGATTGGTGATTTTTGTATCAACATTAATATCAAGCAACCCACCCAATCGCCATTGATCTTATAATCAGCGCCGATCTAGCGTTCCTGCCCCAAAATTAAAAAAAGCACAGAAAATAAATCAAACAAACAAAAAAACTCAAAATAAAACAAAAAACTAAGCTTACTTACCCCTCTCATGGTCCTCTACCTCTTCATTCTGCTACTTATAGCCTCCATCTCGCCAAAAAAATCAAAAATCACAACTTAAAGCTCGTAAATCAAAAAAACACGTCACAAATGAAATATTTGCATGACCTATTAGATTTTATAATTGTCATTTTAGTAATTGTTGACAACCACAAATCTCCACCGATTTTATCTCCAAACATAGGTGATCTACAATTGTCGTCACTTTTATATCTTTTTACACAAACATATCAATTTTTGTCACGTAGACTTGTCTTATCATATCACAACTTTATCAAAAGTTTCATGCCTTTTCTTGGATTCCCAAAAAACTGTAAAAACCCTAATTTTGACCATATACCAAATTTTACACACCATACGAATATTACCTTTTACCATTTGGTCCCATGGCCCAACACATCCTCACGAGAGCACTCCCATTTGATCATATCCACATAGTAGTCTATCCACAACAAACATCTGTAGGTAGTCCACATTACATGTGTCCTACCAAGTGTTTCTTAGATTACTACCCTCATTGAAAACCTACCTACACAATCCAACTCTCCTGAATCCAATGACCAATAGATTCGATCATTGGATTTAGGGGGGAACAATATTACAACATCACAATATAAACATAAAAAAATGGGGCATCCTAACAATAGTTTTTATTTTGAAACCTATGCCTACAAGCATCTCAAAAAAAGGTAAAATGTAAACACCCCTTTTTCACCCCTAGGTGACCCTACACACATGTACCAAATTATCATAACTTATCATTATTGTCTCTATCATAAGTATCATGTAATTTACTTTTGTAAATCCTATTTACCTATGTAAAAACCCATTTACCCTCTCCTAACCACTCAAAACAACCTAAACCTATTTTACCACACTTATCCTAACCCCCAACCTCTTTCAACTTGAATCCCCAACCTCCCACCATTTGCTAACAACCTAAAATCCCAGATGGCAAGTGGTTTTAACCAATTTCCATTCTTCCTCTAGTTGGTTTTAACCTTTGTGGTAAAATCGATGGCGATCCACAATCACTAGTGATCGTTGCGGATGCTGTCGATTCTATTTAGCCAACCTCTGTCTCCCTTCTCTAGTTAATCCAAATTCAAGTTTGAAGAAAAATTTTTGCACCCAAGACAACATCCCCGTGTCTGAAGATCATCAATATACCCCTATCAAATCTATCTAGAGCCTCATCAAATTGTTGATCAACTGTTGAAGAGCTTCATCACCTTCAGACTATCCACAAAGGTTAGTACCATTTTTTAGTCCTTTTATCAATTAGTTTTACATGGGTTATAGTATATAGCTAGTTTTCTACACCATCCTACTTACACCACTTGAGTAATGTATTTGATCTAGTCATTTAGACCATCTTTACAAAGAATACAATATTCACAAAGATCGTCATCAATCCCCAAACACTATCGATCGGTTATCAAACCTTTTCCTCTTTCATTAGCCATTCAAACAATCCCAAATCTCCTTTTGCATAATCCTATAGGCTGTTAGATTCCCTATAAGCCCATATTTTTACTATCAATCCTCTCTATCTTTAATCAATGTATGTTTTATCACAAATTTTGTCACAATAAACATTTTCTACTTGATCACCGTCAATCAAAATCCTTAACCTTTGTTTTATCATTTTCCTCACAAATACATATGAATATATAATTTTCGAGTTTTATATCCTCCTAGACACTTCATAAATTGTTTCAGCAGTATCACTATCCTTCTGACATTCATTGTTATTCATTTTATCATTATTTTATGATCCGAAGGTCAATATAGAGGAAAGATGTTCCCTGAATCTCTCAGGATCAGCATAGTATGAAAGATGACTTCGAAAGATTTTTGTCAATTATTTGAAAGTCAAAAACAAAGTTCGAATGTGCAAATGGTGGCTGGTCAAATTTTGGGTCAACCATGGTCAACAGGTCAACACATGGACCAATGGCAAGATGACATTTGGCAGTTGACGACAAGGAAAAAGAAGGTTGTTGATTTGGTTTGTGACCTCCGGTCTTTGTTAGGCATAAAAGTTGGCTCAACAGAACAAGAGGATCAAATTTTATAATGGAAGGGAGCCCAACCACCGTGAGGAAAATTTTATTATCACCAACATGGTGGGTCCTCAAGCCACCACATGGCTTGCCACCACAAATCAAATTCACTCAATATGCCTATCAAGGAGCGATAAGTGGACTAATACTTTTGAGTTGCATTGTAGGATTAATTTGAGCTCGATGAGCTATATTTCTAGCTCAATGGGGTGGTCAAATCCCCATAAAGGCCTATATTATCCTCAATGGTTGAATTATTGGTTTGAATTATTTGCATATGCTTCGGGTGTTACTTCCATATTGGATGGAGTTAGGATTAATTCACATGGTGGTTCCACATATTGCTTGGGAAATATATTATTTCCACTTATATCCTAATGAGATACTATGACTCGGTCCAATATATCTAACGAATCGGCCTTTATATAGGCAATCAAACCACAAGACTCGGATGAGCCCAACACATTGGGTGGTATTATCAACAACTCTCCACATCATATCTCGACCATGTGGGGTGCTCAATATTCATAGTTAAACATCCAACGGACACCATGCAACTTGGAGGGAACAACGTGGAGATGAAAAAAGACTTGGGTGTGGCTGTTTCCACAATATAATAGGTGGAAATTCCTATTTTAAAACACAAACCCATTGACCCCGCCAAACATGTGGGATATCCCCCTTACCCGCCAAAATAGAGGTCATCGCCAAACATTCATTGCCAAGAGTCAAACCCGCAACCTCATCTTGGAATGTGGAGCATCCAAACCAACTCAACCAATGAATTGGTTGGGATAGGATTTGGCTGATAAGGCCTTTAAAAAATATTTTTGGGCCACTTAGGCCTATATAAAGGCCTCTCCCATTTCATTCACACAATGAAGAATGTAAAGAGCTATAAGGTTTTTTCAAAGGGAGCTCGAGGAGATTAAATAAAGGAGCCCGCAAGTAATTTTAAAATCTTCCAAGTTATTTAAATAGGCCTTATAATTTTTAAAGGAAATATTTTTTTAAAGTAAGTCATATTTAATATTTAATAGGAAAATATTGGGAAGCTAAGTCCTATTATTTTAATAGGTAAATTTTCAAAATTGGGAGTTATTGGAAACTCACCAATTGGCCCATAACACCAAAATTCTATTTTTGAAGCCTAGAATTGTTGACCGGAGAGACATAGGTCAACTTACAAATGTTTGGAAGGCCGATCAAGTTCTGTAGGATTTTTCGGCACCAGGAAGGTGGAGGACAGACTAATTGATCATCGGCGATCTTCAAAAGGCTGGAGCACTTTATAGGCAAGTAAAGTTCTATTAGGTTTTATTGTAAGATATAACATTGTACTTACAAATTCTAACTAGTGTAATGGGAACCCAAAGACATAGGCTATTTCTGAACTCCGTAATCAATCCATGTGCAACATCATTTATATTCTTGCATTTTTTTGGATTGTTTTACTTAACACAAAGTAAAATTTTATTGGTAATTTTAATAAGCCTATAGGGGTCCAAAGGTTGAAGGTAAAAGAAATATATTAAAATTTTTGACCTAGATTTTTGGATTAAGTTGGTATCAAAGCAGGTTATTGTCTTGCAAACTTGCTAATCTCTGAGAAAATTTTGTATCAGAATTGGTTGATTTGACCTTATGATTTCTTTAGTTGTGTAATAGTTCAGTGTGATTGAATAGGTATAGGTGTGTTGTCCTCTCAAAATTTCCCCTCTTTTGAAAGTCAAAAATTGAATTTTTTTGAGTTGACCCCTTTTTATGATGTTCCAGTAAAGAGAGAAGTTGAGAAGTTAAGAAAAAATTTCACATTTTTTTTGAGTCATTTGAGTGACTTTCAGGTATGTCAGACATTTTTGTCCCATGTGTCCCAAGTTCTTCTGGGCTCTATGTTCCCCGATCGGCCACTTTCTCCAAAATTTGTTAACTTGCGGGCCCATTGGAACTTTTTGTTCCAACTATTCTAAGTTCACTTGGGCTTCTTGTTCCCCGATTTCCCACATCGGGCCCTTCGCGTACTTTGGTCCTACTTGTCCCAGAAGCATTTGAGAATTTTGTCCCCGCATTACCCACATTGGCTGAATTGCGCTTTCACATCCCTCATGTCCCAAATGTACCAAAGGCCATCCGGGCTAATTTTTCCTGCCCTTCTCGATGGTTACTTTTTGAGTTGGTATATATGAATTTAATGCACATTTAATAACCTTCTCTCTCCTAAAATGGCTATTTAATGGGACTCCCCTCTACGTATTTTGCACACTACTTTCTCATTGCCATTCACTCATACCCTTTTAATTGAAACCATCTACTCGTGTCCCCCATTTCCCCTGCATTTTAATCACGGATTCAAGCTGTAAGGTCATTTTTTTTAAAACACTGTCAGTGTGAAGATAAAGTTTCAAGGTCAGGAGTAGGTTTCTCTGCTTAAATCTTTTGTTCTTGATATCAGGGATAGTGAAGTTCATCACCTAGACTTTAATGATTTTTGGACCAGGCTGACAGACCTGAACCCCTCTCCCATGGCACAAATGATTAATGACAGTGGCCTTGCATTTTTTGTGGGTTTCCCAATCTTGGTGTAGTGTGCCGATACTGTGCTCGCCTACGGAGCCCACTTCAACCCCGATACAAGAAAATTGACCAATGTGCACGGGGAGTTAATCCCTAAATTTGATGGTGCCGCCATTACTGCTTCCCTACGGAACCCCGAAATGGAAAATTCTGTGGTAATTTCTCAGAATCAAGCACAATATCTCTTTGATCAAGATAGTGAGAAATACAAATCCAGGATAGCAAAGTTGTGGTTAAAGAACCCTAAGAAAGGGGCATCTTGGCTCTCCAAAGCTCTGTTTAGGGCTGATTTCAATGAAGAGTTATCTGACTTCATCATCCTATTAGCTCGTGTCATGGGATTACCCTCTACTAGTGAGTTCGACTTTTGGATGTGCCCGCTCATCAACATAGTTTGTGAATGTACCTAGAACATGAATTGGGCAGAGATCATTTGCATGAACTTGATAGAGTAGTTGTCCAATGTACAACAAACTAAGAAGTTCTACATGACTTCTTATCTTATGTACACCCTAGCAGTATCCAGACAATGGTTTGGTTTCACATACATTGAGGCTCAGAAGGGTGATCCCATCTATGCTTACTTCCCTCAGTTCACCATTGACACCAGCAATCACAACTTCAGGAGGGTGAATGATGATTTCACCATATAAATTGTGAGGCTTCTAGAGAGTGATACTGCTAGAAGATTTTCTGATGAAGCCATGAGTTTGATAGCAAAGTATAGAGCTTACTTCATTCAATTCAAAAGGTTTTCTTATATCAGGTTAGCCAGTTATGAGAGCACTCCTCTCAAGCTCCCTATATGTTGTAATGATAATATGGCTCTGATTGAGGTATACAGACAATTGGACAAGTTACACAGAACCTGTAAGGACAAGAAAATCACTGGGCTACATTTCCCCATATCTTTTTGGAACTATACATGTAAAACAACTCTAGATGACCAAAACATAGAGAGAGCCCTTGCTCCCATCACTGTCCACTTCTTCAGGCCCAGAACCTATTTCAATGTAAAGAAATTCATTGAGATGAATTTGAGAATCAACTACCATCACAGGGAAGACACTGAAGACTATTGGGTTGATTGCACAGATGACTTTGAGGCCAGACAGAGGCATTATGGCATATTTCCCCTCCATTTGATAAAGGAACTCAACCTATATCAAATTCCTGAAGGGATTCAAGATGACAACACATATATATTGTCATATGAGTATGATACTATGATCAAGCATACTCCTTTGGAGGATCTAGAATGGTTTAAAAGGGAGAAAGATGATTTGGATAAGATTCTTGCTCCTGTCCTGGTAAGAACCAAAGTCTGGTTTGATAGAAAGGTTCGAGAGCTGAGGAAGAATTTAGGAGAGTCTTCTTCCAAAGATACTTCAACACTGAGGAAGGAGTCATAAACACCTAGCTCAGAGGTACATGCACAAACTCCTCTTCCTTCATCAAATAAAGAACCTGCATCATCCACTCCTTCCTCATTCACTTAGGTATATCAGATGAAGGTGAAGGAGGTAAAAAAGGAGCCTATTGAGGAAGATCTGCCATTGAAAAATTTAGAATTACCTTCTGGGCCAGAGAACATCATTATTCTTAGTGAAAGTGAAGATAGCGAAGTGCCAATTCCTGTAGGAGTCCCAGAAACTACAATGGATAAGGAGCAAGAAATTCATAACACTGAGCCTCCAAGTACCATGGATTCCTCTATCCAAGAAGCCTCATCTACTCCAATCACATCTCTACTAGAGGAAAAAGTGGTAAATACTTTGAGTGCCATGAGTTCTCTTACTCTTGGTTCTCTTGATCCCCCTTCTTCTTCTTCCTCCACTTTTACATGGGTATAACCTTTTGTTGATAGTAGGAAGAGGAAGTCTTCTTCTCAACTGACAGGGCCTAATTTTGATGTTGTGGCTGCCTTGTTGAGCACTACTCCTTCTACTCCTGCAAAAAGAGCCAAAAAAACTTTAAGGATAGTAATAGATGCCCAAGGCCAGTAATTTGTTGAGGTAGCCAAGCCCAAAGTTGACAAGCCAGTACATGATTTGCAAGCCTCTGATCTGGAAATTTATAGGATCTCAATGGGAGAGTCTACCCCTGAAAGTGAAATCCATAACCTTCAGGAAACAGTGACCAGGGTTATTAGAAGGGTAGAAAAAGGCAAGCAAATTATAGAGCAGTTGGAAGAGCAGGCTCAAGTGCTTTCTGGTTTCATCAAGTCATCGTTGTCTAAGGATAAAGTTCCAGATCCTACCCCACTGACTACCCTTCCACCACTTGTGATCCTTAGTCAAGATGAAGTCTAGAGCATCAAAGACATACACAGGTACTCCATCCATAGGAGAGCTATGGAAGACATGGTTGATGATATGGTCATTGTAGGTTTGAATTTAATTGGAGAAGCCTTCAAAATCAATGAGAAGGTAATTAATCTGCAACAAAAGCTCTCCTCCGCAATTGGAAATATGGATAAAGAGCTTAAACTCTGGAGTAGCTGCATAGTAAACCTTTTCCTGATGGGGAAAACTAATGAAAATTTATTGATGGCAAGTAAAGTTTTTGATGATGCCAAAGATAATTTGTCAAATTCATGGGTTTTCAGTGTGGAGTGGAAAATAAGAGTGCTGGAGGAGGCTTTGGGAGAACTGAGGAGTAGTTGGCAGAAAGGAGAGGCCTTCAAAACTTTGGTGGTATCTACTTTTAAGGATATTCACTGTCACCTCAACGATGAGACTTTAGATGTGCCTTTCTCCCTCCAGGAAATTAAGACCCAATTCAGAGCTTTTGTCAAGGAAAACTTGTTCAAGGAGGACTCAATGACCAAAGAGAAGATAAAGGAAATTTTCTCTCTCCAATCTGCCATTGAGGAAGCTAATAAAGAATATCATACGCACACTGAGTTTGATAAATAAATGGAGAAATGTCTGGGATCTTGGACCCAAGACACTACCAACACATTAGTCCCACGAGGCCGAGACATAGTGGAAGTGTTGAAAAAGTTTAGACAACAGATCCTCAAGTCAGTGGGCCCTCCCCAATCATAAGCATTCATGTTCCCTCCTAGCTTCTCTTTCTTTTCCTCAATTCAAGCTTATTGTAATTAGTTGAGGGCTTTGTGTCAAGCATCCCCTTAACTAAACATTTTAGTTAAAAGAAGTAGTTACCAATTGTAAATAATTTGTAAAGTTATATAATGGGCTCTCTACGCCATTTTAAGGGGCTGGAACTTGGTTTATTTTTGAAAGTGTAAAGAGTAACAAAGTAATCAATACAAAAGAGATTTCTTTCCATGTCTATCTAATCTTGTTCTTTCATTACTATCTGCTGAATAATTTTGAATCATTTGTCTATATTATTTCAAGAAGATTTGTATTCTTGTGGATGTTATTTCTAGAATTTTGTGTCTTTGCAATAACATCTTATTAATTTAAATGAAAATGATTTTGTCCCAAATAATTTTATTCTGGCATGTATAAGGAATTATTATGTTATCTATAATTCTTGAGAATGCCTTTCTGCTCATTTCCACTACTACATTCTTCTGTACTTTTGTATTGATGATCCATCCCATTTTAAAATACTTTCATGATATCCAAGTTCCACATTAAACTATGTACTGTGCATATGTAAATAAGCTTGGTCTTTAACTAAGGGAACCTCTCCCATTAAAGAGGAGGGACTTTCTACCCCCTGAATTTGGTTCTCAACTAAGTCCTTTTTGATGACCAACAAGGTGCGCCATGGGTAAGATGTCCAAACACATGAAGCTTGAAGAAATTGAGGCATACAATCACCAAATCCACAAATATAATTCTCTCCCGTGATCGATGTATTACTCCTTAGAAGAGGAGAATGCTTGTTTGAAATCAGAGTTGCAAACTAAATATGAGCTCTTGATAATGTTGCAATGTGGTGATCAGAGAAAGGAAATACCTTCAAGTTCAAATGTAGAGACCATGATAGATGAGTGCACTGTGAGTTGTTCACCACATGAATCTTCTTCCTCCCATTCGGTTTCAGATTCATGTAATGATGCCTTTTGATCCAAATTGGTATTTAAAATGGGATTTGATGGAAAATACCTTGGTAAAAAAGGCCAAGGCATTGCTAACCAAATACAGGTCGAGGATCATCCTCGTTTTGTAGGTTTGGGTTTTTTTAGTACAGGAATGGATATTGGATATTACTCTAAGAAAGCTGATGGGAGACAAGCTTCTGAAAGCAAAGTGAATACCCCACTAGTCCTACAAGAATATTCAAAGTAGGAAATATGTGCTTCATCGTCACAGATAGAATGTGTAAGAAAAATCAACGAAGAGGTAATGAAATGCCACGTCTATTTACTTACCATAATCACAAGCACAATAAAACTTTTGATCCAATTTTTCATCTTAAGAATCATGGTTGTGATTTTTAGAAAATGTGGAATGCCTTTTGTGTACATGAATTTTTTATAAATGCAAAAATAATTAGAACTAACACCTAGTAGTCCTAAAACAAAGCTACATCAAAATCAATACACCATCATTTTTAGAGCCTACAAAAGACTAATATACAAACATATTTTCATTAGAACATGAATAAACATCCAAAATAACATGCTAGTCCATTAATATCTATCTCTATTGAATGCTAATCAAATGAAATGAACCTATTTAGATCCTTAGCAATCAAAGGGTTGATTGTATGTTTGAATCCCAAGGTTTTCAAGAATGGAGTCTTGTCAATATGTGGCTGCAAGACCATTTGACATATTTCCATATGACTTCAAAACTTGGATGGATGAATGCAAGAAATGAATATAGCTAGCTCTTCCAATGAATAATACTCTAAGATGATAAAAATGGCTATAACTTAGGGTCTATTACTGATTTAGGTGTGAGAAGAAAGGTAGGAGGAGGGATATTTATATAGCCCAATGGAAAAAAGAATCTCTACATCCCTTTACATGTGGGATAATAGATAGGTTGGGTTAGTTTTGGATAAGCATGGTTTAGAAGTGGTTGAGTTTACTTTAGGAGAGTTTAGTTTTTCCTCTAGTGACTCATGGAGATTGAGGGGTTTTATTCATTAACCAATGTGATTAATTAATAGGTGTGCAAGCTTATAGAAGCTATTTAGAGGAATAGTTAGTATGATTTATGTTATAATAGGAATTTAATCAAATAAATTATGACTTATTAATAAAATAGAAGAGATAATTGATTAATTAAGAATACTTAATTAATCTATATAGAAAGAGGTATTAATTAATTAACCTAGAAAGAAAGGGGAGCTGATTAAGGGAAGATTGTTAATTAGTGTTGTTGTTGGATGGAAGAGTTAATTAACTAAAGTCATGTAATTAATTAACAATGATAGTGGAGAAAATGTGTGATATTGACGATATGTCATAAATTTGTAAGAAAGGGTATAATTAGCACAATTTAAGTATTTAAATTTCTCAAGATAAATTATAGGTTTCTACATTTTCCCCTCTTTGGGGTGGCATAAGTGATGCCACTTAAAAGATAGTAGACAAATAAAATTTTGAAGGGGTAGAAGAAAAATTAGTAAAAGTGAGAGATCCCCCTCAAGTGTCGATGGGGTGATGAAAGAAGGTGATTAACGATCGAAAAAGGTGAGAGAATGGATAGAAGAATGGGTAGGGGAAGGATTCCTCAAGTGAATCAGAAGAATAATGTTGATAGGAGAATGATGTAGAATAGGAATTAAGATGGAAAGAAAAGAGAAAGCTTTCATATAGTGTATTGAAACAACTTTAGTGTCATCATATTGCCAACGATCTACGTCATCAATCCTTATTAAAAATATAAGCATACGAAAAAAGTAGAATGACATGAAAATCCATACTAAAAACAATTGTCCATTACTAAAAACACCAAATCAATGCAACATACAAAAATAAATGCAATATGAGAAGGAAACAAGCTCATTTAACAGGGAAAACAAGTACAAACACACATACTCAAACCAACAATGGTCAAGATGATTGTACAAATGTTTTGTTATCAAGATAAAGATCCCAAAATGATCGTGATTGATGAAAAGGGTGAAAAATGATGCCCCTAACAAGGATACATGCAAGGGAAAATGATGAAGGACACTAGGTTCAATGATAAAGCGTTGTGCGCAACAAAATAGTATCAGACAACTAGATGTGCTCCAGATTATTGGTGAAGCAAACATGCTAACTTTGTAAATGGTTGGAAATATAACAATCTATGATTCATTTGATCTATGAACACGTGAAAATTCCAGCAAGATATGGAATGAATACCATGCGCAAGACACGAGTTTCAACTGTTATGAGCTTGTTTACCTATTTTTGTAAATTTTACAATTTTTAGGATTTTTGAGAGAATTTTGATTTTTTTGGATCTTTGGAAGAATATATATATATATATAGTATTATATATATATATATATATATATTATATATATAGTATATATATAATATATATATATATATATATTAAATTTTTTGATGGTTTGGATATAGAAAAATTTATAAGAATCAGAAAGAGTCTCCTAGGAGCAAAGACAATGCCCCAAGGAGAAGAAAGAAGCAACGAGTGGCAAATAATGCCCTAACACAACAGAAAATTAACAAAATAATTATTTAACAGAGTTATCAAAAGAAGTGATATCACTTAGGAGAAATTAAATTTTCCCAATGAGAAGAATTGAGTACCAGGTGGAAAATAATGCCCCAACATGGCGAAAAAGTGAAAGAAAATAATTATTTACGGTGAGTAGAAGAAGAGTCGGAATGAAATCGGTGGTCAAAACATTCCTTCAAGCATCACGGCTAGTGAGAATGGTTTAATATACCCCACATGGGGGGGGGGGGTAAATCATTATGATCAATTCACTTGTTACTAACCACTGCAGACAATTATCGTGAGACCCTTGACAATAACGAGGATGATGGTGAGAGTATGAGCCTACTTGAGACACGCCAACCAAGTTCAAGAGTACACTTGACATGCAGACGATGGACCCTTCATGAGTAGATTAACCCACCCTTTTCGTTTCATGAATTTAATGCTTTATTTAATGCTTTAATTAATGCTTAGACCTAGGGGAAGGTGCATGTGTGCATGCACAAGGGTGCAAACATCCTTAAGGGGGTGCATGCACCCCACAAGCATGTGCGTGTATGCATAGGTACCATGAAAGTGTGTTCACACATGCACATATGCCACAAAATCATATACACGCACATACCACAAAAGTGCATACGCGCACGTGCACATGCCAAAAGCATCTGTGTGTATGCGTAGGCAAAAAAACCTAGTGCAAGTGCCCCTAAAAGTATGCACCCATGTGTGTGCATTAAAAAGGTCATGCTGGTGCCAAAGAGAGTGTGCTCACACACCCCATGCACATGCAAAAAAATAGGTGCACACATGACCAAATGGGCATGTAGGTGCCAAAAAGGGAAGAATTTCCCAAATATGAAGAACAAATAAGAAGAAGTAGGAAAGTGCCAAAATTTGACATATAGAAGAAAGTGAAAACCAACCTAAGATAGAAGAACATAGAAGAAATATGAGTGCCTAACACATTTTTTGTTTTGCACAGATGATTTCCAACACTGTAAATGAGAGAGTGATATAGTTGCATAGCAGAGATAGAGTCGAGTCTGTATCAGTGGGACCATCGTGATATGGAGGTGCTATTGGAGGTGGTCGGTTTAGAAAATGTCACACAGATGCCATTTATCACCTTGGACCAAGGATTGCTGACAACATTGATATATCGATGGCACAACGAGATTCAATGTTTTCTACTCCTGATATGAGAGATGACATTTACGTTGGAGGATGTATGGCAGATACTACGCGTCCCCATTGTTGGTTCCCTGATTGAGTATACTGATGACTTTGGGTGGATCAAAGAGGCTGTCAGTGAGATATTCTGTCAAGATAAGATACCCCATGAGGGTATGAAAATATATTTACACTAGTGCATATCAAATCGTACCATTCACTAGGCACCTCTATCATTGATGGCTCTTATCAGTGGATTCTTACTCATTGATAAGATAGGGACCTCCTTTCCATTGGGTTTGATTATAGTAGTCCATGGATTATAAAATGATGAGAGATACTGTTGGTACTAGTGTATACTGGCGCATCTATACTGGGACCTACATTTGATCACCTACCATCGTCAGAAGACGGTTGGGCCGTTATCCATATTAAAAATTTGGTCATGGGACCACATAACAATTGGGCACCCTATTGGCGCATTGCACACATGAGATCAGGAGGAGCCGACACTCATGGGATGGGTCCCTGTTGGAGATGATGTACGAGGGAACTTAGGCAATACATATCATTATCGGCACAAGTTTGATGCGCTATAGCAGAGAGACGTTATTTAGAGGACCTATAGGCATATACAATGGCCAGAGGATAGGGTAGAGCTTGGTGTCTACATGATACAACACTTTATCTTAGTCAGATGTAGTTACATAATTGATATGTACATAGTAGATTGATTCCAACACTAGTTGGGTACTATTCAGGGCATTCCTCAACCAGATATGTGGTACCCTCACTGTGATGCAGAGAGAGACTATGGGGCATTGTATTCAGGTGGCTCGAGCTAAGGACCATTTTTCACAGATGGTACCATAGGTTTGGGATCTTTCTTGAAAGGTTAGGGATCCTGGTACCACGCCAAATTACCTAACATGGTATGCTATTATTTTTCCACAATGATTGACCATACCCGATGGGACATGGGGTACAGGTGTTAGGCCACCACCAGAGATCCCTTACAATAGTGACGAGGGTGATGATGCGGTGGGTGGTGCTAGGGGAGGTGATGTTGTTGATGATCCATTTGATGGGATGAAACACAATGGTTGAGATGACCAGCAGGGTCCAACACAGGGTCCTAGGACAAGGCTTCATGAGCATGGATAAGGTCCTAGGCTGAGATTACATGGACATAGACAGGGTCTTGTAGCACAATAGATACTTCCCAGAGAATAGGGTCTGAGACACAACCCTTCTCACAGTCCACCTAAAGGAGAAGTGGGTGGAGATGACATGGGATAGCTAGCTGCCTTACAGCAATAGCTGCAAAAGGTCACAATAATTTAGTTGCAGGAATTGATAGAGAGGGACCATTCTCGAGCTCATATAAAGGTTTTGAATGTAGAGTGAGACCAAGCCAAAGCCAAGGTAGGTAAGGGAGAGGACAATGCTACCCATTTTCAGAAGATATGACAGATGGCCTCCCAGATGGCCTGGGTTATGAGTTTATTACAACAGTCACAGGCACAGGTGCAACAAGTGATAGCTGAGTGAGATCAGCTCTAAGCCGAGCAGGTAGTAGGTCAGGATGATGTTGTAAGGCTATCTACAGAGGTAGCATCCTTTTGATGCGTAGATGGGGTCGTGGTGACACCACGCACCCATAGAGATTTAGTGACAATTGAGGGCATAACCTCTTACCACTGCTCCTTATACTACGAGGCCATTCCAGAGGGTCAACAGACACCTACCTATATCTAACAGTCGAGTGGATCAGTGAGGTCAGAGAGTCCTCATGCATCAGGAAGATTAGTGGAGTAGTTGCAAGGGAAGCTAATAGTGAAGTGAGGTGAATAGGTCATGAGCCCTCCCCCATCTCGCAGGCCATGCGGTCATACTAAGGTTTCACGTAAGTCTTGACTTGCATGCATTTATTGATTGTACATGTTTTTTGATATACATGCCTCTTATGAAGGGTTCAACATTTTTTACCGATGTATCTGATGTAGCATTTTGATGTATGCCTCTGATGAAGGCTTTAGCATTTTTTATCGATGATGTATATCCTCCATGAGATAGATGTTTTATATATGTATATATGAACATTTTGATGTTTGCACATTGGTCATGTGGTGATGTATTTTATTTTGATGATTTATTATGGATGTTGGTTATATCATGATGTTGTATGGTTTGATTTCACATTTTTATGTATCATGATGGTGGATGAGATGTCACATCACATGTGTTTAATTATTTTATGATAGATCCTATAGATGATATCAATTGTATAGTACATGTGATGATCTCAATTAGTGGATGGGATGATGTGATGATATTGATTCGAGGGGATATATTTTGATATTTATGATCCCTCTTTCCCCCATTTGATGATACAATATATGATTATTAGCTTAACATTCATGTATGATGTATACTTAGTTGTTTATTTATATATTATGTATAGATGCTGTTATGTGTGATGATATAGATGGAGATATGATGATGTGATAACAAAACTATATACATGTGACAAGCAAACACAATCAAATGTTAACAAACATATCAAATATAAATTAGTAAATAACATGAATTAACACAACTATGTACAATTATTTACAAGAATGCAACAACACACTTCATATGTACAAGTAAGAATGAATCTATTCCAAGCAAGAAAAGATGAATCTTAACAAACTATGTTTGAGCGAAAAACTATACAAGTGTATAAGAGAACAAGCAACTATACAAGAAAACGATGTACACAAGCTAACAAACAAGGAAAGAAATAAGATAAAACAAGTAAACGAAAGCTATGTTTTTTGTAAGATTGTTTTTAGTACGCTTTTGTATTTTTTGTAGGGATTTTGTGAAACAATTTTCTATTGTTTTTGTGTCTTGTGTTTTTTGAATGTCTTTGCAATTTTTAAGCATATGTGAATGTTTTAACGATTTTCTAAGGTTTTCTAAAGTTATGCGCAGGAAACCAAGAAACGTGGATGCCCCAAGTGTTAGATGGAGAATATATAGGGGCATGCACCATGTGTTTATAAATAGGAAGGTAAAAGTACAAATTTGCCCCTAACATTAGATGGGGAATATGCAAAGGAAATCCCTTCACTGATGTACAAGAGGAGAAACAACCAGATCAAGGCTTGACAAGATGAGATCACAAGGAATCACAGACACACGTGTGGAACTAGCCCTAGAGCTAAGTAAAAGTACCCCCTAGAAACCATATGCTTGTGAAAAACGAGTCCTCCCAAGGCATCGGAAGCCAATTTTCACCAAGGGATCTATCCAAAGCACCAAAATTTTGTGTCTTTCACATATGGATGACAAGTTATCTAGATACAAGCTTGATTTTCCAAGAAAAGTTACACTAAATAATTTTTAGATTATCTTGGCTTTACTTTACCCCCTTCAAGAATAGTGGGAAACAAATGCGTCCATCGTGTACTCTCAATGGGTTCACGATACAGATAACTTTGAGGCTAAATATAAAAAATGGTAATGCTAGTTAAGTAGGTTATGCAAAGCACTTCCTGTTTTGTCCACAAGGTCCCCTCTTGTGTGGACTACTTTGGGGTTCCTAGGACCACCCCCATTGTTGTATCTTAAGGATTATGCCAAAGGGGTGATGTCCTAGTTTTAAGTGGACGAGGCGTACCCTTATCCAAACCTGTAAATACAATGTGATGTTTGTGGTGTTTTTTTATCTAGTTTAATTTGATGTAGTTTGCTTGAACACCTTTTGGAAACTTGCACGAAAATTTTATTATTAGTTTTGTTTTGTCTTGACTCCTCCTTTCTTTGACAAGCATTTTTGGTTCTGCACAACGAATTGCTAATTTTCCATATGTATAAAAACAATAAACGTTGTTTCTGATTCTCAAGATCATCCTAGAACATAAGAGAAGAGCATACACGACACAAAATCCAATTAAGAAATAAAAAATTTGGAAAATACTTAATTCAAACACAAAATACATACATCTTGACCCAATTTGGACATTCTAAACATTTTTCAAAGCAATGATAGATATACAAATTATTTATGATTCCCAAGATCACCTCAAAAGATGTGAGGGAAGAAAATACGTGACCTTACTCTTATGATTAAGTATGCAAGGTTTATCCAATGTTTAACACAATATAACAAAAGCATGTAAATATACCCTATAAAATGAAAATTAATCAGATTAATCCTGCATTGATGTTAGCATTTAAGGACACAAACCTTTGTAAACAGGGAACTGACATACAAGCTTGGATTGAGGTACTTGTAAGTAGGTTAGGGTGTATGCACGTGGGTTATGGTGCTTGTGCTCCTCTGTGTAAACTAAGTGGGTCTGCAGAGTGCTTGCGATACCCAAGAGATGCATGTGCTAGCATAAGTGTGTCTACACTAGAGGATATATGTGTGCACACGAGAATCAACAGGTGGTATAAAAAGTTATGACAGTGCACGTGCACTGCCCAAGAGATGCTTGCACTAGGAAAGGGTACATGTGCCACTAATATAGACACAAAGTGTGTGCACTAGCAGAATGGTGTATGTAGAAGGGTGTTTGCGCTATCCTGATATGTTTCTAACAATAAAAAATGTATAATACTACAACAGTGTGTGCGCGTGCCAAGATTAGCATTTGCATGTGGTTTTGTGTGCTTGTGCATGGTTCTGTGTACCTACACCCCTCCTGAAAAAACCGTACCTGATGATAATTTTAAAATATAGCCCTATGACATAAACAAGTTCAAAAAGCTCCAAATTTTAACATGTTAGCTCAAAATTGATAGTAACCCATCAAAATTAAACCTCTAAGTAGGACTCGACACATGTAAGGTTAGCAAAATCATAAGAATTTGAACATTATTTCACACATGTGCATATTAGGGGTTAGCCAAATATTAAAATAACAAAAAAATTTAAGCTACAATGCTAAGATACTAAGGATCAGTCCCACTGGGCATGCCAAATGTGTACATGAATTTGTTAGCAATGTAAAAAGAATTAGAACTAACACTTAGCAGTCCTAAAACAAAGATAAATCAAAATAAATGCATCATCATGCTTAGAGCCTAAACAAGACTAATCTACTAACATATTTGCAATAGAACATGAGTAAACATTCAAACTAACATGCTAATACATTAATCTCTATCTCTATTGAATGCTAATCAAATGAAATGAACCTATTTAGATCCTTAGAAATCAAAGGGTTGATTGTATGTTTGAATCCTAATGTTTTCAAGAATGGAGTCTTGTCAATCCATGACTATAAGACCATTTCACATATATCCATATGACTTCAAAACTTGGATGAATGAATGCAAGAAATGAAGATAACTAGATCTTCCAATGAAGAATACTCTAAGATGATGAAAATGGCTATAGCTTAGGGTTTATTTCTCATTTAGGTGTAAGAAGAAAGGTAGGAGGAGGGCTCTTTATATAGCCCAACGGACAAAAAAAATCTCTACATC
Source organism: Taxus chinensis (assembly GCA_019776745.2). NCBI lineage: Eukaryota > Viridiplantae > Streptophyta > Pinopsida > Cupressales > Taxaceae > Taxus > Taxus chinensis. The sequence goes on along the minus strand of CM034147.1, from coordinate 297,197,088 downwards.
CCTTTACATGTGGGATAATAGAGAGGTTGGGTTAGTTGTGGATAAGCATGGTTTAGAAGTGGTTGAGTTTACTTTAGGAGAGTTTATTTTTTCCTCTATTGACTCATGGCGATTGAGGGGGTTTATTAATTAACCAAAGTGATTAATTAATAGGTGTGCAATCTTATAAAAGATCTTTAGAGGAATAGTTGGTATGATTTATGTTATAAGAGGACTTTAATCAAATAAATGATGATTTATTGATAAAATAGAAGAGAGAATTAATTAATTAATTAATCTAAATAGAAAGGGGTCTTAATTAATTAGAAATAATTAATTAACCTAGATAGAAAAGGGAGATGATCAATAGAAGATCGTTAATTAGTGTCGTTGTTGGATGAAAGAGTTAATTAACTAATGTAATGTAATTAATTAACGACGATAGCAAAGAAAATGTGTGATATTGACAATATGTCGTCAATTTGATAGAAATGGTATAATTAGCACAAATTAAGTATTTAAATTGATTAAGCTAAATTATAGGTGTCTACACCTTTCCATGTAATTTTTGTTGATTGCATAATCATTCTATGGCCAGATGCTTGAAAAGAAGGACATTGATGAAGAAGTTGATGCCGTTCATCAGGAACAAGGAAAATCATAAAGACCAATCTTGTCATGTAAAGTCGAGAAATGGTATAAAGAGTTCTTGATCCCTGAAAAAGGAGATTAAGAGGAATTTTTGTGCTCATTGCCAGAGGAATGGGCACCAGGTGGACAATTACTGGAAAATGTATCTATCTTGCCGTCAAAGTAATGACAAGCCAAAGATGGAATGAAGGCCTTTTGTAAAGGCAAAAGAGGTTCCTAATCCACCACCAGTTGATAATTCTACCTAGGATTATGTAATACTTGAAAGTGAAAGTCCTTTAAAATGGGTAAGTAAACATTTTTTCAATTATATATTGCATAAATTAGATTGATAAATAGTATGCAATATTTTTTTAGAGATAAGATTTTGTGAGAAAATACTGGGAGAAAGGTTTACCATACTCAGTGGATTTTATTACTTATAAAATTTGATTAATACTCCAAAAATATCTCCTAATCAGCTTTTGAGTGTCTGTTACAGCTTGGATATAAGCTTTAAATTGTATTCAACTTGGAAATATTTCAGCCATATGTGTAGATAGTTGGGTTTGTAGGTGTCATCTCAGAACTTCATTTTATGTAGAGACATTGTGACCATGCAGTAGAATGGTAGTTGAACACCGTTCACATCTGATAGCAGGTCGGAACTTCATTCTGTGTAGAGGAATTATGACCGTGCAGCAAAGTGGTACCTAATAGTCATCATCAACAAGAGGATTTGTACCATGTAGAGGAAACAACCATGCAGCGGGGTTGAAATGACCATTATTAAGCTAATGAGAAATCATCTTGGATTATTGTTCTATGTAGAGGCATTGTGACCATACAAAAAAATGGTAGTTTATCATTAGGAATTAACACCACACAATGGAAGCGTTGAGGTCTTAAAAGAGGAATTAACACCATGTAATGGGAGTGTTAAGATTTGGAAAGGGATGTGACATCAGGTCACATCTTCATTCTTTGTAGAGTCTCTTATGGCCCTGTAGTAGGATGACACCTGACAAGTCATTGTCCATCACCGACATCAGATCAATTTTAGCTTTGCGTAGCATGGAATTCCTCCATACCATTTTGGATTCTAGGGAATCAAATTAGATCTAGGAGTTGTGTTATAGAGTAAAAAGGGATCCTTGTTGTCAGATATTTGGAAGCTTAGCACCACATAGTGGGACCATTGAGGTTTCACTAGGAAACTTAGCACCATACAATGGAGGTGTGGAGGTATTCTTCGGATATTAGAGTGGTGCAGAAGGAGGTAGTGATCCCAAGTACCATAGGTCCTAGAGTTTTAACCATAATTTTTTTATTGTGGAGTGGGTAGAATACTACGTAGATCTCTTCTCAGCAACGTGATTTGGAGTTTACAAGCTTTTTGGGAAAAAAATCCTTTCCCATTGGAGAGGTTTGAAACAAATTTTAAAATGGAATAAATATGTTCCCTAAATCTCTTTAGATCAACATAGTGCAGAAGATGATTCCGAGAGATTTCCGTTGACTATTTGAACGTCGAAAATGGAGTCTACATGTGCAAATGGTGGCCGGTCAAAGTTTGGGTCAACCATGATCAATAGGTCAACACATAGACCAATGAAAATATAATATGTGGCAGTTGGCGACAGAGAAAAATCAGATCAGGTTGTCTAGCATGTTAAGGTTATCAAACCAACCTTGATCATCATCAGGTATTTGTAGGATATCAAGGGATTCATATTATGCCATCTCAGGTGCAAGTTTATTTATCGCCGACGTGTTGGGGTCCTCAAGCCATTTATTAATGGTTATTCACTCGATATGCTTATCAAGGAGCAATAAGTGGACTAAGCCTTTTGAGTTGCATTATAGGATTAATTTGAGCTCGACGAGAAATATTTCTAGCTTGATGGGGTGGTCAAATCCAATTTAGGCCTAAATCATCCTCAATGGTCGACCCCATAACGGGTTTGAACCCTTGTTTGCCTCAGGATCCGGGTAGTTGTTTTCACATAATTTAGAGTTAGGATTAATCTAATATGGTGCTTCCATTTTGTTTTTAATGGATACCTCTATTATTATCATATCTTGAGACTCTCCGACTACATCCTATGGCAAACTCTCACATCCACCCTCAAGGACTCGGCCTTTATATAGGCAAGCACACCACAAGGTTACATCGGATGAAGCAAATACTAATCAGTGCTATTACCATGTAGTCTCCACCTCTATAGCTCTACTACGTGGGGCACTCTAGATATTTCTTGGTAGTGGTAACTATCCAACTTTACCACCATCCATTGCTTTTATTGATACATATTTCCATGCTTCTTACACAGTCATCCAGGCTGTCACATTGTTACATCCATTAACAATCAAGCTCTCAATAATTTCATGATCAATGCCTACTTTTAAAACAGAAACGCATTGATCACTTACCGATATTGCATGTTATTAGATATTCCATTCATCTCACAAAACAGAGGTCACCGCCAAGTATCCTGACTTGCTTATGGGTTGTACCTACAACTTCCCATCATAGAATGTCGATCAACTTAACTAACTCGGCCATTCTTGTCTTTTTTTGATAGCATTTTGGCAGAATTAAGGACATTTTGATAATGATCTTAGGGCCATTCCTTGGCTTATAGGTCACTAGGGTTGTTCCATGTCATTATACATCAATGTTTCAAGATTCATACAAAGAGTTATCAAGTCATCATTATTCAAAGATATCCCATCTCGATACCCCATTACCTATTGATCTCTCGAAGAAATTCACACGTCCCTTCCAAGTTGTGCACCACTTGCCCTAATCATCACTACTCCTAAAGTCCACCTTCTATTACAGTCACTCCTACCATTAGTGATGCTCATTGTATGGTTTTGGTCACACACTCCAAGTGTTAGTCCCATAGTTTCACTAGCTAGATATTATCATGCATAGGTATCCTTGACCTTCAAATCTCATCAATTGGCATTATCAGTGCCACACTTCTAGGTATCATAGTCTACCACATAGGACTTGGACCTCACACAGGGTTCATAGGTACATCACGGAAACATCTTGGTCTTCAAATCAAGTATGTGTAGGATCCTATTGGGCACAAGGACATTTCCTTAGAACACAACTTCCCTACACACATACTCACATAACCAGTCTCACATGACACATGTCTCTTGCACTTTATAGGAAAGTCACATGCTTCCTTTAGGTCACAATGTACAGATAGTGGGCCCTGTACTTACAACATTTTGACTCAGTTGAGTAAGTTCTTATAAGCTACTCACAGACGTAGGGGAATGCTAAATTTTATCCCCTCAATTTCCTAATGCACACACTCTATTTATAGGTCCAATTTGGTTGTTGAGGGAGTGGTTACACACTCAAACCGGAGTAACATTTTATCGTGTGCACACACACACACATAAGGGAAACCTTTCTTTCCCATATGTGATTACACAGGTCTATAAGGTAATCAAAAGCACTAAAATCTATAATATTCCCCTCCCTTATGGTGTTATTAGATCACCCTTCCTTCTCTTCAGAATAAGTAGGTTTCTCATTAGATGCACCATCAAGGAAACTAAAAATCCAAAAACAGTCAAATATGTTAACAATTCAATAATGGTCTAGCATTGTATCATATGTTTGGTCAATGTAATTCTAGGTTGCATCACTTATTCTTTGCATGCATGCACTTTATTGTAGATGACATTTCTAGGTCCTTCACACCCCATTACCAACAATTACAATCTTCCCATCATCTAGTGGCCATTTGTGTGGGAATAGTTTGACATCCTCCATGAACTCACCTTGAATGTGCAAGTTACATTCAGAGACTTATTATACAATGCAAAATGTTTGAAGAGCTACTCTTTGACTGTTCTTCTACGGCTATTAGGGGCATAGCATATTTAGGATTTGTGGTACATACATAGGTGTTCGAGGACTTCCAAAATTTACTACTACTACCTTATCTGGGCCTCATTTATTACTATACATGGCATATTGTGTCAAACTCTTTATTACTCTAACATGTCTATATTAGGTTCTTTATCAATGAAAATTAATTGTATTAAATGAGTTGAAACCCTTCCATGAAGTCCCTTTGGATTTCTAGGATCGACACTTACTGAGCAACTCGTTACCATATTTATATAATATATATATGCTTTCACATGTCTTGTGGGAAATCCCCTATGTTACTTGTTGGCACTTGAGTTCCCATATTATATTGCAACATCTTGACATGGTGTCCACATTCTATATGGCTTGTTGTTTTCCATTATTTTTATGCTTGTAGTGTCTTTGCAGTGAACCCTTCCTACATCTTATTGTGTTGGTACTTTCTATTTCTTTAACTAACACTTTGCTAGATTTTCTACTATACTATTGTCTAGGTTCCATGGTATACACCATGCATACTCTGGGTTTGTACCCCTAAATGGAATCCTACAACACATGGTCACATCACCTATAGGTCCTCTTGTTTGGACCACATTTACATTGCTCTTTCATGCATGCCCCAGAGACAATGACATGGGAAGCTGAGTTCAATATGATATTTGCATCCATCACAGCAGCTCAAAACCAAAATAAAAAATTCATAAAAGTTATAAAATGCAAACATGCTACTAGAGGTCTAAAAAATGGATCAAATATATACTTGTGTCAGGAAACATATAGGGACCAAATTGTAAAGCAAGGACCATAGTGTATGGACACTATGGTTTACATTCCATATACTTTCGTTCTGGGGGTACGGGTCAATATACGTTCACAATTGGTAATAGTTTCTCGAGAACATATACATGATTTTTACTCAGAATTCAAGGGTTTAACAACTCCATATGGTAGGTGGCACCAAGTGGTGGGACCATGCAGAGCTACGTCGATTTGTGCATGCTACATTATGGTCAGTATTGGGTTCAAATAAATTAGGTTCAGTGTTCATCTATAGGGTGACATTTATTTGTGGCGTGCTTAGGTGTCAGTTGTCGAAGGGTGAATAAAGAAATATAAGTTGTAGGCTTGACTTCCCATTGCTCATATTTTATTGAAGGGCATGTGGAGTAACAAAAACACTCCCCAGTGCATTTCTCTTCACCATGTGGGGTGTCATGAAGCACTTTTTAGAGAAGGAAAATCTCTTTTAGGACATTCCACTGTGGGGACCAAGATAACCCCCATAGTCCTGTCCTAAGAATAGGATCCAAGATAAAGTTCAATTATAGATTAATCTATGGATTAGTCACCATGTAGGAGTATGCAGTTGTTGGCACATGGCTATCTTGAGCATGCAACCTATCTCTCGCAGAATGCATGGAAAGTCAAGGGAAAGTACCCACTTTCCTTTATTTTTTTAGTACTTTACATCCTTGCAATTTTCACATCAAGTTCAAAAGTATCTGTATTAAAGTTCAATGGTGCTGGTATGAACTATGTACATTTTTCATACACTTTTCTGACGTAAGTACTCATCCTAGAAAAAAAGACACAACCAGAACAAAGACAAATTCCTAATGAGTTAAGCACAATGGCATTATTGAGCGAAGGATATTTGTTGTTGTCTATCACTACTCATGGTAACCTTGTCCTGGTAAGTATGCTATTTTTCAATTTCATACATAAAGGGGGAGAAAATGTAAACACTCATGGTTGTGATCTGATTCTATGTCTATGCAATAACATTTAATTACTACAATGCCTGGTATGAAATATATGAATATGCATGTTTTTCCATCTTGTTCAATCATTCTATCCTTAAAGAGGGACTATGGTACCATTCAACGCTTTCTTATGAGCATCCATAGCTCATCTAGATGGAGTGGTCACACGCCTAGGTCAATATTAGTCCATAACAAATACAAGCATCTTGCCCTCAAACAATACACTCTTTTTAATTGGTTTTCTAGGATGTTGCATGATGATGGCGTATCAGTTGAATCTTGCAAAGCACCCAAAAATGGCCAGATAGTGTCTATACAGTTTATTTTGCCCTTCCCATCTGATTCTGGTCCCTTTCCTTCCAATGCACATACTTTTCTTGATTAAAATTCCTTTGGACACTTCTAGTCAACTCTTATCTAATGTTCTTTCAGATCTAGAATACATATATAGAGCTAGTTACTCAGTCCATTATCAACATACTGGACATCAAATACACACTTGGAGTTACAAACCAAGGATCTGGACATATGAAGCATTACACTAATTTGATTGATATAGATGAAGCTTGGATCCATATCTGAAGACTCCCTGGTAAGCTTCATATACTATGCGCATATTCATACTCTAGGGATACACTATTATCCACTTGAGATCTGGAGCTCAATTAATTCGAGGAATAACATGCTATCATTACAAGTCGAGCTAGGGAAAATATGCAAGTAACCAATCATCATGTTGATGAATGGACCTTACATTGCTTCACCTATGAAACTTGCTTTTACATTGGTTACTGGTTAGTGACAGTAACCGACGATCGATTACCTGTGCGACATGAGTTTTTTTTTTTTTTTACGATGAATTATATATAAATCAATTATTATTAAAGCATGATTTATTGATTGTAAAAGCATAGTTAAGTTACCCAAAATTAGATATATATGCATGTATAAGCATATGTATCTAGGGTAAGTAAGAAGAAGAGAATATAAATAGCAATTGTTTTGCATGTAATTTTACTTGGTGAGAGAGAATTCTTGGAGAAGGAGTAGCTTGAGCGAGGGAAAATTATTGAACATCCTGTGAGCGGTGTTAAAGATTGCAATAGATCTTCATTGTATTTCCTCTGTAAAGCACTTGAATAATAATATTGGCTTGCTTCTTGGTGAACGTAGCCCACACTGGGTGAACCACATTAAATCTAGTGTTGATCTATATCTATTGTTTTATATATTATCTTCTGGTAGATTATATGCATTTTATTGCTTATGCATGATTAGATCTTATATATAGATCCATTTAAAATTGTTATATGGTTTAAACCCAACAACTGGTATCAGAGTTTTTTTTGAGGGTTTTGTGTGTTGATAGATTTACTCACAGAGGGTTTTCTGATTGAGTGGGAGCTACAACAATGGCAGAAAAAAACAAATATAAGGTAGAGAAATTTGATGGTCGTAATTATCAATTATGGAAGATGTAGATTGAGGATTATTTGTATCAAAGAGATTTATATTTACCATTGGATGATAAGTCTAGACCTACAAATATGACTGATGATGAATGGAAGATTCTTGATAGAAAGGCTTTGGGATCTATAATATTGAGCCTAACAGCAATCTATGGCTTCCAATATTATAAAAGTGACATTCTATGATAGAGTTAATGAAATCTCTTGCTAATTTATATGAAAAACCTGAGTGCTTCAAATAAAGTTTATTTGATGAAGAAACTATTTAGTTCTATGATGCATGAAGGTGGATCTACATCTAGTCATTTGAATGATTTACGGATCTATTGTAAATCAGTTAAAATTGGTTGTTATACCATTTGATGATGAAGTGAAAGAACTCTTATTCTTATGTTCTTTTCTTGATAGTTGGGATAACTTGGTAATGGCTATTAGTAATACAACATCTACCAATAATATTTTCAATTTTGATGATGTGGTTAGTATTATCTTGAATGAAGAAATTCACAAGAAAAGTATAGAGGAATCATCATCTTGGAATGCTTTGAATGTAGAAAGCAGAGGCTGGTAGAAGGAGAGATCCAAGAGTAAGAATAATAGGAAATTAAAGTCAAAGAATGGAAGATCTAAATCCAAAGGTAAGGGAATTTCCTATTGGAATTATGGAAAGAAAGGACATGTAAAGAAATATTGTTGGTCAAAGGATAAAGAGAACCAACATCAAGAAAAAGGTAAAGAGACAAATATTGCAGCAAAGGTAATGCAAGATGATCTATTTATTTAGATAATAGAATAGAATCATGGGTTTTAGATTCAAGAGCTTCTTTCCATGCAACCCATAATAGGGGTTATTTCAGAAATTATGTTCATGGAAATTTTGGGCATGTTTATTTAGGTGATGATGAACCTTGTAGTATTACTGGTAAAGGGAAATTTCATCTAAAATTGTAGAATGGAGATACACGAGTATTGAAAGATGTGAGACATGTGCCAAGCCTTAAGAGGAATATTATTTCTACAGGGAAACTAGGTGAAGTTGGTTATATGGTTACATTCACAACAGACTCTTAAAAAGTCACCAAGGGTGCCTTTGTTGTGGTAACAGGCAAGAAGTTAGGAATGTTATATTTATCTACTTGTGTTATTGATTCATTTTCTATGTTATCTACTTCAGATTCAGATGCATGCATGTGGCATAATCAGTTGGGCCATATGAGTCAAAAAGGAATGTAGATCTTAAAGGCTAAGGGTAAGTTATCAGATTTGAAAGATTTAGATCTTGATTTTTGTGAGCATTGTGTCTTTGGAAAGAAAAAGAGAGTAGGATTTCTTAAAGTAAGGGAAAATAAGGAGCAGAAACTAGAGCTTGTACACTCAGATGTGTGGGGACTAGCCTAGGTAGCTTCTCATGGAGGATCCCAATATTATGTTACTTTCATTTATGATGCTACAAGAAAGGTATGGGTTTATTGTATTAAACATAAATATGATGTTTTTGAGACTTTTAAAAGATGGAAAGCCCTTTATTGAGAATGAATCAAATTCAAAGTTAAAGTGCCTTAGATCTGACAATGGTGGTGAATACTGTAGTAAGGGTTTCAATTATTATTGTTTAGTAAATGGAATACGTAGAGAAAAGACGGTTCCAAGAACGCCACAAGAGAATGGTGCTAAAGAAAGAATGAACATGAAAATAATGGAACATGCTAGAAGTATGAGGATACATGTTGGATTGCCTTGCAGTTTTGGGAAAAAGCAGTTGATACAATGATTTATTTGATTAATTGTGGGATTTCAAGTTCACTAGAAGGAGGAATACTAGAGGAAGATTGGAACGGAAAAGAGGTAGATCTTTCTTTTCTTAAAGTTTTTGGTTCATAAGCTTTTGTGCATATTGATAAGGAAAATAGAAAAAAGTTGGATGCAAAATCCAAGAGATGCACTTTCATTGGTTATGGATCTAGTGATTTCAGATTTTGTTTTTGGGATTTATAGAATTCTAAAATTATTAGGAGTTGTGACATTGAATGGAATGAAAAGAGAATGTACAGGGATAAAATTCTGGTACCCAAGGATGAACCGGCTGAGAATTTTGTGAATGAAAATGAACTCTCAGATTTAAAATTCATACATACAGGGTTACAAAGTAACCGGTGTCGGTTGACACCTGATCGACATCGGTCAGTTAAACTAGTATTGGTTACAGAAGATCCAAAATGACATCGGTTATCAGAACCGACGTCGGCTACAGGTGAATGACGTTGCTCACTGTCAGAATTGGAAACAAATGTCCACAGAATGAGCCTTTGGTACCCTAAACTTCTGTGAAAAGGTCACAAAGGGAAAGAAAACCTCTAGAAATATTTACACCTCTATCTTATTTATTATTGACTGATAATGGTGAACCAGAAATTTTTGAAGAATTAATGTAGGATGAGACCCATGTTTAGTGGGAGCATGACATGGATGAGGAGATGGAATCCTTGGAATAAAAACAAACTTGGGATTTGGTTAAGTTGTCAGCAGGTAAGAGGACATTATAGAACAAATGGGTTTACAAGAACAAGGAAGAAGAGGTTGGACAAAAAAGGTATAAGGTAAGGCTTGTAGTAAAATGATTTTCATAGAAATTTGGTATTGAATTTGGTGAAATATTTTCTCCTATTGTTAAAATGAATTCCATACGTACTGTATTGAGTATAGTTGTAGTAGATGATTTGAATTTAGAGCAACTAGATGTGAAGATGAATTTCCTTCATGGTGATTTGGATGAAGATATTTATATGCAACAACTGCTTGGGTATGAAGTCAAGGGTAAGGAGAAATTAGTGTGCAAGTTGAAAAAGAGCCTATATGGGCTCAAACAAGCTCCAAGAAAATGGTACATGAGGTTTTATAGTTTCAAGCATGAGCATGGTTACTTAAGATGTGAATCTGATTATTATGTTTATTACAAGAAGCTTGAAAATGAGAGCTATATTATTTTGTTACTGTATGTGGATGATATGCTTATTGTAGGATCTAGTATGAAGGACATTGATGAGCTTAAGGTAAAGCTAGCTCACACATTTGCTATGAAGGATTTAGGAGATGAAAAAAGAATCCTTGACACATAAATACATAGAGACATGAATAAAAAGAACTTATATTTGTCTCGGGAGGATTATATCTACAAGGTGTTAGAAAGGTTTAAAATGTAGAATTCAAAACCTGTAAGTACACCTATGGCTAGACACTTCAAATTGAGAAAAGATCAGTGTCCTTCACAACATGAGGAGGTCAAATACATGACACGAGTACCATATGCTTCAAGCATTTGGGAGTATCATGTATGTTATGGTTTATACCAGAGTAGACATTACACAAGAAGTGGGAGTTGTGAGTAGATTTATGGCCAATCCAGGTAAAGAGCATTGGAAAGCAGTCCAATGGATACTCACGTATTTGAGAGGGAAATCTAGCATGTAGTTATGATATGGAGGTTTGGATATTTATTCATGTGGCTATGTTGATTTAGATATGGTTGGAGATCTGGATGGTAGGAGAAGCACTACTGGATATATTTTCATAGTAGGTAGAACTATAGTTAGCTAGATATTGAGATTGCAGAAGGTTATAGCTTTTTCTACTACAAAGGAAGAATATTTTGTGGCTACAGAGGATAGAAAAGAGATGATATGGATGAGAAGGTTCATGGAAAAGTTGGGAAAGGAGAAAGATGATTGTAAATTATCCAGTGACAGTTAGAGTGTAATTCATTTGGAAAATAACTCAGCATTTCCTTCTAGAAAAAAACATATTCAGTTGAGATATCAATTCATACGACAGGTATTGGAGGATGGGCAACTGAAAATGGAGAAGATTTATATGAGTGGGAACCCTGTGGATATGATAATGAAGCCATTAGAAAAAAATAAGTTGGAGTTACACTCCACTTTTGTTGGTCTTCGAGTTTGAGACTTGAAGAGGAAGAAACAAAGCTAAGGAAAGGATCCAAGAATGACATTGTACAAGTATAGTGCATTAATTTATCTCCAAGTGGGAGATTGTTGAGATGTGGAGCTCAATTACTTAAGTTTAGCATGCTATATCAACTTGCTGGAAAACATAGTAACCGACATCAGTTATGAAGGGATCAACATCGGTCACCTATGACCGACATCGGTCAGGAAATTAGGAACTGACATCAGTTAGGGATAACATGCATTGATTACTTATGCGTGAGTGTTTTATTTAACTCACAGTAATTATATCTAATTTTAGTATTAAAGCGTATCTATTGATTACAATTGCATGGCTAAGTGCCCTAAGTTTGTGTAAGGTATATATAAGCTAGAAAGCTAGGGTTAGAAGAGAGAATTATTGATTATTGTGAAAATGATTGTGTGAGATAGAATTATTGGAGAAGAAGGAGAAGCTTGAGACAAAGAAAGTAATGTACATCATGAGAGGTGTGGAAGATTGTAAATCTTCATTGTATATCTTCTGAAATCTTTGGATAATAGATTGGCTTGTTTCTTGGTGGATGTAACCCACGCTGGGTGAACCACATTAAATCTGGTGTTGATTTATATCTCTTGTTTTGTATATTTCTTCTGGTAGAATATCCACTTTTATTTCATGTACGCTTAGATCTGATATATTATCTATATAATTGTGTGCTAATCCTAATAGTTTCTACGTATTATTGTCTAAAAGTTGATGTTTTTTATTTTTTATGTAAGCCTAGAGGATATTTCATACATGTTATTCCTTTAGAAACTAAGATATTTATGGTGGTTTTGAGTTTAGAAACATTACCTATGGCTAGCTGAACCCATCACTGCGCTTAGGGGAAGGAGAAGGTATGGTGAAAGATGGTAGACTTAGTGGAAGAAATAAAGAGAGAGGAAAGAAAACTTAAGTATAATGAAGCATGGGAGAGGGAATTGGCGAAGCAATATGATGTTGACGAGTCTATGGAGTTTTGAAGGTAGATGTCTCATGAGGGATTTAAAGCTCACCTAGAAGACGTGGTGATAAGGCCAAAATATGTCTCATCAATGATGCATCCTAGAATTTACTAGATAACCCCCTAGACGCGCTAGCACATCACTCAGCCTAGATAGAGCATTCACTTGAAGTGCACAAACGTACTAGGTCCCTCTTTAGAGTTGCTGTAGTAGGATGTTAGCATGATGAAGGAAGAAATGAATAGATCCATAACTAATCCATCATTCTACAGTGCATACCATATTCAGATCTATATAAGAACAAGTTTAAACAATACTCATGATTGAATCAAGAACATGCACTACTCAATTACACACAAGAATGACACTTAGATTCAGCCAATATCTCCCATCTATTAATAAACACATAAGCTCCTTATAACAATGGTATTCTATATTGATGTGCACATGGATCTGATACAATAATCTATTCAAATGCACATATCTCTTTATGCTTACCTCTCACGCTCTACATATACCTATCTATCTCTCATCCCTATATCTCTATGTATACTACTAGGTGATTCACATCATATATATAGGGTGGGGAATTTCCCTTCACCACTTATCTATTCCAAAAATAGGCCACATGCTATTAATAGCCACTTACTTTTTATAGGCATAACTACACATGCAAGTGTGCTATCTATAGACCTCTTACAGTTAACTGAAGTGAAAATCCTATTCTTAGCTCATCTCCATGCAAAACACTTCGATCCAATCCTCTAAAGATAGACAATGCGTGGCATGCAAGTCTCTACATCATTGGTGTGTTTCACATGCCATATTCTAAACATAGGTCTTCATTCTCAAAATCGGCTACGTCTTGAATGCTAAACTTGCCCTCCGCGCGCGGGTTTTTTTTGTCCATTCACACCTATAAACCTGGCCTGTTTTCTCACACAGACTTCTTGTGTGAGTTCCGTCAAGTGTACTTTGATCAACATTACCCCACACTAATCTCATTGTCACCCCAACAATGGGTATCTCCAAAAATTGAAGTAAATAATAGAAGAATGGAAAGAATAAGAATGAAAGAATGTAGATGAATAAAGAAGTTTTATGAGGCAACCTCCTCTATATCAGTTTGAAGTATCAAATCTGGATACTCCTCCTTTATTTTGGCCTCCAAGGCCTACCATTCAGCGAGTGCTTGTTCTACTTTTTCTAGAATGTCCACAGCAATGGACTCCAATTCATCCCTCACAATTTCCCCTTTTTTGTTTTGTAGAACCAACACAATGATGGACATTGAGGTCATTATTCCTTCTAGAAGATCCATCTTTTGCACAATGAGCTTCCCAAGCTCTTTTAGCATAGTCTTGTATGGATCTTGTGCTGCTGCTAGGGCCTCGCACTTCTGCTTAACCATTGAAAATATTTCTACATGGCCCAATGTTTCATCCTTCATTGCTCTCTAGACCTCATTGTTTTCTTCCAGGGTCTTTATATTGATAAGTGCCTCTAGAGATGTGCAGATGTTCAAAGCTTGGTCTGTGTTCTTCAATACTTCTTGTAGCACTTGCAGTAGCCCTTCATAGGATGTAATATTTCACATCACTGAGGATTTCTCTTGTTCTACTTCTTGTTTTGGATTTCTTGGTACTGACATGTGTAGAGGTTCATCTTCAAGTACCAGGTCCACCAACTTCCCCACATAATGTATCACTGAGGGAAACATCTGTGGTACCTTGGGCTCCAAGTGTGGCCTAGATCTTATGACATTGTCTCCAATATCCTCTGTGATGCTGATAAATACTTCATTCTTCTTCTGTGTTAAGTCCCTCTCTTGCGTTATGTGCACTATCTCTGCATCCTTTGTCTTTATCTCCTTGCGCAATGCTCTTATCATTGTATATTTGTCCATGTTTCTTCTCACAACTTCAGCAGAAACCTTCACCAATGTGTTGCTAACCTACTCATCTGACATGATAATAGGCTTTACCATCATATGTCTAGCTTGGGGTGCCTTCTTCAGCCATCTTGACACACATGAATCTTCACATACATCAAATTCAGGCTCATCCATATGGGTGTGCATTGACCATGATAGTTACTTTCGAGTGCGTATAGTTGCCATATCCTCATCCATTAGCTCCCAGCTGAATAAATCCTTTTGTGCTATTGTGCTCTGGAAGCAGGTGCAAATTTTTTTTCCTGCATCCTCTGCATACCCCATGGCTGGTGGAATGTTCTCTCCACTCATTCTTCTAGACCATTGCTGCTTAGGGACTTTAGCTTCCAAATTTGGGACTTGTGTCTCCATGTCCTGAATAGTCTCTGCAGCTATCTCCTCTGGTCCCTCTTCTTCCTCTCCTCTTTCCTTTGATTCCTCACCCTTTTGTTCTTCTATGTTCTCTGGAAGTGTAGGAGAATTAGGCATGCTTTCCTCTGACTCTTCCACCTCCTCATTTAACTTCAATTTCCTCCTTCTCTACATGGTTGCCTCCTTCTGTGGAGAGAGTCTGGGTGATCTGTGCACCATGTTTGGAGTAGCACCTTGGGTCCTTGTTCTCCTAAACACCATCTTAAATCTGTGCTCCCCTTGGACTGCATTCAAGTCCTCATCATCCCCCTCTTATGGCTGAGGTGGTGTAGTGGCACGCTTAGCTTCACCCTTATTCGTAGGATGTCTCCTACCTCTATGCTCCAAACCACCACTATCTTCACACTCCTCCTCCTCATCCTCCACTTCAATTGGCTTTGTGGGCTTAGGCGCTGGGATGTTCTCCATTGTATGCTTTCCCTTTGGTGGTGTTGGAAGTGCAAACTCACCTTCCACATACTTGTTATTCTCCATCTTTGGCTTTAGTTGGAGATACACCAACACTGCTCCAATATCTCCCACTGCCAAACTTATTGGTTTAATGCTCAAAACATTAGAAATGAGTCTTTCAACATATGCACCCTACCCTGGATACACATATTTCTTCCTTAGTGTGTGGTAGTTGCAATTTACCTTATCCACATTGAATGCCAATCGCCTCACTTCTGTAAACCTATGTACTGATGCTTGGAAGTACCTTGTTGTGAATGCATATGGAAACTTGCCCCAAGGACTCCATGCTCCATCTTTCATGGCAAACCACACTATACAGAAATGCTGGTATACAACAAACTGAACTACCTTTCCAACAACCAAAGGAAAGTCCTTGGGGATGCACCATTCTTCCTCAAAATCCACACAGAGCCTATCATACCACTTATCATCCCATTTGCTTAACTTGCTTTGTCATAGATCCCTCACATAAATAGTTCTTGAAGTGCTCTACAGGTGATTTGTGTTCCATTTGATACTCCCATACCTTCTCCTTTGGTCCATCAGGTACTCTGATCTCCATGAACACTAGTGATAACATAACAGCTCCAAAGCTTATCTTTCCTCCTTCAAACGCTTCTTCATTGATTGTCTCTAGAATATACTACAAAATGTTGTAGACTACTCCTTCAGACATTGTTTTGGAAATGTGCAACCACATGGTGTTCACTTGTGACCACCTTTTTTGGTCATTGAGCTTTGTAATGAGATGTGCGGCCGCTTGTACAATTGGATACTTCTTTAGTTTGTCAATGTCCATACCGTGCGGACCCTTTGTATATCCCAACTTCTTTCTGGTCTCCAATATTGTGGTTTTATCTGTCAGATCATCTTGCAAATCGTCTCATGTGCCTTTCAACCCCATTACTGTGGAGATGAGCACAGCTGAAATTTTGACTCTACGTCCTGCAAAGTAGAAAAAATCCTCGTGCACTCTTCTCATGAGCCACTAGTACAAGGGCTCATACTTCTCAAAATAAGGGAGCTCATAAAGTTGATAAAATCCCATCCTTTGCAAGAGCTTCTCACTAGTATTGTCATACACCAGCATATCTTCCACCGTGCATTTATTTGTCTTTGTGTTCAACAACGCGTCAAGATCCTTCTTGTTCTCTATGGTACGGTGATTTTACTCACTCACTTTTTTTTTCCTTATGTGAGAATCCCACTCCTGGCCAACGATAACCCCCTCTGGATATTGTATCTTAGAAAAATTACTTTTTGGAGCCATTTCTTCTTCTTCTTCTACCACCTTCTTCTTTCCCTTCACTCCTATTGTAACTACTTTCTTGGGTGCCATTTCTACCTTGCAATCCTTTGTAGATCCTTTCCACTCAAATTCTACAAGGTGTAAAGCAAACCCTAGTTCAATTCAACATGCCCTAGGTGAAATTACATGCCCCTAGCTTGTCTCTGTCACCTCACTTCACTAAAACCATTCACCACTAGGGACACAAGATTCTTTTGTGCATAGATCTCTTCGTCATGACTAGTTACACACCTCTCGCACCTTAAAACGATCACTCAGCTCTTCACACTTGGCTTCTTTCAAATCCTCTTAATCGCAATGGTAAAAATGAATTCACATCCCATCCTTATATATATTTTTCAAATTT
Source organism: Taxus chinensis (assembly GCA_019776745.2). Taxonomy (NCBI): domain Eukaryota; kingdom Viridiplantae; phylum Streptophyta; class Pinopsida; order Cupressales; family Taxaceae; genus Taxus; species Taxus chinensis. Next base: position 297,179,918 of record CM034147.1, on the reverse strand, counting down.
TGATGCATTTATTACTCCTTCACCTACCAAATATCCTCTCATTCATTGACCAAATTCGTTCATTCCGCTTAGTACATCTTCGCGCCCCAGCTATAACCTTCTAGCGCGCCTTCATACCCTCTAGTCACAGACTTCTCTTCAACATGCACCCTTGCACCTGAGTACCTCATCATTGTTCCTTCTCTTGGTAGTTATCATGGCCTCTTCTTACCTCGTGTTATACTTTTCCTTTCATTCATATCCATCCTTGGTCACTTTTGAGAAGCAATCTTATTTTGACTTAAAGCACAAGTATAATAACTTATTCCTTTCAGCTTTCAATTCCCACAGTATTTTACTTAGATATCAACAACCACCCTGCACTAAAAGGATGTGTAGTCCTCTACGCATAAACATTCTTCACATAGTAATTAGCTTCATGGACGCAAGTGCGCTTATTACACAAGAACAACAACTAAATTGACAAAGCATAATGAAAATGAAGGAAATACATTAAGGAAATACAGAATTGAAAACCTAATCTAAATGACAATACTGCCTTATTATAAACACCAAGAAGACTTATTTATAGTAGGGCTTCAGCCTACTCCCGTTAAAGTAACCGGGTAGCCGTGTTCCATCAAGTGCTTCTAACTAGCAAGCACCTGATTCAAGTATGTAAGTGATGACATACAGCCCCAACCAATGTACTTTGAGCTTTCCTAGATGGCATAAGAACTTTGAGTCATAAAGAAGTACCATTTTTCCAATCTCAAACTTCTTATCCCTTATGTTTCTGTCATGCCATGCTTCTTACTTATACTTTTCTTACTTCTAACTCAATCGTGCTATGGCTCATCACTCATCTAGTTGAATCATCTTCTCAATACGCTCTTCTAAATACTGCTCATCAGCTAGACCTCCAACGTGCGCAATGCACAAAGAAGGTAACATAAATTCTATAGGGAGAATGGCTTCTGCGCCAAACACCAACTGAAATGGTGTGGCTTTGTTCAATCTCTTATAAGTTGTTCTATATGCCCAAAGAACAGCTGAAACTTTATCATCCCAATCCTTTCTTCCAACATCAAAATTTTTTTGTCAATGTCTGGCTCAAAATCTTGTTGAAATCCTCAGCAGTTCCATTTTCCTGAGGGTGGTAAGGTGTAGTCTTATGGTGGGCAACCATAAACTCATCTAATAGGATCCTTATGGTTTCATTTAAAAAGTGTGTACCCCTATCACTTGTCAAACTTAAAGGACATCCATATCTTGTAAGAACATTATCCCATAGAAACCTAGTTGTTGTAGTCTGTTGTACAGTCCTTTGTAGGTGCTGCTTCGGCCAACTGTGTGAGATAATTTATGCAAGTAATGATATAGCGAGATCCAGTCCTATGTGTGGCTGGTGAAATAGGTCCTACAAAGTCGATGGCCCATTTCTCAAATGGTTTGGAACTAGTAATTGGTCTCAAAGGAATCTTATCTCTTTTTCCTCATTTTTCTAGGTGCTAACAATGGTCACACACCTTACAATATTCTTTACAGTCTTTATACAATGTCTCCCACCATAATCTAACAAGTAGGATCTTCTGGGCAGTTGCGTCACCTGCATAGTGGCCTCCTACAATACCTTCATGGGATTCTTCCATAATATCCTTGCGCTTATGCTCTAATACAAAATGGCATAATACTTCATCTCTGCCTAACTTGTAGAGGTCACCACTGATTAACATAAACAGTGCCGCATGTATAGAAAGTTGTTTCTTTTCTAATTCCTTCATTCCTTCTAGTGTCACACCAGTCCATAGAAAGACAACAATGTATTCTAATTCTGATGGTGCACATTGTAACCTATATAAATGTGCATCTGGCATGGTTTCTTTAATTGTCTTTGCTTCCTCTCCTGAGTTGATTCTAGACAAGTGGTCTGGTCTAGAGTTTCTTTTCCCTAGCTTCACCACAACTATGAAATCAAACTCTTGAAATAAGAGTACCCATATGCATATGCGCCCTTGTAAGATGGGTTTGTTCACCAAATACTTCAATGCCATGTGATCCATATAAAATAAAAATGGTGTAGCTAGTCAATACTGTCGAAACTTGTGCAATGCATAGATCATTGACAAAGATTCGTGCTCTGTAGTTGTATAATTATTTTCAATAGGAGTCAGCTTCCTAACTAGTAAAGAAGATAGGATTATTGACAATAACTTCTCTAGGTTGAGGTAATATTGCACCAATGGCTATACTAGAAGTGTTCACGTGTACATGAAATGGTTTGTCCCATGAAGAAAAATGAAGGATAGGCGCGGTAGTAAGTTTATCTTTCAATGTTTCAAATGTGTGCTGCTGTGATTCTCCCCAATAGAATGTACCTTTTCCTTTCAGTAACTCCTCCAAAGGTGTGGAAATTTTTTCATATCCCTTTATGAATTTCCTATAATATCCTATGTGACCCAAAAATCCATGCACCTCACTCTGACTGGTAGGTGCTTCCAACCCTAAAATGACTGCAACCTTAGCTAGATCAACAAGTAATCCTTCCTTACAGATTATGTGTCCCAATAGTATTCTAAAAGGTGTAGAAAATATGCACTTCTTGATGTTCAAAGAGATACTCAATTGTCTGCACCATTTAAACATTAAGATCATATTGTCACAGTGATCCTTAACAAGACCCATATATTGTCCAATCATTGAGGTAGACCTGTAAGAAGTTGTGAATACAATTTTTGAATTCCTGAACAACTATGTGTGAGAATACAAGCACGCTTTTCAATCCAAAAGGCATCATAGTATAGGAAAAACTGCCCCATTCAATAGTAAAAGCTGTATTTTCTTGATCCTCCTGAGAAATCCAAACCTAATGATACCCTAAAAACCCATCTGTAAAGGAATAGATTTCACACCCTACTACTTCTTCAAGTATTTCCTTAGTGAATGGTGTAGGAAAGGGATTTGTGACACATGTTGCATTTAGCTCCCTGTAGTCCACACATATTCAAACTCTACCATAATTCTTGATACTGATCACCATTGGACTAACCCATTCTGACTCATCAAGGGGATTGATAATTCAAGATTTTAACATTTTATCAATTTATTCCTTTACCTTTTCATGCAAATTAGGATTCATTCTATAAGGTCTCTTTCTCATTGGGTGTGCACCATCCTTAAGCTTTATCTTGATTTCTCCAAGTGATTCATGCATGCCTTTAAGTTCATGATACCCTCATGGGAATGAGTCATGATAATCCCCGAGTAACTCAATGATCTTTGCCACCTCTGAGTTTGACCAATAGTCTCCAATTATAACCTCCTTAGGCTCAGCCTCCAATCCTATATTGACCTTATTTTTCTTCATTGGTTCATAGTATGCACGTGTATCCTTATCTGCACTATCCAAGACCTCGTGTACCCCATGTGAATGGTCAATATCCAGGTTTTCAACTTCCTCATCATCCATGATGTACACCATCTTTCCTTTTTCTTTCTCAAGGAAAACATGTTCAAGCAATATGGAGTCTTCTCCTTCAAAATGCACACTTGATTTTGTCTCACCAAATAATTCTTGTATGAATTCCCCTGCATTTGCACTATCTCCCATGGTTAACCACTTAACAAACTTTAATGCCTCTTCTACTAGAGGTTGGGAAGAAAAGTAGTCAAAGGTATGGATCATTCATGTAGTCAAATTTTGCCAGTTTCCAGTCTCTCGATGTAGTTCTGCATATACATACCAAGCACGTGTGCACCCTTGTAGAGTGGAGTACAATTTATGCACCCAGAGTGAAGGTGGTAATGCTTCTTGTCCTACCGTCCAGAGTCTCTCACACTGCTGAATGTGGTGGTGAACAGGTTGATCACCATTATAAGTGCAAATCTACATAGTTACATTACTTTTTACAAACCTCTTAGATAAGGTGATCTTGATCTCCTTCAAATCTATAAAATTATCTCTATGAACTACCCACCAATGTGTTATTGTCCCACGTAAGACATATGCTAACATGTCTCTTCTCCTGACCTGGTCTATCCACTATGCCTCCATGGATTTCAAAAATATAGGAATATTTTGTGCTCCTATATACTAAGGTACTGTGCCACCTATCTGTCAAATAGAACAAAGTCCATTCTTGCGTGTAACCGCACTTTGTACCTCACCCCCTACTAGTTCATATGTACCATGAGCCCAATTTTCACAAGCAATACTTGTAGTATCACTAATAGAATGAGAATCCTCCCACTGTAGGATGCCTTCCTTTGATGGCTCATTGACCTCTGGGTCCTAAATAACACGTACATAGATTCTGTTTAAGGCCTCCTCACTTACAGGCTAAACATACAGTGTAGACTTCCCATCTGTCAAAGGTATCACAACTATTTCCTCCTTCTTTTCAAAGTTGATATACCCCTTATTGAATCTCAAGTCAACATTATTCGCATAACACCAAGGGCATCCAAGAAAGAATGGAAAACTGTCTGCTTCTGCAAGTGCTAATACCTCAAAATCCCCAGTGAATTTGGCCCTTTGTATGGTTATAGATGCATCCTTAAAGACTCCTATGGTAGTGGCCTTAGTCCTATTTACCATAAAGAAAACATTAGATGATGGCTTGTACCCATGCATCTAATGTAAGCACATTTAATTCCGCACATGTACCAATCAATATGTTTCTCAACAACCATCCATCCACAACAACATTTAGAGTAATTTCCTTGTCATAGTCAATGCTATCAAGGGGAAGATTCACATGTAGGATCTACCATCCATTCTCAATACTTGCACACGAAGTGTTCCATTTTAGCCAACTTCCTAATAGTGGAATGATGTTCTCCTGGCGCAACATTTTGCACACTTCTCTTAGATCATCAATATCAGTTTGGACTATCTCTAATGCTTTCTTCTACTCCTTTAAGTATTATATCTCACCCTGAAGATTCCTTAGCACTTCCATGGTATCCTGGTAAACTTCCTTCTGATGAGTAGGATTTAGGTACCTTGCATGCAAAACCTCCTCCTTGGTGATCATAGGCTTCTGGTGCAATGTATCTCTTGTGCGCGTCGCTTCAGCTTGTGTATTAATCTTCACTATCAATGCCTCAGGTTCTGGTGCTATCTTGAGCATCCACTAATCTTCGACCGCATGCTAGATTCTAACCATCCTGACACCTTTGTTTTCTTGCTTATGTTTCTTACTCAGATGCTCATATAATTATGGGCACTCTTCATAGCTATGGTTCTTTCCATAGAAAGGACATGCAATATTCTAAGGAAATTTGTGCCTATAGTGGTAAGGATATCTGCATGTATAACATGTTCCATGAGGGAACTCACCTCTTCCTCCACCATGGCCTCGTCCTCCATATCACGATGGTATCCACGTCCTCTTCCACGACCTCCTTAAAAATGGATCTCATTCTTGTCATAGCGTGGTTGATTATGATCTTGATCTTAGTGCTCGTTCTTTTTCTTAGAGTTATCCGTTACACTTATCTGTCATACCCCAATGTCTATAGCATCATGGATCTGACCAATCAATCAAAAATCATTAGTATCATGAGTCATGGACCTACAAATCTTACAAAATCAGGATACATTCTTCCTTATCATGCGCTGTAACAAAGGACAGTGACTAGCATCATGATTCAAATGACATATTTCACACTCTATTAACAATGAACATATAGATCTGTAAGGGAAACTATCCTTAGTGTGAACTTCCACCTCACAATCTGTACACCAAATCCTTGAGTGCGTTTCATGGGCTGAATTTGCTAATAGGTTATCTAACTATTATGCCATAGCTACAATTAGTGCCTCTAAGAATGGACTAACACTAGTGTCAATGCTCCCAACTACATCATCACACAAAGCTGCTTCTAGTGCTTCACATGGATTAGTGTATGTCTGATGTGATAGTGCCCTTCTAAATGGTGTAATCAATCCTCCAACAAACCATTGTGCATGCTGGCATGCATGAATATCATAAGAAAGCTTAGATAGGAGTGTTTTAAAATGGGCATAATACTCACGTAAACTCTTAGTAGTGACTTGCTTAATATCCTTGAGCGCACTTATAATATTCTACTCAAACCTAGGGATATGGAACTCTTTCAAGAAATCATCCTTCATTCTGCATAATCCACACAAGTTTGATCAGGGTCAAAATTCCTATACCAGCTGTGTGCATGTCCTTGTAATGTAGTATCAAATTGAATTACCTTACGCTCAAAATCCATGATCCCTTTCACACACCAAAATATTTCACACATGTACACATACTCAGAAACATCCTCTATTCCTCTATATTCCAGAAGATGAAGAGACATCTCCATATAGATATTTTGTGGTTGCTTCAGACCTTGACCACCTGATCCAGAACCACCAGATCCACCAGAACTAGAACCTCCTGATCCTCCACCTATAGCTGGAATAGGACTTGTAGATGTACTCTCCTATGCTCCGACATTAGTACTATAAAGAACCCCTACAGTATTTGAGGTAGTTCCACTTCTAGAGGTGAATTCAAAATTCTGTGCACTCAAATTCTATGTGGATGATGTGCATAAAAATGTTCCTCCAAATAACATTGAAGCCATCTATCCTACCATTGATGTACTTGCTTCCTGACTTACTCCTACTCTCCTACTTCCTAAGTTAGCTTGTTGGTTACTTTTCGTATTTGATACGGGAAAACCAAGCGCAAGGGCTAGGTCACCAGGTGGATTAAGATGCACGCCTATGGCCCAGGTAGTCTTTGCTGGTGTACTTCTATGTGAAGCCAAAGGGGGGTCTCTTTCATGCTTTCAAATATGGGGGAGTTCTTGATGCTTTAGCTCCATGTCTTCTAGGTGAGCTTCAAATCCTTCACGAGCCATCTCTCTCCTCAACTCCATACTTTCTATAAGGGTGCGCTAATTTTCTATCTCCCTCTTACACGCCTCATTATATTTAAGCCATCTTTCCTCTCTCTCTGCCTTTCTACTGCTAGGTCTACCATCTTTCACCAAACCTGTTCTTGCCCTCGCGTGAGGTGAGGTTTAGTTAGCCATCAGTTTACTCTCCAAGTTCAAAGTTTCCATCAAGATCTTGATTGCCAGTGGAATACCTTGCAAATATGCTCCTGTAGGATACTACAAAAAATAGAATTCAGCTACCTCCAGGAAATAATACGTCGAAATTGAATAATCCATAATATAACTGTTTAGAACACCATGAAACCATGTATTCACATCGCAAGTCTAGATCAAATCAACATCACAAGGGCCTGAAATTCTTTCAGTGTCTAGAAAAGTGCGTGATAACTCCAATTCCACTTAGATGCATACGCAATCAGCCACTCATATAATTCTACTAGAAAGATGGTGAAAAATATCTCATATAAGCTGTCATACAGATTCTATTCTAACCAAGTGCGTGTGTTAAACTCAGATCCATTGCTAAACCACCATGCATATTCTTCCTCTAGGTCATGTATCCACTCCTCAATACTTGCTAGAGTTAACCAGTACGTCCTCATCACAAATCATCCTAAAAATAACTAAATAAGAGGTCCTGGCGATGGAATCAATGATACAACCTAGAATTTACCAGATAACACCCTAGACGCGCTGGCACATCACTCAACCTAGACTGAGCACTCACCCGAAGCACGTAAAGGTACTAGGTCCCTCTTTAGGGTTGTTGTAGCAAGATGTTAGCGTGATGAAGGAAGAAACATATATATCCATAAATAATCCATCATTCTATAGTGCATACCATATTCAAATCTATACAAGAACAAGCATCAACAATAATCATGATTGAATCAAGAACATGCACTACTCAATTATACATTGGAGTGACACTTAGATTCAACCAATATCTCCCATCTATTAATAAACACAGAAGCTCTTTACAACAATGGAATTCTATACTGATGCACGCATGGATCTGCTACAGTAATCTAGTCATATGCACATATCTCTTTATTCTTACCTCTTATGCTCTACATATACCTAACTATCTCTCCTCTCTATATCTCTATATATACTACTATGTGATTCACATCATATATATACGTGTGGGGAATTTCCCTTCACTGCTTATTTATTCCAAAAATAGGTTTCATGTTATTAATAGCCATGTGCCATTTACAGGCATAACCACACATGCAAGTGTGTTATCTATAGACCTCTTACAGTTAACTAAAGTGACAATCCTATTCTTAGCTTGTCTCGATGTAAAAACAATTTGATCCAATCCTCTAAATATAGACAATGCATGACACACACATCTTTGCATCATTGGTGTGTTTCGCATGCCATATTCTAAAATTAGGTCTTCATGCTCAAAATCATCTAAGTCTTGAATGCTGAAATTTCCCTCCACATGCGGGTTCTTATTGTCCATTCGCGCCCTTAAACTTGACATGTTTTCCCACATGGACTTCTTGTGTGAGTTCTGTCAAGTGTTCTCTATTCAACAATCAATGTGCAATAAATGATCTTATTTTACTCTCCTTTTTATCAAGTTTGACTACATTTTTTTACTTTTGTTTGATCTAGTATAATTTAGGATGTAATTGTCCATATTTTTTTGGATTTAGTTATAAGATCTAAAAAATCTGTAATCCCTAACAAAGTGTGTGCAAATTCATTTTTTGTAATAAAACATGTCACATTCAATCAGAAGAACAAAGTATGACGCAACCAACATGTTTTTGGGAACATTGGCTTCAATATGGCTTAGCTCCAGAACCTCCAGGATTAGTTTTGGAACTCCATCACACAACAAAGGAACTCTATCACTTAGTTCTGGAACCTTCAGACTTAGTTTCGAAACTCCAACACTTAGTTTCGGAACTCCCGCGCTTAGCTCCAAAATTTTCATAGTTAGTTCTGAAATAGTTCCCTTTAGTTCCAAAACTTCTCCAAAGTTACATAATCAATGGAAATCTATTTATTTTGACAACATCTGGTGATAGAGATAACAAATGGGCCTTCCCATCAAGAGTAGATCAACAAATTGTTGATTCTTCATACTCTAGAAATATGTATACAGGATCAGACAGTTGTATGTCCAACAAGGTTCCTAAATTCCACATCTACTTTGAGAACTATTTTGTTTTTTTAGAACCTATTAATAGATGGACAACTATTAAGCACCTGTGATTGTAAATGCATCTTTGGATGATGAAATATATATAAGGAACTGTAGATAGATTAGAAAAATATAGATTATATATATGATAGATATACAATGAATTTTGTAAGACAGAACATTTCAGTAATAAGATAACCATTTCATTTTGAGAGAATCATACTTTTTAAACTCCTTATTCAAGGTGGAGTAAGGTCCCATTGCTCCAAGAAGCAAGATTCTTTGTTTCATTGGTATTTATATTTCTTAGCAATTTGTGTAAATCTGTTAATTGTTAATTTTGTAAATGCTTTTGATTCTTCAACAAAATTCTCTCATGTACTTGTCCCTACAGGTTAGACTCTTATTTCCTTGCAAGCATTTTCAATAGCATTTCAAATGCGTGTTTATTTCCAATAAAGCATGTTTACTTTTGCAATGTGTGTTTACTTCTAATAATTTGTTTCATTCTACAAGAGTGTGTTTCATTTGTAGCAACACATTTAATTCTGAAGATTTATTTAATTCAAAAATGAGTGTTTATTTCATCAAGTTTCTTATAATATAGTTTTAATAAGGATTTGGTTAGGGAATCCTAAAGACACTACAAAAAACCCCCAGAAAATCTAAAAATAATAAATACCTACAATCAATTACTAGATCACTAAGATTATTCTTGTTGCATATAACTTCAAACACACCCTTGGTTTGAATATGACATCAACTAAGAGTTGATTAAATGAAGGGAATAACGAAAACCATCACGTGGAGCTGAAGCATCTAGTTCTTCCAACCTTAGGAAAACATGGTAGAGAATACCCTTTGGCTTCTAATGGGAACACGTTAGAGGAAGAAAGATTGAGGACCAGATGCATGCATTTGATCCCACCTGGTGACCTAGCCCTTGTGCTTGGTGTTCTAGTTCTAGAAGTAATGATTGATCAATATATGAGTCTAGGTAATCCAATAACTATAGGTAGATATCATTTTAATTTGAGTAAAGAAGTGAATCAAACAAAAAATACATCTATGTTGGTATAGACATCATCTTTGTTTGGGGGACGGATTGGATGAATATTTTCTGGCTCGTCATTAAGATAGAGTGTGGGTGTTCAAAACATTGGAAATACATATGGAAGTATCACAAATTCACAGACTATGGTAGTTCATTTTAGTACAACTATTGAGACTCAAGGAAGTACATCCACTAGACCATTTCCTACTATAAGAGGAGGACCAGGTGGATTAGGAGGAGTAGGATACTTAGGATCAAGTGGATCAGGTGGTTTTTGTGGTAGAGGAGATAATGGTAGGGGTTCTGGCTTAGGATTTGGTGGACAAGGTTTGTACCCTCATCAACCACAACAAGTTTACTATGAGATTAATCTTCACTTACAATAATACAATAGGTATTGAAGATGTTGTAGAGTATGTGTACAAGTGGGAGTTACTATGGCATGCTAAAGGAATTACAACCTCAGATAGAAAGGTGAGTCAGTTTGTTACTACTCTTGAAAGGCACATGCATAACTGGTACAGGTTATATGACCCTCATCAAACTGTGGTGTATTATAATGCTTTGTGTTCCACATTTATAGCAGAGTTATATATTCATAAGTTTGAACAGAAAAGTATTGGCACACTTAAGGACATTAAGAAGGGCTCATCTGAGAGCATGAGGGAATACAACACATGTTTTAAAAATTTTCTATCGAAGTTTTTTATGATATACACCCTATTCAACATGCACAATGGTTTTTCGGTGTCCTGTTGACTTCATTCCAATGGGTGCTATCTCACAAGACCTTTTTAGATCCGCACAATGATTTGGAAGGAGCTCTACGTGCTAAGGTAGTTGGGAGTGTGGACACTAGAGTAAGTCCATTTTTAGAGGCATAAATTGCAGATATGAAAAAATAGTTGGAGCTCTATGTTAGTTTAACTCATGAGACGTGCAATGGAATATGGTGTACATATTGTGAGGTTAAAGGACATACTAAGGATAGTTACCCTCATAAGTCAGTGCATGCTATGTTGCTAGACTGTGAGATTTTTCATTTGGACCATGATGCGAGTAGATGTCCCCTTTTACAACCCCTAATCTAGAAGAATGCCTCTATGTATTATAAAATTTACAAAACTCATAACCATGATACCTTTGAATGAAGGTTAATCGATCACATTTATGAAGCTATTGAGACTGATGTGCACCCGACTAGTGTGGCAAGTGGATCTAAGGAGCAGGAAGAAAAATATAATGAAGGGCATACTAGTGAGGATAACAAGAATAGAGGCTTTCATGGAGGATATAGAGACCGATTTTGCCATGGTGGCAAAGGAGGATTTCCTAAAGGAACTTGTTATACTTATGGATCTCATGATCATCATCAATGTGAGTGACCTTAGAATGTGGTTTTCTCATGGTGTGGAAAACAACACAAGTTTGACGAATGCCCTAATTTATATGAGCACATGAGAAAGAAACACAAACAAGACAAGGGCATGGGATGATCAAGGTATAACACGTAGTTGAAGATCAATGGATGCCTAAGGTATCACCTACTCCTAAGTTACCCATTTTAGGTACTACACACACTGAGGCTGGATGCACATGTGAACCTTTGAAGTATAATATTACTATAAATAAGAAAGAAGTGATTAATGCTAAGTACATTGATACTGCACATTAGAAAGATGTTTACCAGGATACTATGGATGTTATCAGGGATCTACAAGGAGATATTTAGAGCTTGAAGGAGAAGGATAATGTAATGGAATGAGAAAATAAATTTGAACTCCCACAGAAGGATGTAGATGACTTGAAGGAAGTATGTCGAAAGTAGCACCAAGAGAATATAATCCCTCTATTAGGAGAATGGTTGAGAGAGAAGATACCGCGTGCTGGTAATGAGCGTGAAAGGAAAATAGTTAATGATAATCTTCCCCCACATAATTATGAGTATAATAAGGAAATTACACTAAATGCAGTTATAGATGGATGACTTCTAAGAAAAATTCTAATAGATATAGGTGTAGAGTTTAATTTACTCACGTTAGATGCTTGGAATAAGATGAGAAGAACACCATTGTATCATTTTTCTAATGTGTTGTATATGTCAAACAAGAAAAGGGTTAATCTTATTCGAGTATTAAAGGATGTAACTATTATAATTCAATTTTCCAAATTTACTGGGGACTTGAAGTCTGGGAGCTTGTTGAAGTGGTGGCTTCTCAACATTACTTGGGCACCCTTGGTGCTATGTAAATAATGTAGACTTATGCTTTAAGAAAGGGTACATTATATTTGAGAACAATGAAGAGCACATTATTATACCCTTGGCAGATGTAAAGTATTCCTCATATGTTGAGATTTTGAGATATGAGGACTTGAATATGATAAATGCATGTATAATTAGAGACCCTGAGGTAACTGAGCCATCCAAGGAAGGAGTGATACAATGGGATGATGCTCAGTCAGTTAGTGATACCACAAGTATTACTTTTGATAACTAGGCACATGGAATGTATGAAGTAGTTTGGTGAGAGATCAATAAAATAGTTACTCGTGTGATAAGTTCGTGCAACATGAGGTGTTTGAGTTATAAATAGGTACCTAGGTACACTGGTGAAGGGAATATTTATGTATTTATGTGTGTCATGGAAGCCCATTGGAAGAATGAGGGAGAACAAAACATGCTGGTATATACTCTACGCGGGACAATAGCACATTGGTTGACTAAAAACAAAGACAACTTATTAGAATGATGAGAAGTGATAATCACATTTTCTACTAGGTTCCTAAAGAGCAACATACCTTTTGAGATATGTGAATTTCATTTGAAGTCCCCTACTTCACATCATGTTTGGGGAGAGTGAGAGACTTTGAACAGAGGGGTAGGAGGCATTACCACCATCACTCTGGGTACATAAGTTCTACATCTCCTTAGGTAGCTACACGTGCACATGGTATAGCTATGCAAAATTGACAAGAGAAATAGTTAATTAGCAGGAGAAGGCCTCAGGTATGATTCATACTTTTGATTACTTTTCTACTAAGCTTTAGGTTGATAAAGCACTACAGATTATGAAGCACCTTACTTTGGGAGATAATGCTAAGGCTGAGCCACTTTTTATGGATATGTTTAGAGATATGGATATAGAGGTACACCTTGACCTAGAAGAGACTCAGAAAGAAGAAATGGTCTACGCCTAGGAAGAAAAGGAAAAGGCTAAACTGGTTTGCATGATAAATGATGATGATGATAAGGAAAATAACCTAGATGTTAACCACACTCAAGGTATGTGGAAGGTAATATATAAAAAATATGAAAAGGCGTGCACGTATCATGAGCCAATAAAAAAAGGTTAACATTGGATTGGATACAGAGCCTAAAGTGGTCATTATTGATGACTATTGGTCAAAGCAAGAAGTTGCTAAGATCATTGAACTTCTACATGAATTTTAGGACTTTTTTCTGTGAGGTTATCATGAGTTAAATGGAGTACACCCTTCTTTAGGTGAGATGAAATTAAGCTTAAAGAAGGTGTGTGAAAAATTAGGAAGAGGAATTACAGGATAAATCCTAATATGTGCATTACGGTAAAGGAGGAAATTGATAACATGCTCTTGAGTATGGTATAATTGAGCCATTGAGGAATCTGAATGGGTTAGTCCCATGGTAATCAACATTAAGAAGGATGGGAGGACAAGGATTTGTGTGGAATATAAGGAAATTAATGTTGCATGTATTATTAATTCTTTTCCCATCCCATTCACAAAGGAGATCCAGGAAGGAGTTACATGGCGTGAGATATACTCTTTTATTGATGGATTTTTAGGTTATCATCAAGTGTACATAGCGAAGGAAGATCAGGAAAAGAAAAATCTCACCACTGAGTAGTTAAGTTTTGTATACACAGTGATGCCCTTTGGATTGAAGAATGTGCCATTTGTGTTCTTGCGCATTATGGTACAAACATTTTAGGATTTTATTCATAAGTTCATATAGGTATATCTAGATGATTGGAAAATTTATGGCTTGGTCAAGGATCATTGTGATAATTTAAGGTTGATGTTTAAGAGATGTAACAAGTTGAGCATCTCTCCAAATATTAAGAACTGCCTCTTTGCAACACCTTTTTGTACTTTACTTGGGCATATTATTTGTAAAGAAGGCTTGTTGGTATATTCAACCAAGATAGATGTGATCTTGGGTTTGGAATAACCTAATAATCAGAGTGAAGTGCATGGATTTCTTGGACATACAAGATATTTCAAGAAGTTTATCAAAGGATAAGCAAGAATTATTGCACATTTGGAGGAATTTTTGAAAGCAAAGGGAAAATTCTACTTGGGTGACATGCAACAAAAAACATTTGAAAAATTAAAGGAGAAGCTAACTACTGCACCCATTTTACACTTTCCTTCTTGGGATAAGCCCTTTTATGTCCACATTGATGCTTCTATAATGGAAATTGGCACAATGTTAGCACAACTAGGAGAAGGAATTGTAGACAACCCTATTTGTTTTGCAAGAAGGAAGTTGAATTAGGCGGAACGTAATTATACAACAATTGAGTGTGAGGATTTGTCTATGATATAGGTGTTGCACACATTCAGACAATACTTATTGATAACACCTTTTATATTCTTTACAGATCATATGGCACTTAAGTATTTAGTCAAAAAACCTATTTTGCAAGGGTGCATTTGTAGGTGGATACTACTATTTCAAGAATTTGAATTTACAGTGGTTGTTAAGCCAGGGAAAAGTAATTTAGGGCCTAACCATTTGTCAAGAATTAATGCTGACGAGGACGAGTAGAGCATTAAGGATACAATTCTAGATGCACAATTGTTTAGATTAAACCACATGCCCATGGATCTAGAGGACATTGTAGTATTCTTACACACTGGAAAAGTGCATAATGGGATGAAAACATTAGAGAAGAAGCAACTTGCAATACGTGAGGTGCTCTATCAATTGATATGTGGAGATTTTTATAAACTAGGATGTGATGAAGTTTTGCACCAATGTGTTCTGGAGCATGAGTGTGAAGCCATTATAGAAGAATCCCATGGTGGTATTGTAGGAGGTCACTATGTAGGGGATGCCACCACATGTAAGATTATAATGGCTGGCTTATGGTGGGAAACTCTGTACAAGGATATCAAAAAATATGTCAAGGTGTGTGATCATTGTCAGTTCCTTGGGAAGGTTGGAACCGGAAATGAGATGTCTTTGAGGCCTATTACAAGTGTTGAACCTTTTGAGAAATGAGCTATTGAATTTGTAGGTCATATTTCCCCACCTACGCATAGTACTGACACATGCTATGTTATAACTTGTATAAATTATCTGACATGGTGGACAAAAGCAACACCTACTAAGGATTATACAACTACAACAATGAAATTTTTATGGGATTACATTATCAGAAAGTATGGGTGTCCATTGAGTCTAACAAGTGATAGTGGCACTCATTTCTTAAATGAGACCATTATTATTCCTTTGGCTATGTTTATGGTGGCACACGATAAAAAAACACCCTATCACCCATAGGCCAATGGTACTATTGAAGGTTTCAACAAGATTCTAGGACAAACATTGACAAAAATATTTGACGTTGAAAGGAAAATTTGGGATGATAAAGTATATGATGTACTTTGGGCATATAGGACAAATTATAAAAGATTAAATAAGGTTGCACCATTTTAGTTGGTGTTTGGTGTAGAGGATGTATTGCCTATGGAGTTTATGTTTCCATCTCTACGTATTTTGTGCACATGAGGACTAGATGATGAGTAAGTTGTTGAAGACCGCATAGAAAAACTGGTGTAGTTAGATGAGCGGCACACTATTTCCCAATGGAGCGTGAAGATAGAAAAAGTAAGAAAAAAGGCCTACCATGATAGGCATATTAGGAATAAAACATTTGAGGTGGGAAATATGGTTCTTTTGTATGATTCAAATTTTTCATGCCACCCAGGGAATTTGAAAGTTCATTGGTTAGGACCCTTTGTAGTAACAAAGATATTGGAATCAGGTGTTTTCCAGTTACAAGCACTGGATGGAACTTTATTACCTGGTTACTTCAATGGGAGTAGGCTGAAGCCATATTATAAATAAGGATTCTTGGTGTTTGTAATAATAAAATATTTCCACTTAGATTAGCTTTCCCTTTAATGCATTTCCTTTAATGTGTTTCCTTTGATCATTGATATGCTTTTTTAGTTTAGTTTAGTGTTTTGTTGTAATAAGCGTGCTTGCATGCCAGAAGCTTAATATTATCTTTTGAGTTCATGCAAAAAGTACCACACAAAATCTTAGTGTGGGGTGGAGCAGATACAAGTGTTATATAGGTACACATATGAGTTGGAATATGAACATCCTCTGGAAGATTGGCGTGCATAGAAGAAAGATGTTACAGGTGCTCGGATTGAAGGTGTTTTAAAGGAATTTTTCTCAACTTGAAGACCAAATGTAGAAGGATGATCACACAATGTAATGCAAGGTACGCAACATCATGGGAAAATAGTTGGGATGAGGCACAATGGTTTATGTAATTTAGCGCATGGAGGCACGTGTAAGGAGGTTTGTGGCCGAGATGTAGTGGGTGTGTTAGAAGGTTATGACTGGGGCACATAAAAAGAAGTGAAAAGCATGGAAAAAAATAGAAATATTAATTAATGCTGAATATAGTGGTAGGTGAAGAGTAATCAATGCGAAAAATTTAGAAAAATCTATAAAAAGAAGTGCTTACAATTTTATTTTTACCTTGTATGTTGAAGAGTTTGAGTTGTGAAGTTAATTTTGAAGAGAGATTTGAGTGCAAAGTGCAAGGGTGATTGAATAAGAGCAAAGAACTAGTGAATATTTAGACACAGGCATTAAAAATCTCCATTGGAAGGGTTTTTGAGAAACTAGGGGGCATGCGAGAGGAAGGTTTGTGGAGAAAGGGTTTACGAAGAACAAAATTATAGCTAAGGAATGCGGGTTTGGAGATGCATTGGTTAAACATACCAAAGGAGGAATTTTTATAATCACTATGGCACCCAAGAGAGTACCTGGAGAAGCTACCCGAGGAAAGAAGCAGAAGGAAGTGGAAGCAGAAGTTGAGGATGTGCTTGAGACCATATTTTCAGAAATGCAATACCCTGAAGGCATAATCATGGGGTTATATTGAGATTCACACATCAAGAGAAGCAAGGTGAGTGCTTACAATCACTGCACCAAGGAAAACAAAGATGAAATGGATAAAGCATTGGTAACAAAAATATATTTGTGAACATAAGATGATATGGCCATCTACGATGATGTGAGTAAGAAGTTTTTGGATAATTTTGGAGTCATGAAGTTGTATGAGTTTCCATACTTTGACAAGCCATATAAAATCTACCATTGGCTTATGTCCAGGGTCCATGATGAATTTTTCTATTTCGTAGGATGGGGGGTGTAACTCACTATGCCCTTGATTGGAAGGTTGACAGGTTTAAGGAGTTCGGGCACTAAAATTTCCACTGACCTTAATGATGATGAGGGAGTGAAAATAACTTCTGATGCATTGTCATATGCAAAAGGATGGTGCACTATGGACATTGATAAGTTATAATATCACCTTGTGATCTGGATTGTTGCGCACCTCCTCACCAAGTTGAATAACCAAGAGCACTAAAGCCAGGTAAATAAAAGGTGGATCCATATTGCCAAGAAGATGTCGAAGGGAGTTGTGTATAACTTATCTTCTTTCATTTCTGAAACTATAATTGAAGAAGCACACCAAGGAGATAAGATAATTTTTAGCGTAATTTTGTCATCTATTGTGTTTGTGGAGATTTTGGTGCCTGATGGGCCAAAGGAAAAGATATGGTGGTTTCCTAAGGAGAAGAAATCACTTGTAGTTAGATTTTTTTAGTACACTTGTGATGGGTCTATGAGTGGTCCATATAAATAGAGGCTATAACTTTGGTATAGGCACATGTGCGATGCTTTTGAGCATGAGTGGAGAATACCAAAGGACCTCCCCGTTGTGTTGGATAAGCAAGAAAAATTTACAGTTTTCCAACATTAATGCATTGGCCATTTCAGAATGAAGGATGGTACTTGGAACCCTTGGTGTAATCTCCTATATGATTTCATTGTGCACTACTTTCAAGCCTCGATGAACATATTATCAAACATGAGTAGGTTAAAATTTGATGTAGACAAGGTAGAATTTAAATATCATTCACTCCAACAAACCTATGTATATCCAGGTAAGTCTGCTTGAATAGAGAAGTTGATATATGATGATGTAAATATTAGCTCCATGATTTGGAAGTTGGGAACCTTGATGCGGTTAAGGTATAGATTTACCTTAATCCCAAGTTGGTTAAAGGAAAATATATTGAGAATGAGTTCAAGGTTCCTGAATTGCCTAAGGGAAGTACACTATTAGTACTTTGCAGGATGATGAGCCTGATCCTCCCCATAAAGATGAAAAAGAGGAGGAGTTAAAGGAGAAAAGTGGAGGATTGGCTCATGGAATGTAGAGGAAACAAAAATTAGGTCATAAAAGGGATCGCGAGAGAACTTATCCTCTGAAGGAAGAAGTGAGAGATGAAGAGGATGTTGAGGAGATAGAGAGATGAGGGCACCACAGACCAGGGTTTTAAGAGAGTGATAAGGAGGACTAGAAAGTAAGGAACTAGAATGGGTCCCTCACAACCACTGAGTAGATAACTAAGTATATCTCCAAAGAAGTTAAGTCTAGTAAATAAAAATAAGAAGAGGCTCAGGTATGTGACCAAAAAGGATAGTGAAGAGGAGATACCAGGTGACATTGTCCAGGTTGTGCAAGATGTACCTATTTTTGATGTAGAGGGAGAATATGAGCCTTAGGATGAAGAAACATAGCATGATACAGATGCGCATGGTGAGCATGAGAAGGAAAAAGGACCCACTAGTGTATTTCACCGCAAAGTAGAGATAAAACAGATAATAGGTAAGGACGAGGATGAATACCTATGATAATAGAAGAAGGTGTGCATGCATAGAATGTTGACCAAGCTGATTGTGAAGAGATTCCCTTTAGATATGAGGAATGACCTATTAAGAACACAAAAGACCACCAAATGATATTAAATAGCAAATGGAAGTGGATTGCCTAGCGAAGGCTAGATCCAGGAAGCGTGATGCTTCCTCGAATGGTTGTCAATCCACCTGTTGTAAACAAATTAATGGAAGGAAATATTGTAAATAAATGAATACCACTATAGTTGATAAGATTAAGGTATCTCCTCTAAAATACAAGAACTAAATTTAATCTAATAAGTAAAAGTTACGATTAAATCCAGAGGGTGTGGTAGGTTAGAATGGGTTTGTAGGCCTAACAGAGACTATAGATGAGGTCTAGTTGAGATTTGGTGGGGTTTTTGGGAGGTTTTGAGTGATTTGGAAGCTTGCTAGGTTAGAGGAAATTTTACCAGTCACATAGACCAATGTCGGTTGGGTGACCGATGCCAGCTATTGGTAATGGACTGATGTCAGTTGGATTACTGGTGTTGGTAGGGGTAATTTGGTAACAATATTAAAAATGGAGTTTTGGGCACTCTTTGTGATTACATAGAGAGTGAAGGGATTTTAGGTAAGGTTATTGGATTTTGTATAAGGACTTAGAGGTGAGTAGATTGGTGTTTGGGCAAGGTATGAAAGGTAAACTGGTAGATAGTTATACAAAATTACTATGGGAGAGATCCGAGAAAGGTAGAATATGAAATAAAATAGATAGATAATAAAATAAATAATCTACTAAAAATGTACAAGGAAGAAGTTATACTTACTTGTGGAATATAGGTAGAAAGTAGGTGATGGTGATGGTTGCAGGAAAAGGTGATCCCAAACAAATGCAACACAAAAATGAGGACACAATGCTTCCTTAGTGAGTGTGTTGGAGCTCTGGATCAATCTTTTGATGAACTGTGGGAGATATCCGAGTAAGGTAGAATATGGAATGAAATAGATAATAAAATAACTAATCTACTGAAATTGACAAGGAAAAAATAATACTTACTTGTGGAATGGAGGTAAAAAGTAGGTGATGGTGATGATTCTAGGAGGACGTGATCCTGAATGAATGCAACAGTGGAATGAGGACATGGTGCTTCCTTATGAGTGCACTGGAGCTCTGGATCAATCTTTTGATGAACTGTGTGGTGTCTAAATGTTATAAGGGTCTCTCGTATGTTGTAATATCATTGAAAAGCTTTAAAGTGAGTATGAAAGTTTGTAAGAGCTAGAAAACCATATTTAGAACCTGAGTAAAGAGTTTGGAAATCTTATTTAAGGTAACTGATGACGGTTAGGTGATCGGTGCCAACCGAGGAATAATCGAGTGTGGGTAAAGGAGAAATTAATGATTTAGGAGGGTTATTCCTCACTAAATCAAACATGAATTTGTTGGGGGAAGTTGTGAGTAATTAATTTTAGGGTTAGAATAAGTCTTAGGTTGTTATAGGAAGTGGGGAGTTAGTCTTAGGTAATGAATAGGGTTGGAATGGGTCTAGGGTCAGGTGGATAGGAAAGGTGGCTATGTGAGGTGGAGAGGTGAGGTAGATAATTAACTCAATTTTGGTAATTAAATTAATAAAAGTGTGTACAAGTGGGCATGATGGGGGTGTATTGTTGAATTAATTAATTAAAGGGGGTTTAGAGGGTTGTGACCCAATTTTGGGTGTCTACATTTGCTCCTTTTTGTTGCGTAGCTTGTATTGATAAGCGATGCAGACAAACAAAAAATTGGTTGCCCCAAGTATGAGTTAAGGTTAGGTTTACCTAGGTATGAGTTGATCCACCTCAAACCAAGAACTGATGGAGGCATCGATAAAATTGGTGATGCGTTTGATAAAGTGATAGGTGATGAACAAATAGGTAAGGTGCAGGCACAAGAAATGGTGAGATGGGTGTGGGTAATAGGTGGGGTAATTCCAACATAGGCACACATAAATTCTGACAAGGCACTAGGCTGAAGAGCTCAAAAACTCTACATCGTGAAAGTTTGATAGTTTATCCAAACAAGGCTAATGTGATCCAAGTATCCAAGGTATAAGATACATTCCTAGAAGGAAAATGAGGCTAGGTGTTGGAACGGGAATTAGGTGGGTTCCAAAGTACCAAAAGGTTTGGGTTGGTCTAGAGAAATATCAAAACATAAGGAACGAGTACACGTTCGGTATTCTAAACAACATGATTAACTTGTCATTGCAAGGTACAACTAATAAGTAAATTTGATTGTAAAATTGGTGCGGTTCAGGTTGGGTGTGATAGGTAAGGTCAGTGGGTAAGTCCATGTTTTAAGAAAAAAATGTGGGCTCAAATGTCATTAAGTTCAGATGTGAGGTAATAAGGAAATTAGGTGGGCCTATAGGGCTGGGGTGAGGTTGGGGTAGTAAGAAAATGGCTAATTGCATCAAAATTTTGGGAAAATTAGGTATAAGTGGGTAGGCAGGACGACTGATACTGGTTGAGGGTGAACCGATAGCAGTTAGGGTAATTGATGTCGGTCACTTAGGGAACGATCGATTGATGTCGATTAGGAAAAAAATGGCTTAAAATGGTAAAAAATCTAGGTGAAAATGACTCATTTAAGCATTTTTATATTTGGAAAATGATAGGAGAAATCGTTGGGACAAGAAAAGTGATAAGGAGATATGCTAGGCTAAGTTGGAAAGCTGGTAGAGGTTGATAGGAGTGGGGTTTGATGGGCCCACAAGATTAATACAAATGATTAGAGTGTTGGGTAGTTGAGGAGCTGATTTAGTCATGGCTGAGGGGGGGAGGGAGCCGGAGGTGTCGACCCCTCATAGAGATGGCCTAGAGATGATATCTATTTTTGATATATATACTGACCTACATGCCGAAGATGCAAGATGTATATGATATTTTTGAGATATTGTATTTATATCTGTGTATACATGTATTCACACACAAACATTCCATTTATATAGTTGATGATGATGGTTATATGTGATGTGTTTGAATTTATTTCCAATGTATTGTTATCATGGAAATGTACAGATATAGGCATGGATTGAGTTATGGTTGTATGATTTGAATTTCATTTCCATTGTATTGATGTAATGGAAAACTTAGAATTTTGAGGCATGGTGTGTTTTAATTTCCAAGTTATTGATGTTATGGAAACATATATGTGTTAGGTATGGTTTGATTATGATTAGGTTGTGATTGATAAGTT
The DNA here is from genome assembly GCA_019776745.2 of Taxus chinensis. Classification (NCBI taxonomy): domain Eukaryota; kingdom Viridiplantae; phylum Streptophyta; class Pinopsida; order Cupressales; family Taxaceae; genus Taxus; species Taxus chinensis. Next base: position 297,157,579 of record CM034147.1, on the reverse strand, counting down.
GAATTTCCATTATATTGATGTCATGGAAACTAGATGATTAGGCATGATTGAGTTGATATTTATGATGAAAATGAGATGATGTTAGTTCAATTTCCAAGTTATTGCTCTAAAAGAAAGTAGGTATGTAGGCATGGTTGAGTTTTATGTGAAGTCCCAATCCATTGATTTTATGGAAACTAGATGTAGGCATGGTTGGGTTGTGTTTGTTTTGATTTAATTTCCAATTTATTGGTATTATGGAAAATAAATTATGATGTTTATGATTGATGTATGAGTTTGTTTTTGAGTTAAAGTTAAAGTTATTGATTTTGATGGAAACTAACATAACTAAAGGTTTTTTGCTTAATGGGGTAAATGATGATGGGCAGAAAGAGTGGCCGAGCTAACCTGCAAGGGGCCCATGCCCTCGTAAGTGCTACCTACATAGACCTTGCAAAAGGGGCCTTAGGACGATGTAGTTCTCCCATAAACTAGGGAAGAATGTGATTGAGTTAGGTAATATGAACAATGGGTTGGATAGGTAAGTTGGTTGGGTAAGACATGTGTAACAATAAGCAAGTTTGAATGTTGTATAGGTAATAGGAAAGGTAAATTAGATACAGGCATAGATGAAGGTGTCAGGGTTAAATAAATTTTGATGATCGTGTCATATTGAAAAAACAATCAAGGTAGGCAGAGGAAAACTGAAAAGAAGAAAAAATGCTCCAAGATGGAAAAGACCATAAGTGCTATACCCTTTATACTTATTGAAATTAAATCCCTAGATATGTTTTATGATGGATAGGTCTAGACATTGAAGTAAGAAGTCACATGATCACAATGTGTAAAATACACACTATCATCCTTTGAGTTGAGTTAGAAGCTAAGAAATAGAGGGTAAGCTGGAAGAGTTTGTTTAGCATAACCTTTTTGTGAGACAACATGCCCCTTCTGCAAGATACCCAAAACTAAGAATAGGCAAGTCCATGATGAAATTTTTGTATGTTTCTTGACTTTTAATTTTTATCTTTGTATAGATTGATCGATGCATGGGAATTCTATATTGGGATAAATAGGTTCTCCTTGAGTTCTTCATGAAACTGATTAATGTGGGAAGCTTCAATATTATTTTATTTGAGAGATATAAATTAGTCTTCTTTTTGGATAGACTAATTACAATAAGTAGTTGGCTTTTTATAGCTGTCCTTTGAGGGAGCAAGTCTACCTATAGCAGCAAGAAAGAGAGGTAAATGTCCTTTTGAGGGAATCATCTATTTGTGTGAATTTTGACTCAAGGAGTAGATTTTTCGGTATCCCATATATTTATTATGATTATTATTATTAGACTTTAGGTCATGAACAAGACTATAAAGGAGTATAAGCCTCTTGTATGAAGGAAAAACCATAACACAAAAGAGTTTAGCTATACAAGAGAGGTTTCAAGTGACAAAAAACCATGGGATTCCATCCTAAAAAGGAAGAAAAACTATCCATGAAAATCATGCCATGGGTAGAGTTGTGGTACTCATATTGAAGACAAGATTGAATGGTGATGAAAGATCAGTGATCACACAATTCTAGTTTTAGTTTTTGGTCCTTAAAAGAGGTAGGTGGAGGAAAGGTTCACTCAAGAGATGAGCATATAAGTGACATAAAGAGATGTTGTACTTTATTCGATAGTATAATGATCAAAGATGCAAGGCATTAAAGGGATTAGGTTTAAGTTTACCTTTAAGGGAAGGATAAAAAATAAGCACATGATCCATAGGTATGGGTGATAATGTAGGGTCAAATCCAATTGGGAGATAAAACTTTCCTTGTTAACTTTTTTCCTCTTAAGTTACATGTTGATTTTATTTTAGGACAAGATTTTTCGGTGACCTTGCAAGTTTTTCCATGAACACATTTTTTATAGGCCCATTTGATACATTTTTGGTATATTTGGAGGTGGTCAAGAACATTTAATTGAAATTCATCTAATAGCTCAAGTTACGCCAAACATTCTTGTTGAAAGTCATCATCATTGAGCATTTATTTAAGTGAGATATGAAGAGATGGAATTTGGACTTTGAGAGGAAGGACTACCTTTGTATTGTAGACTAAATATAAAGGTGTGGCATTGGTAGAGGTGCAAATACTAGTGTGATAATCCCATAAGGTGAAAGGAATGTGCGCATGCCAATCCTTATCAGTAACATCAACGTATTTCATGAGAATTTTTTTGAGGGTTTTGTTAGTTGATTCAGCTTGACCATTTGTTTGAGAATAATATGGTGAAGAAAAATTGAGTTGAATGCCAAAGTTATCCTAGATTTTTCATAGGGTTTTATTTTTGAATTGTTTACAATTTTCAGTGATGAGGTGATGAGAAACACCCAAACATGAAAAATTATGTGATGGTTGATGACTTCACATATTTTCTTGGATTTGGTATAAATGAGAGAGATGGCTTCCACCCATTAAGTGTAGTATTCAATTGTTTTAATGATCCATTGATGACATTGATAAGAATGAGGGTTAATCTCTCCGATGAGATCTAAACCCCATTAAGAGAAAGGACAAAATGTCTCTGGTGACTTGTAAGGCTTGAATTAAGGTGTGATGAAGGTTAGTCATGCTATTGAAACTTTGACATAATGCTTGATGTATTCACAACATTCTTGGTTAAGGGTTTGACCAGTAATAGCCAAGGTGAAGGATACATTTGGTAATGGTGTGGCCACTGAAATGTCCACCACAATTCCCATCATGGATTTCTTTAATGATGTACAAAATTTGAAAACTAGTGAGGCATGGTAGGAGGATACCGTCAAAGCCACGCTTATAGAGAAGACCCCCCATGATGACATAATGAGAGACCTTTTGGAGGAAGGCTCGCTTACCATTGCAAGTGAGATCTAGAGGCAAGATTGAAAGGGAGAGGTAGTCAACAAACTGCTTATACCATATATCATGTGGGTCAGTTTCAATTCATCCTACAACATTTACATTGCAAAATAGTTAAGAGGGTGATTACAACCATTATACTATGACAAATATTTTAGAGTGCAAAGGTGAGTTAGGTATTTGGGAAGAAATAAAAGACATGGTGTCCGTGAATTTGTTAGTGGATCATGGAGTGGTTTGAAGCTCGTAATGATTAAAGGTAGTTAAAAGCATGTCGAAATGATGCTTATAATTTTGAAGTACCTTGTTATAACACTAGTATAAACCATTGAATTGGTTTACAACTAGTTTAGAGTCACCAAAGATAAGAGTCGCCAAAGATATTAATGGAATTAACATCTAGGGAAATGGAAATTTGGAGACCTAACACAAGTGCTTTGTATTTAGCCACATTATTGGCACATTTGAAGTCAAGTTTGAAAGATAAAGGCATAGGTTCACTATCAAGAGGAATGAGGATGTCTCCTAAGCCACCCCCACATTGACATTTAGAGCCGTCGAAGAATAAGGTCATATGATAAACGGTGTCATCCAAGGAAAGAGTGTAGATAGATTCATCAGGAAAATCAAAATTTGAGGGTGATATCCAGGAAGAGGGGCATCTGATTACTGATTTTCAATGGTTTATTCTTTGACAAAATTTTGATGAATGAATTCTAGGTCTAGTTTTGTGAGGAGAATAATCCAACGTGAGGTGTGTTGATGTTATTAGGGTTTAGAATACATGTAATGGAGAGGGTTAGTGTTGGTGACGATGAAGGTCAGGTAGTGATAAAGTTTAGCGGTCATAAACACTAAGACAAGGCAAAGTTTCTCAGTGTGTGTATACCTAGTCTCATAGTATAAAAGAGTATGAATTATGTAATAAACCACTTGTTCCCTGTGTTTCTCATTGTGATGAGTGAGCATGGCACCCAAGGAATGGTCAACAGAAAAAATGTATAGGTATATAGGTTTATCATCTTTAGGTGGGATGAGCATAGGTGGCTGAAGAAGGTTTTTCTTTAACACTTCAAAGGATTTGTGGCACTCATCATTCCAATTGAAGGAGACATCCTTTTTAAGAAGATGATGAAAATGGTGACATCGTTTGGAATGTTGGGAAATAAAGCATCGAATGGATTGCAATTTTCCTTGCAAACTACGAAGGTGTCGAAGGTTAGTAGGTGGAGGCATCTCAAGAATAACCTTGATTCTGTAACATCCTCATTTTAGACAATAGAACAAGTCATTTTTTTTTTTTTTGATAATTGCATACTGGTTCCAAATACATAATTTAGAACTCGCAATTCAAATAACCATTTATATAACAGACAACCATATGCAGCTGTAATGACTCGGAGTACCTCCGATCTATTCATTCCATGACTCGGTAATCTACCGATCTATTCATGAGTAATAAGAGTCGGTGTTTTTATTTAACACATTACTCTTGCAGTTCTCTTCCCTAATCTGGGATTCAGAATGCTCTGTCCAAGGAATCTAACTGAATAATTGTTACTATTATTCATCGGCATCTCATCCCTTAGACTAGGTGAATTAGGACAACGCAATCAGCAGCTTGCGATACTTTGGCCAAAGATTTGAAACATATTGTTCATGTCTCGTATTCCTTAACGGCATACTCGTCAATCTGGAATACGTCCTTCACCCCATTCTTATGTTATATAGAATGTCTTATACTGACTACCGTCAGTCCTTCCTTTCACAACTGAATCACTCGGAGGCAGATTAACAAGGTGATAATGTTATATGGATGCCCACGAGGATTAGGGATATGATGACATACTAGTTCAACCTTACAGTTCAACCAGTGTGTCATGATACCTCGAATCTTCGAGGCAGCCTTATAACATGACCACGTTCTTAATCGGTCCCAGGGTAACTCGTGCGAAATCAAGTGTAAATCTTAGCGATCAATGCAAAGGGTGTCGCCATAAGTCATCTGCATTATTGTAACTTCGAGAAGATCCTAATCTTCTCTGAGGTACAACTCTACAGTTGACTTATGTCGTCAACCTTTAAATCCACCTCGAAAAGATCTACTCAGTAACAAGCGTTACGCACTTGAGTTTAAATTACTTTTAAAGACTTATCCCTAAGGTTAGCCTTTCCAAATCCCTGGATTCTTCGTCTTAAGACGACCCTCCTCTATAAAACCCATTACATGGTAGAGGTATTACAGTCAGTTCTCATCAAGGAGTCATTAGAATACACTTGATTCTAAAGCAACAGAATCGGACAATATCTCATAACCTTTGCTTGAGATTGCCTTCTGAACTCCATTTGTTTGCATATCAGTTCTCTTAACTGAATTTATATCATACTTTTTAGTATAAAGATATAAATGATTAAGAATCCAATTTAATATTGTCCTGTCATACTTAGGACTAGGGATTAGTAATTTAATCCAGTTTGTTTAGCGTTCTCTTTTAGGCTCACTTTTAACCTATCTTCTAGAAAGACAAATATTTAATTCCAATATTGCTTTCGCTAGAACAGATTAGAACTTCTAAATACTCATAAGAATTCAATCTCATTTTATTGCAAGCTTTCATTGTCAATCACAAAAGCATCGATATTATACAATGATAACAATGCCCCTTCGTTACATAAACCGAAGAAGGTCAACTTTCAGAAATAGAATACAACACATAAGTATCAAACACTTATTTCCATTCCTTTCAAAACTATACAATTACATTTTTTGCAACAGCATACTTGATACAATGCTTAACGGAAAAGAAACATCTTTTCACATATAGTACATCTATAAAATCAAGCTGTAATTCATTATAAATCAAATAAACAATCTGATCAGCCTGTCAGATCTGCATTGCTTTTACCTCTTACGGCAACCATCTGCAAAAATAGTCAACATGAGTCAGTTCAATGAACTGAGCATGATAAGCACTAACTTTTAAAACAATTGCAATCCATCAATTGTTTTCATTAAACACCCTGTTTAAATGAGATCAAATATCCAAATAAGTAAACATATTCAGACTATGTCCTTGTAATACAGAATGATTACAAATATGTAACTCTATCATTGTTACAAATAGTCTTAATCACTTTCTAATATTTCATCAAATATTAAAAGAATCAAGGAACGAATGTACACAACAATCATTGAATCCAAAATCACAACATTGGTCAGATCGTTTCATTCTTCCAAAAGGGAAACAACATAACAATTCGGAATTCCACCAATATGTTACAAAACAATTTCCCACTGTTAGATAAATATCAACAAGTATTAAATAAAGGAAGAGAAAGAACCTATCCATTCATACTTCCTTTCACATAAGTTCATCACTGTACCATCTTTACATATAAAAACATTCAACCAGTATATAAATGAACAAGTTAAACAAGCCACAAGCAAGATCGCTGTTCTAAATCAAGAAATAGAAACACAACAAAACTCCTGCACAACAGCTAACACATCAATCAATCCATAAATCAACCTGAAGTCCAATACTAGATTCTTCTAAGCACATTAAGGCTTTCGAACCAAGTTCGAAATCAAGAAACTTCAAGCGTATTGTTGTAAACAACAACTCTATAGCATAAGCAATTTGAGGTTTCCTAGGGACTATGCTATGTTGACCACACAGTATTTCCAAATCATGCTCAGTCAAATCGGACTGAAGTAAAAGAAATGAATACAACCAATCGATCCTTACCTTGGCGCATGCAAGTCTTAGTGTGATATTCGCGACTTACCCAAACAAGGTCAGAACACGAAACAGTCATCCATACTCAAGGATCTCAACAGTGACAAAGACAGTGTCCAAAGTCAAGTTCAGAAAGAGACAGAAGTACCAGCTACCTTTCCAGAATTCCAAATGATTCAAACGGAGGTAACAATTCAAGCAAATGCATATGAATTCATACTGATGTTCATCAATGAAGCATAATAAGAATCAGACGAACAGATTAATCTTTGATTTCAAACCAAGAACCCGACTGAACTCTGCCAACCTTTTTACACAAATTTGTACAGGTTGAAGACGTACATGTCCACCTAAGAATCTGTACCTCAAAATCCCTGAAACACGAAGGAATTCCAATCGTAATAACAAGATCGAAATACATGTTATTCCATTAAGTCGCCGGCACATAAAATACCAACAACTTAACTTTATTCGGCTCAAAAATAAAATGAATCATTCAATTGACTCCTCAGAGTCATCCAATTCACAACAGTATAAATCTATATATTCACACTGTAAACTGTTAATGGTTTTGTACTCATAACCACTGAACCCTACAGCAACGTACTATGAAATTGGTTGATAAATCCATCTATGCCATTCATGGCAAACATTCAGAATGAAACAAGTGAAGCAAATCGAATACCCATTTCAAGCAAGGAAATCAACTAAGCCGCTTCGAAACTTTCAAACAGCTTTCACAAAGAAATGCAATACATACCCAGGAAATCTATACTCATTATTTATTACAAATAACCGTGGTCAGAAGGCCTGTTCCTTTCTCTATAAGGCTTCCACGAAATCAAATAACAAAACACAAGGATGAATCTACATCCACAACAGTAGATAGCTATATATGATTCAATCAAGGACTCCACTGAGTTGTTATAATAAAGTATAGATGTAACAATATTATACACAGTCAACAATAATCCCGTTTCCACAATAACAAGGAAAACACTTCCGCTGGGTCGTAAAGACTACGGTAACACAACAGTTGCCTGTTCCAAGCCAAAAATTTGAAAACAAATGAAACCCGAAAGTATCATTAGTCGCTATCAACAAATCCCACGACAGAGTTCCCAAAGAAGCAATAATACTGATCAATCTTACAGTATTCATCAGAATCATTCCATACAGTTTCCATAACAAGAAACAGCGACCACAAATCAAAAACATACAGTGGTCTTATACTACACACAGGTATATTCTAAGGGCTCACGCCAAACAAGCCGAACACTCAAACTTTTATATATAAATACCTCACATGTATAAGCCAGAATGAATACTCAAAGCAAATAGAGCCGAAATTCGATTTCAATAAACACCCATCAAGAGGAAATTGAAAAATCGAACCAGAAGAGATATAGTGCCAAAAATCAAACAAGATCTCCATAGAAAATTCATCTAATTTTCACAAAACATTTGAATAGAGTTGTTCTAATGAAAGCACTTGAAAGATAGCAAGGTATTTAAAGGTTAGGGCCTAACATGCCTGTATTTTGATCAAATTTCCGAAGCAGACCACAGGAAGAGCTCAAACTTCCTTTTCTTTTTCCTCGATAAAGCGACCAACAAAATTTCACTGTCTCCATCACATATATATCTTCCAAGACAGAGAAAAGAGCCAGAGAAATTCATTCTTGCCATGCAACTCAAGGAGAACTGGTGCGAAGAACCAGTAAACAAGCAGAGAGAGAGAGAGAGAAGACCGAAAATCGCAACAAACCAAACAAACCTTCAACTTTCCGTTTGCATGCCTTCTCGCGAGTTCCGAGCTCGTCTCCCTAGAACATTGAATGTCATTAAACCAACTTTCCCGCTTAAACTCAACTTCCACCGACCGCCAGAATTGGTGACAGTCCAACTACAACTCATGCTCATTTCCAAACTTAGTGACCTGCCACGTCTGCACAGGTTAGCCGTCGCCTAAACCTCCGCCATGACCTGTCCCTCATCCTTATCCCCAGCATTAATTGCCATAGAAAATGCTGCCCATGGTTCGCACTCCCTTCCATAGGCCCCTTTTCATTCTCCTTATTAGTTAGGTTAGTATCTTAGGTTAGAATTTAGGGTAATACCCATACTAACCAATTTACACATAGATACTAACTTAGGATATTAACACATAGCCTAGGTCTAGGTTAGATTAACAATAATCTAACCCCTAGGTTAGGTTTTAGTTTTAGGTTACTAACCATTAATAATTCCAGTTAGGTATAACATTTTATATGCCAAGAAAAGACCTAAAATCATGCATCTCCAAACAGGATTCACTCCTATACGGCCGTTAGGCTACAGGAATATACATGACAGAATTATTACCTAGTCCACGTCCGAGACCTTCCAGATATACTTCGATATCGGGAACCAATTCATTTCCCAAGATCAGCCTGAGTCATACTCCTGACCAGCTTAATCAATGCTTCCATACCTTGCAACCTGTTTAAGGTCTGTGATCTAATTTATCACAAATAGATTTAAAGCATTACTTGGATCAATTACACTGATCCAAGACTAGATATTATAGATGAATATCTCTATAATTCATTCCATGATCAGATTAATATTCAGACACGAAATGAAATAAATAAAAGAGTCTAATCATATTCTGACTCAGTCAAAGATCTGCAATCTGCAAGAAATTCAGTACATATCAAGCATGATTTCTGAATCGAGGAACACATCCTTTTACAAGAAATCACATATCAACACTTGTATGCTTAGGAGAAAGTAACAACAGTTCAGGGTGTCACATGCTTCCCTCCTAGAATAATCTTGATTCTGGCAGGATCAACTTTGATACCTCGCAAATAGATGGTGAAACCAAGGATTTTTCTAGAGAGAATGAAAAATATGTAATTCTTTGGTTGAAGGAAAATGTAATATTTAATGAGACGATCAAAGATGATTTTGAGAACTGGGAGATGTTCGACACAACTTTTGGACTTACCGAGAAGGTCGTCGATGTAATATTTCAATATGTCATGCATGATGTCATGGAAGATATAGGTCATATCATGCTAATAAGTGACACCAATATATTTCAAGCCAAAAGGCATGACACGATAACAGAAGGTCTCCCAAGGGGTGATGATGGTGGTTTTGTGTTGATATTCTGACGTGAATAATATTTGATTATAACTTGAGAACCAATCCATAAGAGATAACATCTCATGGCTGACTGTAAGATCAACAAGCTAGTCAATACTAGGTAGAGGAAATTCATCTTTAGGGAAGGAAAGGTTATGGTCATGGAAATTTGTGGAGATGTAGAGTCCTCCTATCTCTTTGGTGACATGAACAATGTTAGAAATCCATTCTAGATAGTCAATGGGTAAAATTAATGAAATATAAAGAAGGCATTGGAGTTATTCTTTCATAAGAAGGGGAATATGTGGATGTATTTTTCATAGATTATGTTTCACAGGTTTAGCATTGGGGATAGTCATGATATTATGGACCATGATACTTGGGTCAATACTGGGCATATCAACATAAGACCAAGAAAATGCATTGTTATTATCTCAAAGGAAAGTGGCGAAGGCTTCCTATTCGGAAGAATCTAAAGATTGGCCTATCTTTAGAATTTGAGGGTCATCCTAAGTGTGAATGTTGATCTCTATGGTCGATTCATTCATCATAGTTTGTGTCTCAAAAGGTAAAAAGTGATGAATATAAGAATCTTCTACACTTAAATAGGTGAGAATGAAGTCATCATCTTGAAATTGAATGAGGTTGATAGAAGGTGTGTAGTCATCTAGCATGTCCAGATAAAGATGAGGAATGGAAGAGGGGGTCTAACCATCATGATGATAGGCCATAGATCCGAAGGAAATGATGTTTATGATTTTTTTTAAGAGGGATGGATTTTGGATCCATGGAATTTGTGGGTGAAGGTGGCGCAATAGGTGAAGAATGTGGAGAAAGTAGTAATATATGTGAAGAAGGTGAAGAAGGTTGATCTTCCTCTACGAGATCGATTCTAGTCTTCTTAGGATTAGGTGGTTCATAAATCTAATACCAAAATGGTCTTTATGTTCATGGATAGTGCAAGGTATGACTATGTGATGACCTTGTTTGTAAATACCAAAGCTAAAGCCCTTCCAAGAACATCGATGAAGGAAGGTGTGGGAGAAGTGGCGGTTGGTGAGATATTGGAAATTGGATGAAAAAGGTCATGTTTGGGAGGGTGATTCAAGAGAATAAGAAGAAGTGTCAAGTCCTGCAAATTTTTGGTTGGTGTGAAGGTGAGGAGTACCGTATGGAAAAACCTCACCTACATGATGGTTGTAAATTTGGTGTTAATGGAGGCTTCCATACTCTTGAGGAGTTTGGAAAGTGTCAATATTGTATAAGTAGTATTCCCCTAAGATAAGGCATTGAAAAACCCCTGTTAAGGGGCTAGATGTTGGTACTTGGGTGGTGAGAATGGATGAAATACTTGAAGTTTTAGAAGAAGGGTTGGTAAAAGGGCTAGCTTTAGAAGTTGTGGCGGCATTAGGAATAGGTGAACTGGTTGAGGAAGACGTAGTAGTAAAAGTGGTGGATGAAGTAGCGGTAGAAGATAAAATGGCCACGGTATTAGATGAGGCAACAATGGTGGTAGATGAAGTGACTGTGATAGTAGATTCCTTAATTAGAATAAGGACATCATTGAGTCAATACAACATGCTACATGTTTTAAAAGGAGAAGGATATGCCTGAATGGTGTAAGGGTTCCCTTCATTTTTAAATTTTATGTAGTGGTAAAGGGTCAAAGGTACACACCCCATGGCATGAATCCATGATCAGCTAAGCAGCATGTTATACTAGAATTCCCCTTCAAGAACATAGAATAGTTTAGGAATGGTGTGAGGACCCACGTGGATGTGGAGGATGATAGTGCCAAGGGTAGTAGTCATGCCATCATTGAAAGAATGCAACATAACTAAGTTATTATGCATGCAGCTGGTGGGTATGTGCATTTGTGCATACACATGGGAGGAAATGATATTAATGCTCCCACCTCCATCAATTATAACATGTCAGATGCTATTATCTTTGATGTAGAAAGAGATGAAGAGGGACGGATCAGGATCCTCTGAATGGTGAGGAGCAATCTCTGAGTCAGAGAAATAGACGATATAAACTTGGTGAGTGGTATGGGGAGTACAAATTTTAGGTGAAGTGGTGAGATCAACCACATGATGAGGGGTGAAGATGGTGGCAATGGGCATAGGGTCATTTGGTAGAACCTCAATAGTTTGCAAGATCTCAAGGAGGGCCTGATGATGACACTCAAAGGTTTGGATCAAGTCATATAAAGACATATTTAAAGGAGATTGATGAAGTTATTCGATCATAATACGATGTGGGACTCCTTCAAACATTGGATAGGTTAGCCCATAGATGGTTACCTTGGGGGTAGGTGTAGGTACACTAGATGGGTTTCCAAATTTATATTTTCCTTTTTCTTTATTTGATTGAGTAGAAACTCAAACCATATTGATTTTAAAGATTGGAGGAGGAAAAGAGGGTTGTGGAGGTGGATGTGAAGGATGTTGAATAGAAATAGGATGATTTTGTGTGGTGACATGCGAAGGGGGAATATAATTATCCTCCAATAGGTCATTATCATCTAAAAGACCATCTGAATCACAAAGTTGAATTAGAATGTTTTTGAGTTCCTTACACTCTTCAACATCATGCCCTGGGGAGCGATGATATGCACAAATTTTAGTATCGTCAAATTATACTGGTTCAGGCTTGAGTGGGTCGTAAGGTTTAATGGGTGGCAAAGTGATAGTGAATGTTTATAACAACCAAGTGAAGGTATTAGAATAGGACCCTACCAAGGGATCACAATGATACTTCAGAGTTGGTTTGGATGAAGGCGCGGGTGATTCCCGTGAAGGAGGTGGAGTTGGGGGTTGAGTCGGTTTAACTACTGTTTTGGTAGGTAGTTTGGTTTTTGGTTTTGGCTGTACCTTCTTGGATAAAATTACTGGAGTAGGGAACAAAGAAGAATGGGATTCATATGGTGTAGGTGTCTGATTCAACTGAGGTGATAATAGAGGTGTGGGTAATGGCGTGGTTATAGGTAATGTAGAGGGTGGTGGTAAATGAGAAGGTAGAGGCATGGGTAATGAAGAATACGTGGGTAAAATAGTAGATTGAGGTGAGGGTGTGGGTTGTTTCACTTTGAGGTTTCCTTGGGGGAGAGGTTTCTTGACCAAGGTTGATGGATGTGGGCCTAATATTTAGGGAAGAGGAAAAGGTGAATAAGAAGGCATGGGAGAAACCTGGGTATGAGGCCTAAGAGGTTGGGTCTTCCTCTTAGGTGTAGGAATAGACTTAGTGGTGGTTTGTGAAAATTTATTCAAATCTAGATTTATGGGGGGATGGACTAGACAAGGTATCGGCAAAGTCCCTAATGTACCGGTAGGTTTAGGTGTAGGTTTAGGTTTAGATGAAGTTTTGGGTGTAGGTGAAGGTTGAGGTGAAGGTAAAGATGATGAAGAGGAGGCTAATATGACTAACTTAGATGCAACAAATTTATTTGCATTAAATATTTTAGGATAGATTATCGAATTATCTAGAGACAATATCTACATTTGGGTAGGTATTGGGAGCCAAAGATGCCCCCAGAGTGTGGTTTGGTCAACATAGTATAAAAAATAAGCCAAACGATAGAATGACATAGAGGTGGAGGAGTATGGAAATGACTTGGTGGTAATCCCTATGAAATTCTGAGGTTTGTGAGACAGGGAAGTATTTGGCTTCTGACTCTATAGGTAGAAGTGATGCAAGAAGGTTAACAGGATCCTAGAAGACCCTGGGAGATGCATCAATGGCAAGAAGAGAGTATAAAAGTGGCTCCTTTATGGGTCAAGGAGGGGGCAAGGTAGGTGGTGTAGACTCTTCCTTAGGTAGAGAAGAGGATAAGATAGACTCTTCTTTAGGTAGAAGTGTGGGTAATATAGGATTCTTGATAGGTGACAGAATAAGTGGGGTAAACACCTCTTTAGATGAAAGAGTAGGCAAGATAGACTCCTCCATGGGTAGAGTAGTAGGTGAAATAGGATCCTCAGTGGGTAGAGGAGCTTGCACAAGAATTTCATCAATAGATGGGATGGAAGGTAACTGAGCATAAGGGGTATGTACTGTGTCAAATATGACATAGACCTCATGGACATTAGTGTCATTCCTAGAGGTTTCCACAACCTGATTTAATGAATGAGCATGGTTTGGAAAAGGTTTCTTAAAAACATGAAGGTTTTTATTTGCAAGCACATTAGGGTTGTCTAGGATGATATCTCCATTATCTAACATTTTCTGGATAATGTTTTTAAATATTTTACAATTTCCATCACTATACCACCTAATGCAATGATAGTTATGACAATCATTCTCCTTATACCATGTGGATACTAGAAGGTAAGGGTCAAAGCTAGAATGTAGTTTAATTAGTGGAAGACTGACGACTCTTGCTTTTAACAATTTTTCTAACATAGAGGAATAAGGTTCTCCTATGGGGGTATAATGTCTATGTTCATACTTAAACTCAAAATTATGAACATAGTAAAAATTAGAAGGAGCTTTCAGTTGGTTTAATGGATGAGAAGGTCTAGATTTCAAGACCATTGCATTTGCAGATCCTTTTGCCTTAGAATAATTTTGTTGTGGTTTAGAAGAAGAAGGGTAGTCATTTGATTCAAGCAGAGCACTCTTGTTGTGCACCTAAAGTTTAAACTCTTCCAGTGCATGGATTTATAGCTTCTAAGCCATGGTGAATGCCTTATCAAACGTTTAGAATGTTTGTACCTGAAGAGTTGGGGAAATGTACCTGGAACAAGCCCTAGTGAACAAATCTATCAGCTCGATTTGTGGAAGCTGAAAGGAAAGTTGATTAATGAGACCCCCCCACCAACGTGCAAAAAAGTAAATGATAGACTCATCCTCATACTAAGGAATAGAGTACAAATCATTCATGGAGACCTTCTTGGAGATATTGATTGAGAAGTGGTCAAGGAAGGTCTTGGCTAACTGATTGAAGGAGAAGATTGAGTGCTTCGGTAAAGCATTGTATCAATCTAAAGAAATTCCTATCAAGGACATGGAAAAATTCCTAAGATGTAAGGTGTCATCATGGGCAATCAGATAACAGACATATTTGAAAAATCAGAAGTGTTGTTGTGGATATTCCTTTATATTAAATTGATTGAAATTAGGCATCTCTCTATGTACCGGATAAGGATGAATTGGTATAGATGGATGAATAGGCTTATTACAAATTTCATCATAAGTCAAGGTATTGTGAGAGATGGAAATAGATGATTCAATGGTATGCATCTTATCCATCATCATCTTTATAAGATCATTTGTAGGATTCAATTTATGGATGCCCCTGTGGTATAATGAGGTGGATGAGGTCGATAAGTTGTAGACAACACGCTAGTGTATAATGGTGTCGAATAAGCAAACTGTGATGGGGGTATGTAAGAGGGAATATGTGAAGAAGGCATATACCCTGAATAATAAGTAGAGGCAAAAAGTGGTTGTTGAGGTAGGGTATAGGTGGGAGTATCTTGTGTGGAGACCCTCGTAGAAATAGGATGAAGATTTTGGGGTATGGAAAGGACCAAGTTTTAAGAAGGGAGTATGAGATGACAAAGTGAATGGAGGCTGAGAAGAAATGGGTATATGATGTGTTGATGATGTGGGTATCCCTACACTAAGAGTTGTAGATGATGGTGAGGTAGATGTCGAAAGGACAACAAATGCCAAAGGTGTGATAGATGCCATAGGTGTGATAGCTTCCATAGGTGTGATAGACATCAAAGATGTATGGATTGTCTAAGAAATGATAGGTGGTAATATGGAAACACTGGTGTTGGCCAATACAGAAGTGGGGGTGAGAGCAGTAGGAATAGAGACAAACATCTCATATATGAGCTATCATGACAAGTCGTGGGTATAAGAATGCTGAGGTAATACCGTAAGGTTGCAAGATTGTAATCAAGGAATTTCATGAATTCCTCATCACCTGCGGGTATAATGCGGTAGAAGCAGTGGGGTCCATGGGTGAAGAAATAGAAGGTGGTGAAGGGATGGGAGGTAATGAATGATGACTGACATGAAAAACTAGTGTGATGGCTTGTTGGCAAGTCAAAACCATGTGAATGGTGGAAAGATATGTAGTCTGGCTCTGAAAATTATACATAAACAGAACACGAGAATAATTTGGAAAAATGAAAGTATGTTGTTGTTCTTGATGAAAATAAAAAACAAAGAAAACCAATGTCAGTTAGGCAATCATTTCTGGTTAGCAGAAGGAATCGATGTCAGTTTCTAGACCGGTGTCGGTCACTGAAAATACTCATAAGAACTAGAAATATGGAGATGAAAGGGGTAAAATGGATGAAACTGGACTCTATTAATGGTGACAAAGACTTATAAATGAGTGTAGTAAATGAATTAGAACACAAAAAAATGTATGGATATGAATTGAACACTCTTTTGGAAAAAATAACCCAAAATAGTAGGAAACTGATGCCAGTTAATTAACCGATGTTGGTGTGATGAGGTAATCAATGCTGGTCATTGAACTGATGCCTGTTACTATGAATTTTGAGAAAATGAAGAAATTTTGAATTTAAGGTGAATTAAGTAAAAATAAAAACCAACTCAAAAGCTAAGTATGAAAATAAGATGTCTTATCACACTCAGAAAGAACCATAATACACTAGTTATGATTGTGGAGTGTGAAAGAAAATAAAAAGTGAAGATTCATTCTCAAAACTCAAAACACAATTCAATCAAGAAAAATGTAGCAAAACACGCAAATCCTAGGTATCATATTTTAGTGTTGAGTGGCTTATGCCTTTTTAAATTGACTATGAATGAAATAGAGTTTTTAGATAACAAAGGTGCCATATAAGTAGTCTATGGCTGGTTTCAGGTTAGTTTTGGATAAAGGTGCTCAATATACCTTTTGGTACATGTGGTTTGAACTCTGATATGACAAACCAGCTAGAACACTGTGTGATGCTTGTTGTTAATGGGTTGTTAAATCCTTGATGAATTCTTCCTGGAAAGGGAGTGTTTAAGAAATGTGTAAACTATTTAAGTGGTTTGGCCCATGAGTGTGTGCACAGATGTGAACTACACTTAATCCAAATCCAATCACCAAGTTGTCATGACCTCCACCATGTGATTGCTAATTAAATCTGTGATCTAATGTAGCACTGAAAGACTAAAGTACACAGATTTTAAACCCAAATTGAAAATAATATTTGATGTATAAAAAGGAGAATAGGAAGAGGGATGCTCTTTCACTAAATATAATACATAAGAAAAGAAGAAATGTTCTTTTTAAGCACCAAAGGAAAAATTTCTTGTAGACAAATAGAAAGAAAAGAATATTAACTAGAGAGTGATTTAGTATGAAATTTTTAGGAAAGAAAGAAACACGCAAATACACCCTATATGAACAATGAAAAGAACCCAAAAGATGGGTCCTACCGGGTGTACCAAAATGTTTCACCGCAAAGTAGAGATAAAATAGATGACATGTAAGGGTGAGGAGGAATACATGTGATAATAGAAGAAGGTGTGCGCATGTAGAATGTTGACCAATATTATTGTGAAGATCTTCCCTTTGGCTAGGAGGAATGACCTGTTAAGAACACAAAAAGACCACCAAATGATATTAAATAGCAAATTTCAGTGGATTGCCTAGCAAAGGCTAGATCTAGGAAGCGTGATGCTTCCTCGAATGGCTATCAATCCATTGTCGTAAACAAATTAATGCAAGGAAATATTGTAAATAAGTGAATCCTACTATAGTTGATAAGATTTAGGTATCTCCTATAACATACAATAAGTAAATTTAATCTAATAAGGAAAATTTACGATCAAATCTAGAGGGTTGATAGGTTATTCTGGGTTTGTATGTCTAACATAGACTATAGATGATGTTTGGGTGATATTTGGTGGGGTTTTGGGAGGTTTTGAGTGAGTTGGACACTTGTTGGTTATGGGAAAGTTACCAGTCACAAAGACCGATGCCGGTTAGGTGAATGATGTCAGCTATTGGTAATGGATTGACACCAGTTGGGTGACCAGTGTCAGTAGGGGAAATTTGTATGAATACTAAAAATGGGGTTTTGGGCACTCTCTGTAACTGCACAAAGAGTGAAGGGAATTTAGGTAAGGCTGTGGGATTTTTTTAAGGACTCAAAGGTGATTAGATTGGTGTTTTGGAAAGGTATGAAAGGTAAACGGGTAGATAGTTAGACATAGGTAATGTGGGAGATATCTGGGTAGGGGAGAATATGGAATGAAACAAATAGCTAATAAAATAACTAATCTACTGAAAATGACAAGGAAGAAATAATAATTACTTGTGGAATTTAGGTAGAAAGTAGGTGGTGGTGATGATTGCAGGAGGATGTGATCCCGAACAAATATAGTAGTGACATGAGGACATAGTGCTTCCCTATGAGTGCACTAGAGATCTGGATCAATCTTTTGATGTGTGGTGTATGAATGTTGTAAGGTTATCTAGTATGTCACAAGATCGCTGAAAAGCTTAAGAGTCATTAGACAAGGTCACAAGAGATAGAAAACTAGATTCATAACCTAAGAAAAGAGTTTGGAAATCTTATTTAAGGTAACCGACGGTAATTAGTTAACCGGCGCCGGCTGAGGAATAACCAGTGGTGTTTAAGGATAAATGGTCATATTTGCTAAAAATAGCCCGATTCTTCCTAAATTTGGCGTGATTGATATTTTGGTTGCAGGTCACAAGTGTGGAATCATGCTAAATGGAATGGGAGAGTTGTTAGAGGGATAATAGGACATTAATATTAGGGTTAGAATAAGTACTAGTTGGTTAAGGGGGGTGGGGACTTAGTCTTTGGTAATGAATAGGGTTGAAATAGTTCTAGGATGAGGTGGAGAAGTGAGGTAGATAATTAACTTAATTTTAGTAATTAATTTGATTAAAATGCATGCAAGTGGGCATGGTGGGGGAATAGTATTGAATTAATTAATCAAATGGGGTTTAGAGGGTTGTGACCCAATTTTAGGTGTCTATAAGGTGAAGAGGGAGAGAAAGGAAAGAATATAGGTGAACCATCAAGTGAGCCTACTAGGAAATAGGTGCGTGCAATAAGAGAAGGTCTAGTTCTTGATTCAGAAATGCATATTTATAAGGACATTCATTCTAGAAGGCATAAGGAAGAAAAAATGTATAAGACGCCAGAGTTGGAGTATGTAAATGACCCCTCAAACATCATTTATGCTAGGTTCCAAAGCACACTTAATCCTATAAATCTTTATGGATGGGATTTTATGGATTCGAAGGGTACGAATATGTGAAAAAGAAAGCATTTGTCATGGATCATGTAGACACGCATTGATGAGCCTAAGTTTGATGTGAACGAAGAAGCATGTGTCAGTAGGAAAATGAAGGAGGGGGCACACGCCGTGCACATGACTATGAAGCCAACAAAATTTGCCAATGAGAAGGCAAGTAATACCTTAACTAAGATGGCAATAGAAGTGGCTACACTCAAGTCATTTTCAGAGGATAACAAGAATTTGAAGGAAAAAGTTGAGCAATTGACTTAGACGTGCAAGAAAGACAAGGAAAGGAGAGAACAAAGAAAGTGGTTACATACAAGATTGTAGAATATGACACCATAATCCAAAAATTGAAGGAAGAATTACAAAGGGCATGGTTGGCGCTAAAGATGTGTGAGGATCTTGAACAGATCCTTAGGACGAGGACTCTATTAGAGGAAAATGATATACTTACAAAAAATAATGATGAAACCTTGGGTAGGAAGGAGAGGCTGGCACTGGTAGAAAATAAGGGCAATGCACTCAAAATAGCTAGGGATGCCCATGAAGATAAGCTAAAGGATATGGGTATGATGCTTGCAAGGAGAATGGATTACATGGATGACATACTTTCAAGGTTAGCTGCAGTGATAAGGGAATTAAAACATAAGGGTGAAGATATGACCCTGGAGGAAACGGAGAAAGTGTTGGGTGATGTTCCCACAGAGGATAAGAAGGGGGTAAGTTAATGGAATGATTTAGAGGATGACATAAAGAAAGATTGCCTTGAACTCATTTTTCCAGCAGAGGATTAATCATGATGAACATCATTCTATTCTTTTCATTTATCATTCTTTTATTATTTTAGATCATTCTGTATTCTTTTGATTCTTTGGAGAGGTAAGTGAACAACCCTATTTATGAGGGAGGAAATATCTTTAGTGTGGGGTAATGTTGGGCTGGAGAAATTGCCTAAGTGTTGATAGAGCATGTAAAAGGTGGCGCGTAGGTGTGCGTGGGTTTCGGTTGAAGAAGGGTGCACAAAGAAATATAAGTTTGGGACTTAGCTATTTTTATAGGGCACGAGCTAAAAATAGGTTAGAGTGCAAAGCACACAAATATAAAATCATGAATACTTCTTGGTGAAGGAAGAGGTATTTTTGGAACAAGTGGAATACCAAGAGACATGCATAGTTTTTGCTAATAATAGGATTAATATAGGGTTAAATTATAGATTAATCTATTATTAGCCACCATGTAAGAGCATGAAGTTATTATTGCATGGATATTTTGAGCATGCAATCTATTTTGAGAGTGTATGGGAAGTGAAGGGAAAGTCCCCACCCCTATTATTATTTTATTTAAAAATATTAAAATTGGAAGTGCATGTTACCTCGCCACCTAGATAATAATGTTCTAAGAGTATATTCGAAGATTTATAAGTTATTAAGAGTCGGTTTTGATGTTGACAAGGTATAATAGAAAGGGTCATTTTTGGGTATCCTAATTACCTTCCACATCCACTAAAGAATAAAGCAATTAATTTTTTTCTAATTATGAAAAATTAGGTTATTTGAGAGAAAATTTGAATTGGAAACAACTTGTACAAGTCAGGAAAACAAGACAGTAAAAATAAAGTGAGGAGGTGGAAGTGGTGAGATTCATGGATGGTTATGTGAGGAATCCTGGGAAGCACATTGGGAATGGCATGACAAAGGGTGTGTGAGGTATATTACCCACCTTGAAGGAGTAGGGAAAACAATTCAAATATGATGTGCAAGCTGAGGTTATGATGGATTTGGCCTTACTTTGTTCTTATATAGTGTCACTTTGTTTGCAGTGGGGTATGTTCATGTTCTTCTCTACAGGAATTGCCAGACTCTCTCACCTACATTTATGTTTTAATGCCTCAGTTACCTCAACATTACAAATTTTTTTTTATCTTATTCTGTTTGGAAACTATATCCAACTATCTTTTTTATTCGGTAAAAAATTGGGCCCTTTGTGGGGGTTTCATGTCCCAAAGTGGGGCTTTAACAGGGTCTTCCTATGAAAATTTTATCCTAGAGTTGGAATATGGGCCCTGCTCAAAATAATTTTGGTACACCGTTGATAGTGGACAATTATTTATAATCAGGGCTTGAATCATTAACTTCCCATCTCAAAAGTTGAAAATATCCTAGTTTCAGTATGATAGGTTCAAACCATAGATCTAAAGAAAAATCCCATCCATAGACTGAAATTATAAGGATGGTTAATCAACTGATATAATCCAAACTTAGTGGTGTAATAATAGTAGACAATACTAAACAAAATAAGCACTAATTTCTGACTATACATGTCAACTATGTGAAATAATATTGGAAAAGGCACAAAAAACTAAGAAATCATGTCACATATTCATCTTTAATAAGTTGGTCACAAATATTATTCCATTTAAAAGATTGGATGGTTCAGTCCCCCAAATTTTAATAGAGACACCCTCCAACATGTACCTGCCAATTTTCTTTCCATCATCAAATACTCATAACTATTTTTCGATTGACAAGATGTACATCCAAAAAAAAATTAAAATCATATAATTAACTACATCCTACACACATATCTTGCAATCCATCATCACATTAAGTACAATACGATTACATAAATCAAATGAAACTCACATGAATGGCCAATTATGTAAAACATCTATTGAACCCTAGTGCATTGGTTTTGTAATTGATGTAAAAGGTGTGAATGGTGAAGTGAAGCTTAGTCAGAGGCATGAAGGTTGATTGGTAGTGCCTTCTTAGTGATATTTAGAGCTCACAAAGAGGTTTCAAGTTGTTGTAAGCTTGGTCAGTAAGGTAGGAAACCACTAAAGGCATGGAGATGGTTGGAAATCTTGGCACAAGTGTTCTATAAGTCATACATGATGTTAATAACATGGGAAATATATCTTGGAGTGAGTAATATGGCACATGGTGTGAGTCACAGTTGTAATTGGCTCATTTAAGCTTAGTTCTAGAGCCCAATGAGGAGTGAAAGCTTAATATAGGTCATGAAAATACCATGTAATTATGGGAGGATCCTAGGGATGTTGTATAGGGAATGTATGAGCAACAACAAGGATTAGTTTAGCTCCTAGAGGCAAAATTCAAAATCTCACAAAAATTGAATTTGAGGACTGACAATGTATACTGAGGTAAATGAGATAGGTATGAGCTATACATGAAAATATATGGATAAAAAACCTATGGAGAGTATAGATGGGTGTATTTTAGTTCTTCATGCCAAATTTCATCAAGCTTTGAAGAGGTGTGTGGAATTTATGTAAGTTTTTCAAAAACTAGTTTCTTAAGGAATGCAAATTGAGCACCCTAAATTCTTAGCATTAAAAAAACTTTTGAGCCTTCTTCGGATAAACCATAGAAGTAATTTGTGAATATAACTCCAAGATTGATTTTTTTCAAAATTTTTGAGGGAAATTGGTTGAGAAACAAAGAAGTTATGAGCATTTTTCTAACATGGTTTCTCTCTCCTCAAGCCTCCTTTAAGTAGTAGGCACAAAATGGATGGTTTCGACCTCAAATGACTTTTGAAAGTTGGAAAACTCCTCAGAATTAGCTCTGAATTTATAAGTCTTTTATATTATCACGTGGGTATAATATAATGTACGGTGGATTCTATTATTTAATACAATATGAAAATTATATGTTATATAATGTATTATATTTTAAAGAATACAAGTTTATACAATTACACAATTACATATCACCTGTTATTACCATTATAGAATAATTTACATTTCTAGTATGGTGTTGAAGACTCCAAAGTGAACCACCAAGTGTAAGAGCTTGTGCAAAAAGAATATTCATTGCTCTATAAGGTTTCCAATCACCTATTGTGGTCATTTGATGTAAAATTAGTTAATTTTCCTTCTTTCATCAAATTTTTGTCTTACAAAGCAAGTGATAAAGGCTTGCAAGTTGTTGAAAGATCATCTTAGGGATACAACTTGAAAATTGGAGTAAGGAATGATGATAATCAATTTTCATATATCCACGATAAATTGAGAAAAACTAAAAATTTGTATTTGTATGGTAATATGTGGCATTGGCTCAACTTGTACCTTAATCTGTCTTGTGTGCTTGCTAAGAGAATTGGACTGTATACTGTGTCTGAGAGTTTTTTCTTTTGAAATGGCTGCATTCAAGTTATTCAAGGAGATGATCATGTTTCTTCTGAAGTGTTTCTTCTAGGCATAGCCATGAGCATTAAAGAATGAGACAGAGGAAAGCACCAAAATTCAAAACTGTGACTTCATATGATTCAAGAAACTGATTTCTAGTCTTGAAATCGAATATCTCCTAGATAGTTTTCTTTCAATTGATGACTTCTCATAGTATGGTGAATTTGGACAAGGATAAATCTTCCCTGATAAGATCCTCAGATATGTTGATTAGTTGGACAGGTTGAACATTCCCTCTTTGAAGCTTGAGGTAAGTTTCCCATGATAGTTAAATGTAAAATACTATGTATGTACCTCATCTTCAACAAAGTGAAGGTTTGAAACAATTAAGAGATTCTCAAATGAAGGAGGTGCTCTTTTTCCTTTCTCACAAATAATCATCATTGTGTGTAAAAGGCTTGAAGAAAAAATATAGGGTTTATATTGTTGATGAATATCTTTGTAGATGAATCATTAAAGTTGTGGGAAATCTTAGATATGTGGGACTTGGCCCCTAAGATAACCTCTAGGTTTTATAGAATATGGTTATTCTCTACCTTTTGTTGAGATAAGGGTTAGAGAGAAAATAAAACAATAAATAAATCTTATCTAATGCGGCACGCCGAGACTTCACTAAAGAGCACAATGATATTATTGAAATAGCTACTGGATTAATTGAAGATATTTCAACATGATTAACTACTCTGGAGATATATCAAATTATCAAAGGCTGGATGAAACTAAAATATAACCATGAGTGAATGAATAGATTTATGTAAAATATCTAAGGGCTATAACATGATAGATAATTAAACATTCATATAAAATTGAAAAATAACAAACATAAAGAGATAAAGGACACAAAAGATTGTGAACGTTTAGTGAACCAAAAAAGAACTCTTATTAATAGAGAAAATAATACATAAGGCCAAAATGGAATAGATTACAGTATTCCTTTACAACAGAGCCTTGCTAAGGCCAGTTAACCAAACCGACTGAACTTGAATTCCTTCTACAAAGCTTTGGAAATTTTATTTATATTTCTTTCCTCATTTTTTTGTTTTTGGTAGATAATGCTCTGGAAGATTATCTTATAGGTCTTCCTGGCTCTTACATCAATATGCCTCCATTAATGTTTTCAGCACCTGCATTTAGTTCGAGATCTTTGAAATTTAGAGTAGATATCAATTGTATGCTTTGGGAATTGAGATCACATTTAATCCACTAAGTCTCGATCCCTTCACTTCTTTGATTGGTCCTTTCAGTGGTGGTAGATGCATGTGTGATGTATCAATTTGGGGATTCTCCCTTTCTATTTCTTCATAAATTTGTGCTTGAGTGACATGTGGAGGCATGTGTGCACCTCCACTTTATCTTTTGAATTTTCAACCTGCCTGGGGCTACCTAGCTATGCTTCAGCTATGTGGAGGATTTTCCTTGATTTAATTTTTTTGATGCCTTGTTATTTCTTCAAAATGCACCAAAGGGACTTGTGGAAACCCTCCACATCTAGCTCCATACTTAGGAAAAATTCATTCCAAAAAAATACAAAAGGGGTCGGGCAACGAAAGTGAGTAGAACTGGAGGGGCACCGAAAAATGCAAAAATCATTCTTCAATTATGGAAACTCACCAAGGGACTCTGTGCCAGTCATGGAAGAACCTAAAAATCCTTCCCTGCTATAAAAAATTAAAATGTGGCTTAAAGAGATGCCACTCAGAGCTACTTAAAACTAGCTCGGTACCTGACCCATTTGGCCTCTATCAAGTAAGTCCATTACAGAGCCTAAAAGGCTATATCCAACTTAATAATCTCCTTGTGAGAGAATGTTTGGAGATAATACACCATTGCATGCAAACAAAACTCCAACTTTACAATCGGGCTCAAAATGGCCTCCACTTCAGCAACACTAGAATCATCTTTTAAAGACTGAAAGATAATCTTATCCTATTGTTTAGATGTAAGTAGGTGTTGGATTTGGTCCTCTGATAAAAAAATGGAGTCATTAGGAAAGGGATATGGGAATCCCAATTAAACTAATTCTTCAATACGCTGCTTCCACTCTTTGATCTATAATTGGAGCTAGGTCAAGAGATTCTAGCACTAGGTAGTGGCCTTGTTGCAACTCAGAATCTCACTGATTTTTTCTGTGACTTACCACATGTTTGTAATGTCGGCCACTTACATGGAAGTGTCTGAAGAGTCAAAAAGGTTCTTAACCAACATTTTTAATTTAGGGACCTTGAAAGATATGACACTGCTGATGGTTGAGGCCGAGGACTCTACGTTAGTGCACAAACTTTGTACATCAGATATGAATTTGAGTCTGAGGCCTAGGTATTTTTCCTTGGTTTCTCTTACAACATGAGGTGTATAGGCCTTACACCAACAAGATGATCCCTCATTTCTGACATTGTTAGGTGAGATTCAAGGTCAAATCCTTGACCACATCCTCTATTGTTTTACACTTTGTTTGCAAGCTTCCATTTTCTACCTTCGAGGTGTGTAGATTCGTTTGAAGTGAAGTGACCTCTGCCTTTTTAGAATTGGCCTCTTGCTATAGGAGCTTCTTCTCTTGATCGAGTGAACTAGTCGTAGCCTTAGATGTTTCCAGTTTAGACTCTAACCTCTTGGTTTCTACTTGGGAAGATACAGGAGCTTCTTGTGATGCCACCTCTTTTAATTCCTTACTGAGTTTCTCTTTTTCCTTTCCCTTACCTTTGACTTTGGAATTGAGGCGAGATATTGTGCTTTATGTCTGTAGAAGGCTAGCCTTCATTTTCTTCAGCTTATTTTTGATTTTTAGGTAGTCAATGGTGAGTACAACAGTTTCTTCACTAATCAACCTGACCTTATCTTGAGGCTAGAACTAGGCCAATTCCACCGCAATAGTGTTGATGGAATAATCATCGAGTTGCATCTGTTTGGAAGGTTTTTGGATGTTGGGGGCCATCTAAGTGATGGTCAGGGAGCTCTTCTGATGGTCATATAATGACCAAATTTTCCTTGTGGCTCTATCCACCATATATGTATTCTTCTACTTCTCCTTACTTTTATCTTAGGCTTCCTTGGCCGCCTCAACTTGGTTCAAAAACTTTGAGAGAGAAGGGACTATCCCACCTACAAATGAGAACCCTGTAGGTAGGACGTAGGGGACTATAATTGGTTACGGGGGATAAGAAGTTATGAGATCCAAAGGAGGGAAATTCATAAGTCAAGGAGATAATGTGGGAATGTTGGTGGGAAGTGGAGGACAGAGAGAGGAGCCGGGAGGAGGAAGATTCATGGTTGGAGTCATTGAAACAGGGATGCCTCTGGCTGGGAAAGTGAAGGGTGGAGGAGATGGATGAATGGGAAGAGGTGAATGGGTAGCAGAAGAAGAGGCAACAACTGATTCCAATTTCTTCCTCAGAGGAATTTGTGGGCCAGTTCCTTCACCGGTGGTGATGGAGAGTGAGATCGATGGTTGAGTCGAGGTGAGACCCTGAGATGGTTCTAGCACAGGTTATGCTACTGACTCCTCACCCTGAGGGCCTAGCATTTTTTGAATTGTGGGTGTGTATCCTAAAGGATCCAACTGAGCAATGGAGGCAAATGCCCTTAGACTCATTTATTTTTGAGAAGGGCCAAGGGATTCCACCTTATACTGTGTGAATTGTTCCTTGGTGATCAATACTTCCTCCCCACTATCAATGTTGGACCTGTGCTCAGCATCCCAAAAATCTTCCCACTACTCATTGGTGGGCACTTCCTCGAAATTAAGGGTCATTTGTCCAATTTTTTTCCTATATTTCCAATAGGCTTCAATTTTCTCAACATTCTAGCCCTTATTATGCAAGGCTTCCTTCAATCCCTTGGTCATAGTTATGTCGGTGTCATACTTGTTCTGGAATGGGTATAATGATTCCAATAGTGGAATCGAGATGTCCTTTAGCTCAAAATATTTATCGGGAGTGTCTTCTTAAGGAAACCTCCTATATTCAAAAAATATTCTACTCTTGTTAGGAAGTAAGGGATAAAATATGCAGAATAATCCCTCACAGAATCGCAACAATAGAGACTAATATGCAGAAAATATTAAAGATCGTAAACAAAAGTGTAGAATAAAATAACACAACACAAAGAGACAGAGTATTTAACGTGGTTCACCCAATTTGGGTTACGTCCACCAAGAATCAATTGCTCAGATTTTATTACAAGCCACCACTCTCTTAATACAATACCCAGATCTATTTGGAGCTATGCTCAACAAACTCTACAGAATTCACACCCGAATTCAAAACACATCTGCAATATTTTTCATCCATCTATCATATGCATAAAACCATATAAATAAACAACTGCTTAAGTAATTTTACAAAATAGTGGGTATCAAAACCATGGGAAAAAACCGTCCTATAAACCTATGGGTCAAAATCCCACCCATATGAGAAAATCATGCTTCCTGAACCTCGGTGAGGATACATGAAAAGTGTACAGTACTCTTAGTGTATAGTCTTCAACACTTTCACACATGAAAATAGGCTCCACAACCTAACAACGCTCATGCTGAAAAGAGTCCCAAACTTAGTTTCAGGATATGTTGCCAACCATCTTCCCATTTGGATCATACCTCTAGTTATTTTAAATGAAGGTGAAGCCCTAAAAATCCAAATTTTGTGTGAGAAGATGTTTCTCCCTCCTTTGATGATGGTAATCCCTCCTTTAGTCAAAGGGAGTTCAAAAAATGCCTTATTTTTACGGGCAGAGCCATACTCTGTGTCAAGGAGAGCCAAATTCCTAGTCACTTCCAAACCCACCACTTTCTCCATGAGAATTCTTGGAAACATGAAGGATTCATCTCAAAATCCCTGTAACCAAATCATTAAATAAATTTCCCTGAAGAAATATTCACAAGGATGCAAGGGGTCTATTGGGATGGTTTAGATTGGGCCATTCATTCTATTATTGACCCCTTCTAGGTCCAATTCTTATAAAAGAGGTGCAACAAAGTAGTTAGTGAATTCATATATGTTCGAGGAGTGAGACAACATATGAGTCGATGTAGATACCAGAATGATCTT
Source organism: Taxus chinensis (assembly GCA_019776745.2). NCBI lineage: Eukaryota > Viridiplantae > Streptophyta > Pinopsida > Cupressales > Taxaceae > Taxus > Taxus chinensis. The sequence continues at coordinate 297,129,332 of CM034147.1, read as the reverse complement.
CTGGGGGTTCACCTCCATGTCCCATAGCTTTAGGTCCATAAATTGGCCAAGGAATTGAGAGTTCTGGTAGAAAATGATGTGGAACAAGTAGGAAGATTACTTGAAGGTGGCATTAACAGGGAACATGGCCAACTTCTTGTAAATGGAGTCTGAAATGAACCTCAGTGAAGTCAAATCAATATGTCTGGTATCTTTTCATGGCTCTCATCTGAAAAAGGGCTAAAACTTTCCATTCATGGGCATTTCTATCTGATTCTTCACCAAAAATAAATGCCAACATGGAACAGGCATCCTAAGAATCTTGCAAGAAAATTTTAAGGGGGATTGGGAATCCCGGTGTCCCGAAGCTGCTTGAATCATCTTGTTGCAACTCCCTATTAATGAATGTGGTTTTGTGCTGGTATTGAGCTCAGACATTTTAGAGCTTGGGAATATTGTAGAAATTGGTATTTTGGTCATAGAATAGGGCCAACATATCCCTGATGGCCTGTGGTGAAATCATCCGCTGCAAGTTCTTGCCCTTTATTATGTTGGAGGAAGGGTTGAAAAAGTGTGCATACATCTGTATAAGCTAAGGATAGGGGTGCATGAGTGGCACCATATATAGTACAAGTGTGGTTATCCAAACCCTAGAGCCAAAAGACTCAGAATCCCCCAAACTTTTTAATCTAGCATGGGATGCCTCCCTCAGGTCCTTCGACTTCTTGGAAAGACAAGATCAAAGACCTCATCTACAAAATCCATTACTATGGAAGATTCACTGAAATGCATTCCCATATTAGGGAATCTCTGATTTTTTAAATTAGGGACTCAAGAACTTTGGCAAGAGGCTCTTAGTGTTTAAAATGAGGATTTTGTATGCTCAAATATTTCCTTAAATAGCCTCCTTGACTCCTGCAAAGTAAATATTTTCTCATATATTTGGTCACATCATGCAACTACACCTTGTTCGAATGACCCTTAGTGCCGAATTTCTCATTTCCTATGAGATTTTTCTTTAATTATATGATCCTTTTAATTAATTATCCCAAAAATAAGTTGGATCATTCACTTCGGGAAAACATAGGATGGTACACGTCCCTCAAAAATTTCAAAAAGGGGTGGAAGAGTCTCCGTAGGAGACACGTGTCCAAAGACACTTATTCGAGGGGGTGACACCACCAAAAAAAACAAAAGAAAAAAATAAGGGACTATACATATGATACAAAATTACAATATAATAGACTCAATGGAATGACTTAAGGTGGATCCCATTGACTGGAATTGTCAAGGGCTCACCTTCCATTGTCTCGATCTTGAAGGCATTATGTTGCTTGCATGCAGTGATCTTGAACGAACCTATCTAGATGGGGTAAATATTTTCCATGATTTCCTAGCTTGGCGACTCTTGCGTCCCACTTCAAAACCAAAGTTTTGAATTAGAAATTGGGTTCATAATTTTTATAATCAAACCAAATTTTGACATCCTGCTGACAACTTATCATGGATTCATGGGCTGCCTTCCATTTTTCTTAAATCTCTATCAATTTCGTAAGTCTTACTTATATCACTCTATGTTCTTCGATCTCAATTTTTTTTAATAATTGCAATGCTAGGAGCTCCATAGTGATAGGAATCAATTCACTTTTACCATAGACCAATTCAATGGTGAGGCCTTCAAGCTTTGCTTGGGCATGATTTGGTCAGCCCATAAGGCTACCTTGATGTGCTAATGCCACGACCTCTTATGCTCATCCCCCATTCTTTTTATAAGTCTGATCAGATTCTTGTTGGTGGATTCCACCAAACCATTACCTTGCGGGTAGTAGTTGGAATAAATTTTTAGATAGATTTCATGCCTCATTGCGAATTCACACACTTTGGTACCTAGAAAATCCTTTGTATTATCTGCTATAATTGTGCGAGGGGGGGGGGGGGGGGTGGGGGTCTTAATTGTGTAATGATATCTCAAAGGAGCTCCATGGTCATATTCTTTGTGGCTTCCTTCAATGGAAATATCTTTGTCCATCTAGTGAAATAGTTATTGGCTATAAGAATCAACCTATGACCCGTGTTGAAAATTGGATTAACCATTCCAATGAAATCTAGACCCCTTTATGTGAATTTCTCTTCAAATAGAATAGGGTTAAGAAGTAACGCAACATTTCTCTAGAATCCTTTGTAGAATTGGTAGATTTTGCATTTACGCACCATTACATAAGAATCTATAAACAAGTTTGGCCAAAAGTATCCAACCTATAAGACTTTTATGGCTGTATTTTTTGCTGAAAAGTGCCCCTTCAAGCTTCCATGATGTAACTTGTGTAAGACCCTTTCGACCTCCTCCTTTTCTAGGCATCTAAGTAGGATCCCATAAAAGTTCCTTTTAAAAAGGAAATTATCAATAATGATAAATTTGGCTCCCTATTGTTTGAAATATATTCTCTTTTTAAGAGGAAGGTGAATTAGATACTCACCTATCTGTATCAAATGCATCCTATCTGATACCAAAATTTTGGATTCGTTTTCTTGAATGTGAAGCACCATCTCGGATTCCTCCTTTGTCGAAGTCATAGGATCTTGTGCAAGGTATTGACAAAGACCTCTTCCTTGTACCAGATTCATGGGCTTTATTTCAACATCATACTCTAAGATTTTAGTGATCTAGTTATCCCTTTTATTAGTTATCTCACCTTCTAGGATGTATTCCTTGACACTTGAGTGTGTGACCATAACAGTGATCTTGCTATCGATAACGAGGTGTCTAAATTTTTTCAGACCTTTGACAATGGCGTAAGCCTATTTTTCCACAAAGTTATATCTTGTCTTGTAATCATGGAGGGTCTTTGAAAAGAAAGCAACTGGGTATTCCTCTCCTTGTGACTCTCCCTTCTATGTCAACACAGATGCTACACTATGCTTGCTCTTATATACATACATGATGGAATATTTTGAAAATTTTGGGTTGCATAGCACCAGAGTAGATGTAGTTTCTCTTTTGACCTCCTCGAAGGCTTGATGATCTTCATTGGTCCATTTGGAGTTAAAATTCCTTTTTAGCTTCAGTGTGATTGGGCGGGTCATTCAAGAAAAATCTAAAATGAATCTGCTGATAAAGTTAATCTTTCATATGAAAGATTGTATTGCCTTCTTGTTGACAGGTAGGGACAATTCCACAATGTCCCCAACTCTTTCTATGTCGATTGAAGTTCTGTCTTTTGAGACAATTTTTCCAAGGAGTTTTCCTTATGGTACTCCAAAATTATGTTTCTTTGGGTTTAGAGAGATTCCAAATTCCTGACACCTCTTGAATATAGCTTCTAGGGCATCAAATTTATCCTCCACTGTTTTGGTAAACATCGTGAGGTCATCCAAGTATATTAGGATTACTTTGTTAATTTGTTATATGAATGGGGCATCCATGGATCTTTGAAAATTTGACCCAACATTGGTGAGACCGAATGGCATCTTCACATATGTGAAGGTTCTCCACTTTGTTGTAAAGGTGGTTTTACATTGATCCACCTCCGTGAGCCATATTTGATTATAACCCTAAAAACCATCAAGTAGAGATAACATTTCTAAACCTGCTACAGGTTGTAGTATTTGTTCCATGGAAGGTATGGGATAGTGGTCCTTAAGGGACACTTTATTCAGATCTTTAAAATCCACATATAGTCTGGTTTATCTATTTTTCTTCCTTACCGACACCAAATTAGACACCCATGTGGAATGATTAATAGGGAAGATTATTTTAGCCTCTAAGAGCTTCCTGAGTACTTCAACCATGAGAGATTCTATCTTTATATTCACATGTATCTGATTTTGATGCTCAGGTTTTGTCCCATTTTCTAGGTCAATAGTATGTTAGATAATATCTTTATTATAACCATTTAGGTCATTAGAATTCCAAGATATTACCTTATCATACTTATGGTATAGAGCCACAAGTATTTCTCTTTCTTTCTAAGTGACTAATTTCCCAACCTTTATCTTATTCCCACTGGCCACTTCCAGCTCTGCATAGTCTTCCTTGACCACTGCAAACTTCCTCCTATCTGTATTAACATCATTGGAATAAAAAATACTTTCCAATGTTATCAGTCCCTTTGAAAGTTTGTTCGTTTTGAGATGGATGACTTGATATCTATATGCTTCTCCAATTTTGGGTTGGAGTTGGTCTGTACACTCTTCATATTGTTGTAAGAAGAGCAATATTTGTTGGTCGCTTTTGAAGACCTGCCAATGATCCACATTATTAGGTATAGATGGGTGGATGAACAATTTCACCGTGTCTCTATTTGTCAATAGATCCTTAGTTGGGTTGAATTTCAAACCGATCTGGGCCATTCTACATGCTTCTATGTTTTGGTACTGAGGAATAACCTTAATGTTAAAGGCCTAAAAATATTCAATAAGATCCCATACTCTGTGACGGTAGGACCTCATTCTTGGATTTTTTTCTACAACAGTGCTTCTGACTTGTGTCAGTACTAATTCAGAGTCCCCAAAGACTCTCAATTGTTTTACACCCTATTTGCATACTAATGTCAAGCCATGGACTAAAGCCTCATATTTTTCTTCATTGTTGGTGTAAGTGAAGTGGAAGTGAAATGCCTAGAGTATCTTCTTTCCGCTTGGTGAAGATATGCATATTCCATCTCTCGAGTCATTCCTACTTTTGGATCCATCGAAATGTAAAGTCCATATTTGGGAACCCTTTGTGAGATTCCTTTCATTTTTACTATATTCCCTCATAATATTTGGAATGTTGGGATTATCATAAAAGATCACATAAGTACCTAACTCACTGGAGTCAAATTTTCCAAAGGGGTCTCTGAGTGACAATTCAACCAAATAGTTTATGTTTTGATGGTCACCTTCATCTATATATGACTCTTCTTCTCGGGTGATCATGGCATGCGAGGCTTCAAAACATGAGGCCAAATTATCCCTAATATGTTCCTTGGTGAGTGGCTCTTATAGAACCTTCATTTTGGATCCATACTTAGTTTGTAGAATCATATGAGACAAATTAAGGGACACATAGCCTCCAATTTTATCTGTGAAATCGTGGGATAGACAGTCTGAAAACTAGCGGAACATTAATCACCACTATATCCTACATAACATTAATGTTTTAGTAGGAATAGAGATGTAAATGGATACTTTTAATAACACCAATTATTTGAATTGATTTCCCATATATTGCATGAATAATCTTTCTAGGGGCTCATAATTGATTCCTTTGGCATCCACTATTGATTTAGGCATAACTATAGTGCTTTTGCTAGAGTTAATTATGAAGTTATGTAACAATTTCTTACCAATTATAAGAGTCATGAAGGAGGGTTAGGGTCTTGGTTTACTTGCCCCTTATTTTTGGTTCATCAACACTGACTTCATTTGAGCTTGATTTGTTTTGAGTTTCTCCTTCCCCTTCTTAGTCGTAGTCGGGCCGCCACTGGATTTCAACACTTCTTGATGCAATTCCTTTTATTCCATAATGCCCAAGATATCCCACAAAGATACATTGGCTGACACCATTTTAAGTTTCTCAACTACGTTCATTGACATGAGTGGTTTTTCTTTGGAGATTTGCTAGTATTTCATTCTCTTAGCCATTGGATGGAAGGTACTTTGATTCTAAATGGCTACTGGAGTCTCTTTTCTAGCTGTGGGTGGAGGGATGGTGAACATCAAAGGTTTTTTCCTCACTTCATTTGTTGTTATAGGATCAGGGACCGTGGTTTCCATCGTCTGCATTTTGGAGTGAATGTTGTAATCTGACTGTAGTAGATTATTTAATGTGGATGCATCATTTGTGCATACGAATTCTTATCCTTTGATCCAAGAGAAAAGTGCATGTTTAGGTTCAATCTCTACCTCTTCTTCTAGGGACATCCCTTGCATCTGTGCAACAAAGGCTGCATTTTAAATTCCCAGTTACTGGTAAGGTCTGCCATCATTTATCTCATAGCCTTCCATTGATATTTTCTCTGATAATTTTTGTTTTAGATTCCATTAGGGGAAACCTCTCAACATATGAGGGGTATTGTAAGGGAAGCACCAAGCATTGGGATCTTCTACCAAATTATTATGTCCTAGAATCATTTATCTCCCACTATTGGGTGGGGGAGCGTGGAGTGGTGTCGGGACTAGAACAATTTGGTTAGATGACTGGGCTGGTGGTGGTCTCTGGACATTTTGATATTGTGGAAGATAAGCGTGCCTACTCCCTTTGTAAATTTTATAATTCTATCTAGAGTACATTTTTTGACTCCCCTTAAGATGAACTCCCCTTAAGAATTATCAAAAAATGTACTCTTGATTCCATGAGATGAACTGTCTCAGAGGAGGAGGTGGTTGATGATCCATTATGATAGGCCTAAGAACTCTAGTGGATTGTAAGAAGGGCCTACTAGGAGGAGTTGTTGAAAGAGTTTGGTTTGGAGGAGATGGGGATCTTTGAATCTATCTACCTCTTTTTCCTCTTCCTAGGTATAGCTGAAAGTATTCAAATGTGCCTTCTTCTCTTGTTCTCGACCTTGTTTGAATCCTTCTCATGAATTAGAGAGTAAACCGTCAATACTACAAATATCAGTAGATATGTCGAATAGAGTCATAAGATATGTTATTATAGAGCCTAAAAAAGGATAGAAATTGTTATGTCACACACCAAACCTAGTAATATTGAAAATTTAAGATTTTAATGCTTGTCCCACTATGTGTGCCAAGAAAATTGTGGACAATTATCTTTGTAAATGAATCACCAAAGTTATAGGAAATATTAGAGATGTGGGACATGGCCCCTAATATAACCTCTAGGTTTTATAGAAGCTGACTCTTCTCTAATTTATGTTGAGATAAGGGTTAGAGAAAATATAAAATAGTAAATAAATCCTATCTAAGGCAATGCGTCGAGACTTCACTAAAGAGAACAAAGATATTATTAAAATATCTACTAGATTAATTGAAGATATTTCAACATGATCAACTACTCCGGAGATATATCAAATTATCTAAGGTCAGATGAAACTAAAACATAACCATGAGCAAATGAATAGATTTATGTAAAAGATCTAAGGGTGTGTAGCACGATAGATAATTAAACATTCATCCAAAACTAAAAAATAGCAAACAGAAAGAGATAAAGGACATAAATGATTGTGAACATTTAGTGCATAGAAAAAAACTCTTATTAATATAGAAAATAGTACATAAGGCCAAAATGGCATAGATTACAGTATTCCTTTACAACAGAGCCTTGCTAAGTCTAGTTAACACAATCGAATGAACCTCAATTCCTCCTACGAAGCTCTGGAACTTCTTTTTATATTTCCTCCCTCATTTTTTTGGCACTAGAACATTCTCTTATAGATATTCTAGGATCTTACTTCAACGTGCCTGTATTAAGGTTTCCACCACCCGCATTAGTTCTTACCTACGAGATCTTGAAATTTTAGAGAAAATATCAACTGCATGCTTTAAGAACCAAGATCATAATTAATCCATTGAATCTTGATCCCTTCGCTTCTTTGATTGGTCCTTTTGCGGTGGTAGGTGCATGTGTGACATGTGGAGACCTTACGTTGCTTTGGGGATTCTACCTTTCTCTTTCTTCTTAAATTTTCACTTGGGTGACATGTGGAGGCATGTGCACTCCACTTTATATTTTGACTTTTCAACCTGTATGGGGCTACTTAGTTGTGCTTCAGCCACATGGAGGATTCTCACTGATTGAAGTTTTTTGATGCCTTGTTCCTTCTTCAAAATGAGTTAAAGGGACATGTGAATACCCTCCATATCTAACTCGATACTTAGACAAAATTTACTCCAAAAAAATACAAAAGGGGTCAGATGATGAAAGGGAGAAGAATTGGAGGGGCCCCAAAAAATTTAGAAATTATTCTACAATTATGGAGACTCACCAAGTGACTTTTTTCTAGTCATGGAAGAATCCAAAAATCCTTCCCTATTGTAAAACTTCAAAATGTGGCTCAAAAATACGCCACTGAGAGATACTTCAAATTAGCTTGGTACTAAACCTATTCAGCCTCTGTCAGGTAAATCCTTCATTACAGAGCCTAAAAGGCTCTATCCATCTCAATAATCTCCTTGTGAGAGAATGTTTGGAGATCCTAGACCATTGCGTGAAAATGGAACTCCAACTTTACAATCAAGTTTAGAATGGCCTCCACTTTAACAACACTAAAATCATCTTTTAAAGACTAAAAGACAGTCTTAACCTGTTGCTTAGCTATAAATAGCAGTTGGATTTGGTCCTCTAATAGGATAATGGCGTCATCAGGGAAGGGAGAAGGGAATCCCAAGTGAAATAATTCTTTGATACGCTAATTCCGCTCTTTGATCCCTAATTGGAGCTGGGTCAGGAGATTATGTCACTTATTAACAACCTTGTTGCAACTCAGAATCTCACTGATTTTTCTTATGACCTGTCGTGTGTCTGTAATGTCAGCCCCTTGTATGGTGGCATCTAAAGAGTCATAAATCTTCTGAACCAACATTTTTAATTCATATACCTTAATGGATATGGCATTGTTGATGGTTGAGGCTGAGGACTCTACGTTAGCACACATGCTTTATGCATCAGATATGAATCTAAGTGTGAGGCCTAGGTATTTTTCCTTGGTGATAATTCTCTTGTTGCAAGAGGTGTATAACCCTTTGTAGTGCCCACATATTACACACCCAAATACAACAGTAAAATACCAAGATAATTTTTTTTGACTTACATTGCTCACTACACACAACACAGTAAGGGCTCCAAGTACAGAACTCGACTCACATGCGACAATCACATAAGTCATCGACTCACATAGACATATGTAGATGACATCGGCATGTTGATACCACACTTTTCCCAACAAACAAATACTAGCAAAGACCCAACCACAAGAAACGTGACTTTAGGAATGGCGAACCCACGACATATCATTACTTTAAATGGTTACATCTAGTTACGGCTAAACATTCCAATAACATTATTATGTAAGCATAATTTTCTCCTTTTTTCCACCTACATGTTCTGAAAATTCATTTCACATTTCACTTATTGTTCAACCATTTAATTTTTCTCTTTACCCTTATGACAAATCTTCATAACTTACATAAGTATTTTCCATATTTCAAAATGCCTACAAGATTCTAATTCTCTCATTCTTATGTTAAGATTTTTCTTCCCAAACATGCTTATTCAATGTTTAAAATTTAACTCTTGCTACACAAGTGAATCTAACGTGATGTCAAGATGAAATATTGGGATTAAGGAAGACTTAGATTCGAGATATAGCTTTTTCCCAAGAACATTCTTTGATCATGGAATAGTTATTTCCCTACCATTATCATTAATAAGGTTCAATAACTTATTGAATTCCTATTTATATATATATATATATATATATATATATATATAATTTCCTCGAAGTTTGGTCCCACCAAGGCAATACATATTTTTTGAAACACATGAAAATGTTTAATTAAGTTATAAGGACTCCAAGAGTGACCTTAATCCTAATCTCCAATCTCATGTGCATCATTATATGATATGCTCTTACATTGCACTAAGGTCTCGTTCTTAGCATCATCTTAAAACAAAAGAGATACGAAAGCACTTGTCTGACATCTTAAGGAAGTACATGGCTAGGAGCATTATAAACTACACATGAACACAAGTGATCTATGTTCACGAGGATCCCATATCTTTGCATTTCACGATTCCACATAAGAAATTTTCTTTATTCCTTAATGCCATAAAATGACATAGCAAGGGATTAAGGGACAAGATTACAGTTTCTAAGGTTCTCTAGAATCAACATCTTTCAACTCAATTTCATATGCAAGGAGTTAAATTATAGTTTTCTTCCCACAAGTTAACATCCTAATCCACTAGGGTTTAGTTTAATTCCAATTTTTTTTTTTCACCCAGGGATTTAATCCCTATTATAGATTTGATTTAGGTTGAAATGTATTTACCCTATAAACCGTCCATAAAATATCAACGCACTATAATGTCACTAGCCAAAGATAGTACATATAGCTAAGAGGATCTATTCCTTAACAAAATTTAAAGTGATAGAACCACTATTCCACTAGCTCTATGATGTCATCTGGATCTCACAAAAAATTCATTTGATACAAAATATTTATTTGACTGTGTTGCTCCTATATGTCCGGTTTGTGTCGATGTCACTAAACTTACCTATTAAGACAATAAACCCCCTTTTCTTGGGATCTTATTTTCCTAAACTAGGATGTTCCATCGAGTGTAAAGGATCATTTGAAAGTCATAATTTTCTACGCTAAGGGATTAACATCTGCAGGTTAGTTATATATACAAATTTTGAACTAGGGTTAATTGTTATGGTTAGGTTCCTTTATTACATTTTCAAGGAAGAAGCGCAACACCAATTATTAAACCAATAATTGCACAATGAAAGTTCACTACAAAGTATTAATTTCAATTCCTTTTGACATAGTATTTCACTTTTACCACAAAAATTTTTGGGATCAAAATAACATCCATGAAAGAAATACCAATTTCTCAAGCACTTAATAATCTAACGAATTTTACATACTACCAATTTCAACAATAAGTCTTTCAAAATAATACCAAAAATAAACAATGAATTACTCAACGCCTTTACGTCATCATTCTTTCATCCTGCAAAAACCACGTGAGCATGATATCAGTGATAATTCGCTGGCATGGCATCCACCCTAACCTAACATAAGTATCATTTTTCAGTTTCCCATTTACATATGATAATGATTACAATTTGCAAACGAAAGAAAAGAGTTTAGAGACATGTATTCAATGCATTTCATTTCTCTTCACTTTGTAACCCAAGAGAGAGAAAGAGAAGGGAAGAGAGAGAAAACACCATTTTGTCAAAATTTCTAATACACACAACAAGTTTCATTATAGTGTTTTAAACAGTTATTTACATGTGTTAAAAGTTCTCAGGGTGGTTTGGCAACCCTACGAGGGTCCGCAATTTTCTATTTTTACATCTTATTACTAGCTACAAAAACGTACAAAATTGGATCGGAGGCTAAGAAACCACTTCCAAAAGTTATCTTCCGATGAGAACACACACCACGATCAACTTTCTACATTTCCCCATATATACCAAGAATTTATAGCAACTGAAGGAATTAGGAAAAAGTGAATGGTTTGCGTTTGGTGGCTAGTTTTCCAGGGCTACTGATCGTAGTTCACCCAGTTGTAAAATGACAAAAGTTAGCTCGAGGGCCCAGAAAACCGCGTCCATAACTGACGTTCGATGGAGGAGCACACAAAAAGACATCTCCTACTAGTTCCCCTATATAAGGAGAATTCATCAGAGTCGACGGGACTGAGAACTAGAAAACCATTTTCAAACGGCATGACAAGTTTTCTGGAGTGACAAGACGAAATTGGTCCAGTTTGACCTCGTCAAACTGTGACCAGAGGCCTACAAAATGGCTTCACCAAACTATCCCAAAAAGTGATCTTTCCTATACTGAATGTTCCATGCAATTGTCTAGTATAAACACTAGAGGTTTGTGAAGACGGGAAGTAATTTCTCCATCCAGGTTTTAAATGGCAGTTCAAAATGAAAGCCAACTTTCTAGATTTAACAGCTTTCTACTACTGTAAACCAGTGTAACAGGGCTCCTATAAGAGCGTCAAAAGGATGTCATATGTTCATTTCGGGTCAAACCAAAGGTCGAGGTGACTCCTCGTATACCAAGGTACATGAATGAAACTTCACATCTTGTTTCTAGAGTTACGAAGGGTACTTAGTGAGTCTCTGAAAAATGTAAAAAAAAATTAACTTCTTCTTTCTTTTGTTTTTTTTTTTTACAGGGAATTGGTCAACATTATTTCAATGGAAAGTCAAGTTTCGTCTGGTCGATAAAACAATATTGGAGTGATCAAGATGGGTAAGATTTTTCTAAATCATCTCGCAAGTGAGGGTGATAGTTCATGGTTTAAAGTAGATGAGTTATAATGACTTCGTGAGTTACGACATGACAATTTATTGTTTTACAATGAGTTGAAGGGACATTTAACTGTATTAAAAAATCCTAATAATTTAAAATTCTATTTAGATGCAAAAGAGAACTAAAACATGAGAATTATGAGAGGTAAGGGAAGAAGAACCATGCCTGGAGAAGGAAGTCAGTCAAAGCTGCAGGCTTTGGTTCAACATCTTGCTCGGGCACTTCATAAATCTAGTTCATGGGCATCCACAGGTCCACCATTTTGCATACACATCTACCAGGGAAGTTGCATTGGAAACAAAAACATCTTGTTTTCTATGCCTTGATAAAACAGGTTGATGTGCATGCCAAACATACCATATTCCAACGTGTGCAACAAATAAACTCTAATCAGATTGGAAAATTGTTTGTTGCATTGGCTAGGGAGTATCTAAGGCCTTTTAAACAACCCATCTGGGCATATAGAGCAACCAACATTGTCCCTTCAGCCACCTATATACCATAACACTTGCAACTCCAAAAATATGCCATACGTCTTGTCCCTTCCCTGTATCAAAGCTCTTAATTTTAACACGGGCTAGAGTACGCTGGGAAAGAAAACTATCAGGTTGGAGACCTATTTGTTACACACACCAAACAGTGTGACTGTCCCGCGAGGAAAACTGTGTCTCTTGTACACTGTAAAAAAACACATTTCCAGAGAGCTGCTGTCCCATTTTTTCATTTGGTCAAACACTGTAACAGCGAACATAGATCATTGGAAACTGTGACATCTAACAAACTCCAATATTTTATGATTTTATGGAAGCCCACGCAGGTCTAGGCTCAGGCTGGGAGGATGATGGCAAAAAGGTTGTGGAGTCTGGCTTAACATGTACCAAATGTATTTGCTTGAAAGCTTCCAAGGCCTTTTCAACAAACTCCTTTTTTTTGCACATCTTGCCAACATTACAGTCCTTAAAACACGTCTCTTTCAAGCATTGTCGAACAGTTCACATGCTTCCACATTTTGCATATGTATCTACCAGGGCACGTGCAACTAAAACAAAAAAATTATTAAACCGCAATTTTGGCACAGGAAGAGAGAAAGATGGAAGGAAAAATCATATTTCCACTATGCTTCGATGGATGTGCATACCCTACTCCAAATATCCCATGTTTTGCACAGGCTGGAGACTTGTTTGTTGCAAGGTGAAACAGTGTGACTGTCTCTTGAGGAAACACTTCCACATTTCCTGCACACAGCCATGACCACATCCATGAGAAGCTGTCTCATTCTTTCATTGGTGAAAAATTAGTAAACCACATCAGCCGCCCACCATACAAATCCCCAACCATACTAAGCCATGACAACATGGAAGGATGTGAAGCGGTGTAGGGGGCGTTATGCCATGCGTGGGTGTCTCCACAAAAAAAAAAAGACCTCCCTTTAGCATTTGTGACTGCAACAACTGTCAAGGAACCCACTCTCTCCAATGGCGGAAACGCTCACCTCCAACAACAAAGCCAAAGAAAAAACAAAACAAAAAACAACAAAAAGGCAATAAAAAAACATGGAGCTTGAGCCCCCATGTCCTAACTCGCCCCATAGATATCACAGGATTTTTTTTTCATTTATTTATTTTTAATTCCTTTTAATTTATTTACTTATTTTATTTATTATTATTTTTTTATCATAAGAGGAGGCATTACATTCTCTAACCCTTAAAAAAGCATCATCCTCGATGCGACATACAATGAAGAAAGAGAAAAAAAATATGCAACAAGGGATGAATGTGGTGAAGACACGCACTAAGGTTAATATTTCAAACACAAAAACACGGTCACAGGGTATCCTTAGAAACATTAGGTAGAAATTTTAACTTTCAAGGTTTTGTGAAGATTGGCAGTTCTCTTTTATTCATTATTTCATTAATCTATTTCCATTAACATTATTCTTAATTCCAAGTCCTTTAAAATTTTATTTTTATTGAATTTTAGTTTGTTCATTCCTGTGGGTTCCCATCATGAACTATAGTCACAACACCCTACCAGTGTCATACACAACACTAAAATTTCACAAGCATACTTTTACATACTTTCACGACTGTACCACATCACAAGGGTTTCACCAAACCATGGAATGACAATGAGTAGACCACATAATAATTAATTTCCAACAATTACGTCCTAGACATAGATCTAGTACACACATATGACTAACCAACAGAATCAACACGTTGATACATACACAACGGGTATCACATGACCCAAAAAAACCATGACCGTACCAACATAGTGCCAAGGAAATATCCAATAGCCCCTACCAACCAAGGGGAGAGTCAAACCTCAAACATAACAAGGTGTTAAAAAGGCTCACAAGGGTACACATAACTCACTATACCAATATCCACACATCACAAGGCATCACGAAACAACTCTAGATATCTCCAAAAGCAAAAGAATACAACTCCATATACCTCCCAAGAGGAAGAAACATAGTGCCAAAACCAAGTCGGGTCACTCAACCATAAAGCCCCATCAAGAATATCAGGTCACTCAACCATAGAGTGCAAGAATATCAGGTCACTCAACCATAGAGCGCCATAAAGAATAACAGGTCACTCAACCATAGAGGCCCATCTCCTTTCTCCTTTTAAATGAGGCCAAGTCACCGTGTGGCCCTAGGCACATAGAGCCCCGTCACCCCAAACCCAAGTGACATAATAACTCATGGTTCAACAACCCGCTAGTTATCTGTAACTCCTTGGGGCATACCCCCATACAATGAAGCGGTTCCATAGGTTCAACCACTCCATGGTTAATCCCATGACCCTAAGCCAACACATTATGACATTAGAACCAACATAACAATCCAATCAAATCCCAAGTGGAAAAATCAAAAGCCTTGGGCTTGGCTAAAAAACTTGTAAATATGAAAAGAAAGTTTTAAAACCAATAAAAACAAATGGCTAATTAGCCTTGGTTAGTGCAAAATCCAAATGTTAATGAAACAATCAAATAAATGACCAAAATATAAGAACATGTCAATCAAGAAAATGACTGGTTCTAACAATAAAAGAGATAAAGATTAATTTACGAATAAAATACGTATCAAGAAAAATAGCACATTACAATCACTATGTGGCCTCATACCACCACTAGAGGGATACTCATCAAGTTGTTGGCACTCAGACATCGAGTCTCAACTCGTAGAAATATACATGTAACCAGGTATGAGTATGTCAAATAATGTAACTATCATCATCCCTACCAGAATCATCCCTCCATACTCCCACAAGGATCAACATAGTCAAAATCACATAGGATTTTCCAATGAACAATCCAATAAGAAAGAGTAGGGAAATCTAGTTGCATAAGTTGAGCCTAAGGTGGTGTGCACCCACAATACACTGAGCAATCTTGAAGTATACTAAACAGATAGAAGTGGATTTTTAGTCTATATAAGACTCCACTTCCTCACTCGTACTCGGCTCAAGAATATGAAAACCTGGTCCATGCCTCCTCTCTCCACACATACACTCTTGACAGTTTATCCCCTTAGGGTCATCTAGTGTAAGATTTTACAACATACACATAACTAAATCACTAACACAATGGTGATTCACGCACATTAACCATAGTGTCTTACGCATGGTATATATATACAGGTATAACACAATCATTACTTTCACGAGTTACGATACATCACATTACCACATCCTGCACCCAGAGTGCAATCACTGTAAACTAGGGATCATACTCACCATATGCCCCTAAATCATGACATGAACCATCACATATTACATGAATTATACGTATGAGGAACACAATGTCTAACATTACGACATATATTCAATCGCAAAACAACACGGCAATGCACACAACTAATCACAATACGATGATGACATCATGATACACTGTAATTGACTTTACATCAGTTTTTTCATGCAATACATCAATACATCTTCACATCACATAAGTTCAAAATACTTCAATAATCTGCAATTCACAATATCATTCCTTTCACACAAAACAAGGCGGTACATCACACATGGATTCCTCATTGGATCCACGAAAAGGAGATTCAATACTCTCATCACAAGTAGTAATTCACACGTGAATTCTTCATAGAATCCACATGAAGGAGAGAGAATACTCCCATCCCCAGCACATCAACATGATAACAAATGTGCACTAAGTGACATACATATCATGTGCGTTCATATTATCACAATTACAACATAGATCACATCACTCTTAAAACACATTACTCTTCTAATATTTATCACCATCATGAAACACCATCACCATCATGCAACCCACCATGTAACACCATCCCCATCATGCAGAATCATTCCAACTCCAATCCATCCTAGAGGTTCAAGAGCATGAACCTCCACACTGATACCATATGTAGTGCCCACATATTACACACCCAAATACAACAGTAAAATACCAAGATAATTTTTTTTGACTTACATTGCTCACTACACACAACACAATAAGGGCTCCAAGTACAAAACTTGACTCACATGTGATAATCACATAAGTCATCGACTCACATAAACACATGCAGACAACATCGACATGTTGATACCACACTTTTCCCAATCAACGAATACTAGTAAAGACCCAACCACAAGAAACGTGACTTTAGGTATGGCGAACCCATGACATATCATTACTTTAAATGTATTTTAGTTATGGCTAACTTTCCAAGAACATTATTAGGTAAGCATGATTTTCTCCCTTTTTCCACCTACATGTTCTGAAAATTCGTTTCACATTTCACTTATTGTTCAACCATTTAATTTTTCTCTTTACCCTTATGACAAATCTTCATAACTTACATAAGTATTTTCCATATTTCAAAATGCCTACAAGATTCTAATTCTCTCATTCTTATGTTAAGATTTTGCTTCTCAAACGTTTATTTAATGTATAAAATTTACTCTTGATACATAAGATAATCTAACGTGATGTCAAGATGAAATCTTGGGATTAAGGAAGACATAGATTCAAGATATCTTTTTCCCAAGAACATCCTTTGATCATGGAATAGTTATTTCGCTACCAAAATTAATAAGGTTCAATAACTTATTGACTCCTATATATATATATATATATATATTTGTTTCCTCAAAGTTTGGTCGCACCAAGGCAATACATATTCTTTGAAACACATGAAAATGTTTAATTAAGTTATAAGGACTCCAAGAGTGACCTTAATCCTAATCTCCAATCTCGTGTGCAACATTATATGATATGCTCTTACATCACACTAAGGTCTCGTTCTTAACATCATCTCAAAACAAAAGAGATACGAAAGCACTTGTCTGACATCTTAAAGAAGTACATGGCTAGGAGCATTATAAACTACACATGAACACAAGTAATCTATATTCACGAGGATCCCATATCTTTGCATTTCACGATTCCGCATAAGAAATTTTCTTTATTCCTTAATGCCATAAAATGACATAGCAAGGGATTAAGGGACAAGATTACAGTTTCTAAGGTTCTCTAGAATCAACATCTTCAACTCAACTTCATATGCAAGGAGTTAAATTATAGTTTTCTTCCCACAAGTTAACATCCTAATCCACTAGGGTTTAGTTTAATTCCACTTTTTTTTCACCCAGGGATTAAATCCCTATTATAGATTTGATTTAGGTTGAAATTTATTTACCCTATAAACCCTCCGTAAAATATCAACGCACTATAATGTCACTAGCCAAAGATAGTACATATAGCTAAGAGGATCTATTCCTTAACAAAATTTAAAGTTATAGAACCACTATTCCACTAGCTCCATGATGTCATCTAGATCTCACAAGAAATTCATTCGATGCAGAATATTTATTTGACTGTGTTACTCCTATATGTCTAGTTTGTGTCAATGTCACTAAACGTACCTATTAAGACGATAAACCCCCTTTTCTTGGGATCTTATTTTCCTAAAATAGGATGTTCCATTGAGTGTAAAGGTTCTTTGAAAGTCATAGTTTTCTACGCTAAGGGATTAACATCTGCAGGTTAGTTATATATAAAAATTTTGAACTAGGGTTAACTATTGTGGTTAGGTTCCTTTATTACATTTTCAAGGAAGAAGCACAACACCAATTATTAAACCAATAATTGCACAATGAAAGTTCACTACAAAGTATTAATTTCAATTCCTTTTGACATTTGTATTTCACTTTTACCATAAAAAATTTTGGGATCAAAATAACATCCATGAAAGAAATACCAATTTCTCAAGCACTTAATAATCTAATGACTTTTACATACTACCAATTTCAACAATAAGTCTTTCAAAATAATACCAAAAATAAACAATGAATTACTCAATGCCTTTACGTCATCATTCTTTCATCCTGCAAAAACCACGTGAGCATGATATCAGCGATAATTTGCTGGCATGGCATCCACCCTAACCTAACATAAGTATCATTTTTCAGTTTCCCATTTACATATGATAATAATTACAATTTGTAAATGCAAGAAAAGAGTTTAGAGACATGTATTCAATGCATTTCATTTCACTTCACTTTGTAACCTAGGAGAGAGAACGAGAAGGGAAGAGAGAGAAAACACCATTTTGTCAAAAGTTATAATACACACAAAAAGTTACATTAAAGTGTTTTAAACAGTTATTTACATGTGTTAAAAGTTCCCAGGGTGGTTTGGCAACCCTACGAGGGTCCGCAATTTTCTATTTTTACATTTTCTTACTAGCTACAAAAACATACAAAATGGGCTCAGAGGCTAAGATACCACTTCCAAAATTTATCTTCCGATGAGAACGCACACCACAATCAACTTTCTATGTGTCCCCAGATATACCAAGAGTTCATAGCAACTGACGGAATTGAAAAAGAGTGAACGGTTTGTGTTTGGTGGCTAGTTCTCTGGGGCCACTAATCGTAGTTCACCCAGTTGTAAAGTGACAACAGTTAGCTCGAGGGCCCAAAAAACTGCATCCATAACTAACGTTCAATGGAGGAGCATGCAACGAGACATCTCCTACTAGTTCCCATATATAAAGAGAATTCATTAGAGTCGATAGGACTGCTAGAAAACCATTTTCAAATGGCGACAAGTTTTCTAGAGCTACAAGATGAAATTGGTCTAGTTTGACCTCATCAAACTGCGACCAGAGGCCTACAAAATGGCTTCGCCAAACTATCCCAAAAAGTTCTCTTTCCTATACTGAATGTTCCATGTAATTGTTTAGTATAAACACTAGAGGTTTGTTAAGATGGGAAGTAATTTCTCCATCCAGGTTTCAAATGACGGTTCAAAATGAAAATCAACTTTCTAGATTTAACAACTTTCTACTGTTGTAAACCAGTGTAACAGGGCTCCTATAAGAGCATCAAAAGGATGTCATATGTTCATTTCGGGTCAAACCAAAGGTCAAGGTGACTCCTCGTATACCAAGGTACATGAATGAAACTTCACATCTCATTTCCAGAGTTGCGAAGGGTACTTAGTGAGTCTCCAAAAATTACAAAATTTAACTATTTAAAACAAAGGAGAAGGTCAAATATCAATGGGGAGTCAAATTCGTCTGGTCGATAAAACAATATTGGAGCGATCAAGATGGGTAAGATTTTTCTAACTCTTCTCAAAGTGAGGGTAATAGTTCATGGTTTAAAGTAGACGAGTCATAATGATGTCGTGAGTTATGACACGACAATTTATTGTTTTGCAACGAGTTGAAGGGAAATTGAACTATATTAAAAAATCCTAATAATTTAAAATTCTATTTAGATGTAAAAGAGAAATAAAACACGTGAATTATGAGAGGTAAGGGAAGAAGAACCATGCCTGGAGAACAAAGTCGGTCGAAGCCGTAGGCTTTGGTTCAGCATCTTGCTTGGGCACTTCGTCAATCCGGTTTACGAGTATCCATAGCTTGACCATTTTGCATACACGTCTACCAGGGAGGTTGCATTGCAAACAAAAACATCTTGTTTTCTATGCCTTGATAAAACAGGTTGATGTGCATGCCAAACATACCATATTCCAACGTGTACAACAAATAAACTCTAATCAGATTGGAAAATTGTTTGTTGCATTGGCTAGGGAGGATCCAAGGCCTTTTAAACAACCCATCTGGGCATATAGAGCAACCAACGTTGTCCCTCCAGCCACCTATATACCATAACACTTGCAACTCCAAAAAAAATTTATACGTCTTGTCCCTTTCCTGTATCAAAGTTCTTATTTTAACACTGGCTAGAGTACTTTGGGAAAGAAAAATATTAGGTTGGAGACCTGTTTGTTGCACACGTCAAACAGTGTGACTTTCCCACAAGGAAAACTATGTCTCTTGTACACTACAAAAAAAAAACACATTTCCAGAGAGCTCTTGTCCCATTTTTTCATTTGGTCAAATGTTGTAACAGCGTACACAAAGCATTAGCAACTACGACATCTGAAAAAGTCCAATATTTTATGCTTTGATGGAAGCCCACTCAGGTCTGGGCGTGGGCTGGGAGGATGCTGGCAAAAAGGTTGTGGAGTCTGGCTTAACACGTACCAAATGTATTTGCTTGAAAGCTTCCAAGGCCTTTTCAACAAACTCCTTTTTTTTGCACATCTTGCCAACATTACAATCCTTAAAACATGTCTCTTTCAGCCATTTTCAAACAGTTCACATGCTTCCACATTTTACATATGTATCTGCCAGGGCACATGCAACTAAAACAAAAAAAATGATTGAACCGCCATTTTGGCACAGGCTGAGAGAAAGCTGGAAGGAAAAATTGTATTTCCACTATGCTTTGATGGATGTGTGTACCCTGCTCCAAATCTCCCACATTTTGCACAGGCTGGAGACTTGTTTGTTGCAAGGTGAAACCGTGTGACTGTCTCTTGAGGAAATGCCCCCACGTTTCCTACACACAGCCGTGACCACGTCCATGAGAAGCTGTCTCATCCTTTCATTGGTGAAACATTAGTAAACCACATCAGCCACCCACCATATTAAGCCATGACCATGTGGAAGGAGGTGAAGCGATGTAGGGGTCGTTATGCCATGCATGGGTGTCTCCATAAAAAAAAATAGACCTCCCTTCAGCATTTACAACTGCAACAATTGTCAAGGAACCCACTCTCTCCCATGGCGGTGTCGCTCACCTCCAACAGCAAAGCCAAAGAAAAAAAAACAAAAAACAACAAAAAGACAATTAAAAAAACATGGAGCTCGAGCTCCCATGCCCTAACTCGCCCCATAGATATCATAGGATTTTTTTTTCATTTATTTATTTTTAATTCCTTTTAATTTATTTACTTATTTTATTTATTATTATTTTTTTATCATAAGAGGAGGCATTACACCCTTAATGTAGACACTAAAATTAGGTCACACTCCCCTTTGGTCCCTCAACAAATAAGCACCCTTCATCACATTCACCTAGCCATGGCCCCCTTCACCCCACTAATATTAATTTAATTAAATTAATTCATTATCCTCACCATGTTTATTATTTAAATATCTTAATTTAAATAATATCTAGAAATACACTTCACCTAGACACCTCATTAAGCCAACTCACCTTAAGACCTATTCTTAGTAAGTTGCCATAATTAACTAAGACTTACTCAAACCCTAAAAATCAATGGCTACATTCCCTCTAACCACATTCCCACATGCTTACAAGAAGCTTCAAGTTTAATATGTAGGTCAACGACACATGATCTAAGGAAATCAAGAGGATCTCCCTAGTTTAGTAAACCTAGGAAATCCCTCCTTGACTGACGCCAGTTACCCCTAACTGTCACCGGTTAAGACGGAACCGCTGTCGGTTACCCTTTTAACCCCAAAACAACCTTATTCTCAAGTTTGGAAGAAGGTTGGAAAAATATTGAAAAAGTTGGCAAACATTGAGATCTTCCAGAGAGATATCACATCTTCTGAGAGAAATTTCAGTGAGAACACGCATGCAAGGACAAGCATCTTTTCCTCCATAGCCATCCCAACAATGATATAATCTAACCAAGTAAAGAGGAATGCACATGCAGCCCAAGCAGAAGCTCTCCTACAATTTGAGATAACCTGCAACCTTTAATCTCTCACTAACACCTCCATCCATCACTCACAGGTGTCCAGGACCAGAATCCAAGTAAGTAAACATTATACTTCTCTAGTTCATTCCATTTCACCATTATATTATCATATTTTGTTTACCTAGTCACCCATTGACCTCCTCTAACACTAACCCCTCCATATACCCATTAAAATCTCACCAAATCCCTCCCAAATCACCCAATACCTCATCCCGACCAACCAAAATCCTTTGTGCAATCACAAAGGAGACCCAAAATCTCATTCCATGTCATTCCCAGTTTTCCACAGTAATTAGTACCTATTACACCCAACCACCATTGGTCACCCTTAACCGACATCAGTCTCTGTATTTTCCCATATAACCCAGAATAGTAACCTTTCCACCCAATTCCACCTCATCCCCTTAATCACCTGTGACCTTCCTAAGACCTTTTTCAGACCTGCAGAGAACCAGAACCAATTACTTGACCTTCAGATCCTACTCTAGCCTAGCCTGTTAGATTAGATCTTTCTTATTGTGTTTTAAGTGAGATACCTAAATAATTTTGAATTACAATAGGATTTACGTTATTATTCACATTAAATTTTTTAAAATAATGGACTGACAGCCATCTAGGAAGTATCACACTTCCCAGATCTAGTACACGCTAGGCAGTTCACTGCACATACTGTTTAACTCTTTCTGGTGGTCTTGATTTCATTAGAGGTAGTTCCTCCTAGCCAAAAGGAAGCTCTCACGATCAGCTGTGGATTCGGAAGTCATACACGTGCAACAACCCATCAACAAACATTAAAACAGGTATTCCTCCTACATCTGTTACCCTATTTGTTTCGTCAATACTTCAAAGAAATGATCTAGAATCAGGTGAAACATTTTGGCACACCTGGTGGGACCATCCAAGGTTCCTTGCATTATATTCATTCCTAGGAAAATTTGTGCGTTTGTTTCCCTTCTGAAAAGCATACACATTAATTTTCTTCCTCGGTAACCCACCCTTTCTTTCTATTTACTCTAAAGGAAACCTTTCTTTTGGTGTAATTAAAAAGAACCATTTCTTTACATTTTCTGTATTGTAGTGAAATAGCATCCCTCTTCCTCTTCATCTTATTATGTCATCCAACTTCACACTTTGATTTGGGTTTTAAAATAAGTGCATTCCATTCTAATTTATCACATTATCTCACATTAATTGAGGGCAACCTATACGCTGGAAGTCATGACAAGATGATGGTTGACAAACAAACTATAGAAAGCACCATTCTTTCTCTTTCTCTCTCTTTGAGTCTTACCAAACCTCACAAAAATTGAAAATACACACATTCTTAAACAAAATCTTACCTAGAAGAAGCTATAGGTGATCACACAATCATGACACAATGCACACCCAACTCACTGCTCTGTCGAGTCATACTTCAAAGCGAGGCCCGCCCACACCATAACATACCTGAAACCTCACCTTTTAGATATCCTTCTTTGTGGGAAGCCATCCTCACCAAAAAATCTATTTCATAATTCATGTGACAGTCCTTAAATAGCATAAGCTAAACAAGAATAATAGAAAAGGCACTCCTAGGATCACATTTTTCTTAGTGTTTCTGCTTGGCTTGCATTTTGAGTTGAGAGATCACGTTCTTCATTTTTCTTGTTCATCCTTATATGCTCTTCACCTGAGTGTGTCTAGGCCTTATCATCATCATTCTTAGAATTATGGGTCTGATTCTACATCAAATTTTAATTCACAACCACTTTTCTTTCATCATTGTTTCAATTTCACAGTAACCATCGTCAGTTACCCTTTAACCGTCGTCGGTTATACCCAACCGATGTCGGTTCTAGGTCCTTTTGTTAACCTACCCAAAAGGACATTTTATTCATTTTCTTCCACTTTTCACAGTCCCTGTCACTTCCATCATTCCCATTTACATTGTAAAACACCATCAAATTTGGCATACCTATCAGATTTGACCTTCTACCTAGTTTTTTCACTCACTGACCATTTTCTACAGTGATTGGCAGCGGTTATGCTTGATCGGCGTCAATTTTCCTTAACTGGAATCGGTTAGTCTATTTCAATTTCCAACCGCCATTTGGTACCTAATCCACTTTTTTACCACTAGATTCATCTATTCCTATTGTTTTTCTGTGTCATTTATAGATAAGCAACCCTACCTGATCAATACTGGTTCACATGGTGTTGACTCGAAGAAAAGCAAGCGCACTCATATTTCATGCCAGTTGTCAACCACTCCCACCTAGTCCTTCACCACCTTCCATTTTATCACCATTAATGGATCCCATCCAACCTATCACTATCATTATCAGAGATGAGGAGTTCACATGATTCCTTGACCAAAACCGTGCCACCTTGTATTTTTACCTTTCCCACTTGTCCACTTGAGATGCCTCGGGTCAGTTAATATACAACATGCATGTATCTATCCCCTCGACTCTCACTCCCACTCCTGCATTGGCCCCATCTATCTCTATGCTTCCTGCATCTACCTTACCCCCAATCGTTTCGTAGCTAGGTCCTATACTTGCTATGAATGTTGCGTCTGCCACCTCTGTTACCCCCGCCACATCCACCATACCCTTGACAACTACCCAAAACGCAACCTCATCTACCCCTAATGTCTCACACATACCCATAGCTACACTACCTCCTCCCATGTCAGTGACCCCTACCCCTTTTCAAAATGTGGTCCTTTCCATTCCACAATCGTTAACTCCCATTGCCACTAGGGTTACCATGACCCTTCCACCTCCATATACATATTATCAGCAGCCTCCTGTTTCCTCCATTATTCACTCCAGGTATGTACCTCCTATTTCACTGCCTTCTTCCCAATCAA
Source organism: Taxus chinensis (assembly GCA_019776745.2). Classification (NCBI taxonomy): domain Eukaryota; kingdom Viridiplantae; phylum Streptophyta; class Pinopsida; order Cupressales; family Taxaceae; genus Taxus; species Taxus chinensis. The sequence continues at coordinate 297,104,431 of CM034147.1, read as the reverse complement.
CCTACATGGCAGCACCATACATTGGAGTGCCACCCCCATTATATGCCCAAAACCAACCCTCTCACACTACAGGAGGCACCCAATTAGCGTATCTTACCAACGACCTAATCAAATTGATGCACAACACTCTCACCTACGATGAGATTTACAACAAGCCCATCCACCCATCCATTCCTATCCACCCATACCCCATGCATTGGGAAATGCCTAAATTCAATTGTTTCAATAGCAAAGAAGACCCGCAACAGCATTTATGGTCATTCAAACACGGGTGTTATCTGATCACTCACGATGATGCCTTGCTCTTGAGAACCTTTCCCATGTCTCTGACTGGACCTGCATTGGATTGGTATAATGGGTTACCTAGACACTCCATATTCTCATTCAATCAGGTATCCCAAGCCTTCTTGGATCATTTCTCTATCAATATCATCAAGAAGGTTACCATGACCGACCTATACTTCACGTGTCAGTATGAGGATGAATCTATCACAGATTTTTTCACTCGCTGGCGTAGCTTGATCAACCAACTCACCTTCTAACTACCACAAACAAAAGTCATTGAGCTCTTCACATGGGCTTGTCCTAGACATATCTCACTGACCTAGTAGGTACAAACCTTCCAAACATTCGATGAAGCATTCACTATGGCATGAAAGTTAGAGATTCAGGCCATCAAAGAGAAGAAAATCTAGTTATGCAATAAGAATTTGACATTCAAGTCGAATGATACCTCTTCTTCTTCCAAGCAATAAACCAATTACTCAAAAGCTAAGGGCACCAATAACGCAGTGGTACTCAAGGCTGGCTCATATCATCCATCAAATCAAGCTACCCCCTCATCTAATCTCTCACCTATCCATACTTTTAAATTCAGACGAGAGCAGTGGAAATACACCCCAATCGGGGAACCTTACTCTTATGTCTTAGAAAAGCTTATCAAAGCCGGGGTCATTACCCTTCCACCTATAAAACCACACACTAGTTTCGACCCTGCTCGCCCCATGCCCACATGGTATAAAGAACATGACTTCTGTAACTATCATCGAGTAAAGGGTCATAGTGATGGAAATTGCATCACTTTCAAAAATATTGTCTAAGAAATGCTCAAGAAAGGTGAGTTAACCATGGATAATCCTAACACACCTGCCAACCAAAACCTACACATCTTCAAGAAACCATTTCCCAACCATGCCCCTTAATCTGATCAAACCGGTGAGACCTCAACTCATGATACCCATTCCCGTGAGGTCCACCCTATTTTTACTGACGTACCTATCACCTCCTAGTTACCCCAAATTCCTTACATAGAGGAAATCCTAGCCCGAAATCCTCCACCCACAGAGGAACACCTTTCATCTCCTTCATCACCTACGGAGGTGTCTTCCGCTAACATCAATACCATTTCACCTTTGGCTTCTCCACTTAGAGAACTAGTACCCAGAGTACCTCCTCCACTCACAGAGGAGCACTCATTACCTCCTTCACCCACAGAGGAGCACCCATCATCTCCTCCACCTATAGAGGAGCTCCCACCATCTACTCCACCTATCATAGACCCAATTGAGATACCTTTTCCTCTTGGTGAGCATTCTCCATCCGCTACCCAAAATCCTGCAGACCTATTTTCAACTCTCTACCCACGGAAGCTGAAGCTAGTCAATTTCCCGTCTCTAAGACACATTTTACGGGAATTTCCATTAGGTCCTCATCAACTCCACATATAGACGTGTTATTCTCATGTTTGTTCGATCACTTAGATTATGTTTATAGATCCTTACTATGGGGACGCCTTTTGCTTCCTGTCTTAATGTAGATGCAGAGGTCACTTGCTAATACCTCCACTATCTACCCAAAAATATTTCGACCAATCGAACCAAACACAACCACCTCTATCACAACTCCTTCCACGACACCTATCATAGCTTAAACCACATCCTTACCCATAGCCTAATCTATATCTAAACCCAAACCCACACCTATGACATCATCCTCGACTAAATCTATTACCACTTTAGGGGTCACCCTGACTACCAGCCTTACTCATCCACCTATCAAATTGGATTTAGCTACATCTTCCAAAGTCAACAACACACCTACTCCAAAACCCAAGAAAAAGCATTAAACCCATAGAAATCATACCCTGGCTATGCCAATCACACCTACATCTGTCCCGTCTTTCTTAGGATCTTAGCTTCCCCACATGGTCAAGAAACCTCCACCCATTAATAAACCAAAAACACAACAACCCATTCCTTCCTCACAAACCTCTAACCTACCAAGATGGCCAACATGACTTATACCCACACCTGCAGCATCTTTACCACCCATACCTCCAATACCCTCAGTTATTGCTTCACTACCCACTACATTTCAGTTACTATCTCTCACACCCCCAGCTCGACCTGCATCATCTACCTTCATAGCACCTTCGTTATCCCCATGGGCAATTCACCCTCTTCCCCCATATGTTCTTCCTTCTATACCTCGTACACCCATATCACATTTACCCAAGAAGGTGCGACCCAAAAAAAACTCCACTACCCCATAATAAGGAATTAAAAACAACCACACACCCTCCTACCCATCCATCTACTATACCCCTACCTAAACAAACATGACCAACACCCAAAACCATGCTAGCACCCAAACCCATAGCTCAACCCGCTCCTCCTCTTCCAAAGACCATTCCTTGATAATTAACCACACCTACACCCAAACCCACATTCAATTCCCATTGCGATCCACTAGCAGGGTCCTATGCCAAAATTTTAACCAACCTCCTTGAGACTTTTGTCATCACATTACCGCCACTCAGACCTTACAACCCCCTCAAACCCAAGCCAAAAGGGTTTGACGATACTAAATTTTTTTCATATCATCATGTGCTAGGGCATGATGTGGAGAACTACAAGGCCTTGAAAACATTCCTTATCTAGTTGTGTCCTCCGGAAGCCAACTTTGATGATGATGACCTTCTTGACAAGGATCCTACTTCACTAACACCCATTCCCTCACTGCCCACTCAATAACCACAAACTCCACCCTCACAGCTCCTAGAGCCACCCCCAAGATTTGAAATTAACATGGTTCACATTAGATAACTTGCCACACCACCACCCAAATGTCATTGTGCCCAACTCACCTAACAGTTTTTTTCTCCATAGGTTTTTTCCCGTCATGTCTTTATACCACTCACCCTACACCTTCTCCATTTCACAAAACCCCTCAAATCAACATGATACACATCACTACACGTGCTCAGAAGGATAAAGGCAAAGAAAAGGAAATTGACCCACCAACTAATCCTATACCTAACATACCATCTGCACCCATACCTAAAATTACTATCCACAGATTTACGTACCCCATTTATGACGGTGTCACACATCGCACCATGCTAAAACAATTACACCAATCTCCCCTCAAAATGTCCTTATATGACCTCATCCAAACCTCAAAATCCCATCGTCAAGATCTCATGGAGGTTCTTCAATCTATTGAGGTTTTACCCAATGACCCTAAACCTGTAGCCTCCATTATCACACCCCATCATGTAGCCTCTCTCACTAAATTACCACCTTCATCTTCACCCCACCCTATTCACCAAGTGGCCTCCCTTAGCTTCTCAGAGGAAGAGATTGCGCCACACCAAAATGATGACCCAAACCCAACCCTCTTCATCCCTGTCCACATCAATGACATACGGGTACACCTTGTGATGATTGATGGGGGCACTATCATTAACATCATTTCATCCCATAAATTTTCTCAAATGCACATACCTGATAATTGCATGCATAAACATCATGTCATGTTGCGTTCGTTTAATGACGCTATCACTTCTACACTAGGCACCATCATCCTCCATGTTTGCATGGTCCCCCTCACTGTTCTAGAATTATTTTACATCTTGGAGGGGGAATTTCAATATAACTTGTTGCTTGGCAAACCCTGTATTCATGTCATGGGTTGCGTTTCTTCCACTTTCCATAATTATGTAAAGTTTGAACGTGAAGGACACACCTATACCATTCCAACTCACCCATCTCCTTTTAAAACATGTAACATGCATTACTAACCCAATGATGTGCTTATACCTATTAATCCGTCTACCTCCACAACTGGTACTTCTTCACCTACACCTCCACTTACCAGTACAGCCACTGCTTCTACCGCACATACCTCCTCCATTCCTACCACTGCCATAACCTACACAGCTGACCCATCAACTTCCTAATCTATTAACTCCACCTCCACATCAACCTCTAACACATCATCCATTCCAGCTACCTACATACCAACCACTGATCCCTTGGAAGGTGTTTTTCAATGCCTCACTCTAGGGGAGTACCGCCTATATAGTGTCAACACATTCCTTACTCCACAAGAGTATGAAAGTCTTCACAAACACCCTCATTATGATCATCGTATAGGAGAACGTATCTTGTATGGTCCCCCTCATGTTTGTACTAGTCTCACCTATGGGGGACTTGATACTACCACTTACACACCTGAACCACCGTCACAAAATCACCCCTTTTCCATTGACTTCCAATCACTTACCAATCGTCGTTTCGCCCACACCTTCATGTGCCAATGTGCGTGGAAAGGTTTTGGTTTTGGATTTTACGAGCAAGGCTTCCATACCGTCATTCCATGTACCACCTGTAAACATAATGACTGTAGTGGTATCAGCTTTCTTGAACCACCTACCAAACAAGCCCACATTGAACTCATTAAGGACACTAGCTCTTCTCCACGTTCTTCATCCGCTCCACCTTCATCACCACCCTCACTGACGGAGTTGATGGATCCTGAATCTATCCCTCGTAACTTTTTTTTTCATAAACACCATTTCCTTGGGGCCTTTGAATTATCAATGTGAGGGTGAGGCCCCTTCCACTCTTCCCTTCTTATATCCTAAAATGATCGATGACAATACACCTTCAATTAACATCATTCAATGTTAGGATGATGAATCTATACTCACCTAACTTGGTACAGAAGACTCATATATTCATCAGTCATTACCTTTTGAGATGTAAACCATGTTGAATGAATCAAATATCAAGATCAACATTCATACTCAAGATGACCCGCACATCCTAAAGATCGGTCAATCTTTAGATGCTGCTGAACAGGAAGCCATCACTTATTTTTTCAAGGATCATGACCATGCTTTTGCTTGGTCTTAGGTAGACATGCCTAGTATTGATCCCACCATAGTGGTCCACAATATCATAACCGTTCCCAATGCCAAACCCATTAAAAAAAATCTAAGGAAAATACACCCTTGCATTGCCCTTCTCATCAAAGAGGAACTTCAGCACCTTCTTTTTGTTTCCTTCATCTTACCCATTGATTATCCTCATTGGGTTTCTAACATTATCCCTATCACTAAGGCGACAGGGGGAGTCCATATTTGAATGGAATTCCATGACCTCAACCTAGCATGTCTAAAAGATGAATTTCCCTTACTTGGTATTGACCAATTGGTTGACCTTACCACTGGCCATGAGATGCTATCACTCATAGATGGTTTCTTGGGTTATAACCAAATCCTAATTTCCCCAGAGGATCAACTCAAAACCTCATTCATCACCCCTTGGGGGACCTTTTACTATCGCGTCATGCCTTTTGGCCTTAAAAATGCTGGTGCCACATATCAACGGGCTATGAATTACATCTTCCATGACATCATGCATCACATATTAGAAGATTACGTGGATGATCTCTTAGCCAAATCTAAACACCACTCCGAGCACCTTGCCATCCTCAAAACCATTTTTAGCCACCTCATTAAATATTCCATTCACCTTTAACTAAAGAAGTGCATCTTAGCGGTCCTCTCAGGAAAGATCCTGGGATTTATCATTTCCCTACATGGTATAGAAGTTGACCTTGCTAAAGTCAAGGCCATTCTGGAAATGCCTCCACCTACTAACCTTTGACAACTTCGTAGCCTATAGGGTAAGTTGCAGTCCATTCGCCATTTCATTTCACAATTATCTGATTAATGTCAACCATTTCATCATCTCCTCAAGAAGGATGTCTCCTTTAAATGGGATGATGACTGTCACAAAGCTTTTGAGGCCTTAAAGTAATACCTTCTCCAACCACCTGTACTCATCCCACCTAAAGATGATCAACCTTTATATCTATACATATCCGCTACTGATCACTCCTTGGGAGCCATGCTCACTCATCGTGATGAACAACATAGGGAGCAAGTAGTTTATTACATAAGCCATACTCTTTTGGCCTATGAAACTTGATACACCCACCCTAAAAAAAATTGCTTAGCCTTAGTGTTCATTGCCACCAAAATCCATCATTACCTACTCAACCACAAAAGCTATGTTGTGACCAACGTCAACCCCTTACACTTCATGTACACCAAACCTTATCAAAATCAGCGTGCCGCACGATGGCTTATGCTATTATCTGATCTTAACCTAGTAGCATGCTACAGTTTATACATGTGTGTGTGTTTGACTGTTACTACCTTTGACCCTGACCCATTACATAGCTTACCCAAGTAGACCTTGCTCCTCTTTCCCCCATTACCCACCTTTCTTTTCATCACATTTACCTTTTATCAAATCACTCACTGATTCTACCTGCTGCCTCGTCAGTTCCTAGTTTGAGGAGGATCACCTTCACCCACACATGGGGAAAACACATCTTATTTTTGTTAGCGTCGCTTACCAATACAAGCTACGTAAGAAAAAGGGGGAAAATGTAGACATTAAGATTAGGTCACACTCCCCTTTGGTCCCTTGATAAATAAGCACCCTTCATCACATTCACTTAGCCATGGACCCCTTCACCCCACTAATATTAATTAAATTAAATTAATTCTTTATCCTCACCATGTTTATTATTTAAATATCTTAATTTAAATAATATCCACACATACACTTCACTTAGACACCTCATCAAGCCAACTAGCCCTAATACCTATTCTTAGTAAGTTTCCATAACTAACTAAGACTTACCCAAACCCTAAAAAGCAATGCCTACATTCCCTCTAACCACATTCCCATATGATTACAAGAATATTCTAGTTTAATTTGTAGGTTAATGACATGAGATCCGAGGAAATCAAGAGGATCTCCCTAGTTTAGTAAACCTAGGAAATACTACCTTGACCGACGCCGGTTACCCCTAACTGTTGTTGGTTAAGATGGAACCGCCGTCCGTTACCCTTTTAACCCTAAAACAACCTTATTCTCAAGGTTGGTAGAAGGTTGGAAAAAGATTGAAAAATTTGGAAAACATTGAGATATTCCAGAGAGATATCACATCTTTTGAGAGAAAATTTTAGCGAGAACATGCATGCAAGGAATGAGATCAAACATCTTTTCTTACACAGCCATCCCAACAATGATCTGATCTAACCAAGAAAAGAGGAATGCACATGCAGCCCATGCAGAAGCTCTCTTACAATTTTATATCACCTGTAGACTTTAATATCTCACCAATACCTCCATCCCTCACTCACAGGTGTCCAGGACCAGAATCCAAGTAATTAAATGTTATAATTCTCTGGTTCATTCCATTTCTCCATTATATTATCATCTTTTGTTTACCTATCCACCCATTGACCTCCTTAAACACTAACCCCTCCATATACCCATTAAAACCTTGAAAAATCCCTCCCAAATCACCCAATATCTTATCCCGACCAACCAAAATCCTTTGTGCAATCGAAAAAGAGACCCAAAATCTCATTCTATGACATTCCCAGTTTTCCACAGTAACTGGCACCAGTTACACCCAACCACCGTCAGTCACCCTTAACTGACATTAGTCTCTGTATTTTCCCATATAACCCAAAACAGTGACCTATCCACCCAATTCCACCTCATCCCCTTAATCACATGTGACCTACCTAAGACCTCTATCAGAACTGTAGAGAACCCAAACCAACTACTTGACCTTCGGATCCTACTCTAGCCTAGCCTGTTAGATTAGATATTTCTTATTATGTTTTAAGTGAGATACTTAAATAATTTCGAATTACAATAGTATTTACTTTATTATTCACATTAAATTTTTTAAAACAGTCGACTGACAGCCATCTAGGAAGTATCACACTTCCCAGATCTAGCACATGCTAGGCAGTTCACTGCACATATTGTTTAACTCTTTCTGGTGGTCTTGCTTTCATTATAGGTAGTTCCTCCTAGCCAAAAGGAAGCTCTCACAATCAGTTTTGGATTCAGAAGTCATATGCGTGCAACAACCCATCAACCAACATTAAAATAAGTATTCCTCCTAGGCCCATTACCCTATTTGTTTCATCAATGCTTCAAAGAAATGATCTAGAATCAAGTGAAACACTTGCACCAACAAGACGATCCCTAATTTTTGAGGCTACTGGGTGAGCTTCTAGGTCAAATTCTTGACCATGTCATCTATTGTTTTGCACTTTGTTTACAAGCTTCCCTTTTCTACCTCCGAGATATGTAGATTTTATTAGAGCCAAGTGACCTCTAAATTTTTGGAATCAACCTCTTATGGTAGGAGCTTTTTCTCCTAATCGAGTGAACTAGCCACAACCTTGGATGTTTCCAGTTCATACTCTAACCTCTTGGTTTCTACTTGAGAAGCTACAAGAGCTTCTTGTGATGCCACCTCTTTTAACTCCTCCTAGAGTTTCTCTATTTCCTTGTTGTTACCTTTGATTTTGGTATTGAGGTGGGCTATTGTGCTATGTGTATGTAGGAGTTTAGAATTTGTTTTCTTCATCTTATTGTTGATTTTGAGGTAGTTGGTGTTGACTATGGTAGCTATTTCACTCATCAATTTCACCTTATATTTATGTTGGAACTGTTTCAGGTCCATAAAAATAGCATTGATGGAATAATCATAGGGTTGCATCTACTAGGCGGGTTTTTGGACATTGGGGACCATATAAGATATGGTCAGGGATCCCTGTTGATGGTCATATAATGAATTCATTTTCCTTATGGCTCCTACTACCATTTATTTATTCTTCTGCTTCTCCTTCCTTTTATCTCAGGCTACCTTGGCTACCTCTGCTTGGTTCAAAAACTCTGAGGGAGAAGGGACTATCTCTCATGCAAATGGGAACCCTGTAGGTAGGCTGTAAGGGACTATAATTGGTTGCGGGGATTGATAATTTATGAGAGACAAAGGAGGGCCCCTCATAACTAGGGTACATAATTTTGGAATGTTGGTGGGAAGTGGAGGAAAGAGAGAGGATCCAAAAGGAGGTAGAGTCTGGGTTGGAGTCATTAAAACAAGGACACCTCCTACTGGGGAAGTAAAGGGCAGAGGAGATGAATGAATGGGAGGAGGTGAAATGGTAGAGGAATAAGAGGTAACAAATAATTTCAAATTATTCCTTGGAGGACTTTGTGGGACAACACCTTCACTAGTGGTCATGGAGGGCGAGACCGATGGTTGAGTTGATGTGAGACCCTAAACTAGTTCTAGCACAGGTTGTGCTACTGACTCCTCAATCTGAGGGTCTGATGGTGTTTGAATTGTGGGTGTGTATCCTAAAGAATCTAGTTGGGGAATGGAGGGAGGATCCTATGGAATCATCTGCTATTGATAAGGGCTAAGGGATTCCACCTTATGTTACACAAATTATTCCTTAGTGATCAAAACTTTCTCCATGTTGTCCATCTCGGTCCCATGCTTAGCATGCTAGAAATCTTCCCACTACTCATCAATGGGAACTTCCTCAAAATTGAGGGTTGTTTGTATAATTTATTGACTATATTTATGAGAGGCTTCAATTTTATTAGCATCCCAACCCTTAGTATGAAATTATGCCCTCAAGCCCTTGGTCATAGTTATGTTGGGGTCATACTTGTACCAGATTGAGTGGAATGATTCCCATAGTGGAATTGGGATGTCTTTTACCTTAACATATTTATCGGGAGTGTCTTCCTAAGGAGATATTTTGTCTTTAAAACATATTCTACTCTCATCCTAGATGGATTTAAAAACTCTATTTTGGGATGGGGTGCAAGCCATCTATCTATCTGGGTCATATCTCCAGTTATCTTGAATGAAGGCGAAGCCCTAAGAAGCCAAATTCTATGTGAGAAGATGTTCTACCCTGTATTTGATGATGTTAATCTCTACCTTATTCAAGGGGAGGTTGAACATTGCCTTATTTTTACGGGTAGAGCCATACTCTGTGTTAAGTAGTGCTAACTACATGCTCACTTCCAAACCCAACACTCGCTCTGTGACAATTCTTGGAAGCATGAAGGATTCATCTCAGTATCCATGCAACTGGATCATTAAATGTGATTCCTTGAAGAAATAGTCATAGGGATGCAGGGGTCCATTGGGATGGCTCAAAATGAGTCTTTCATTTTGTTATTGACCCCTTCTAGGTCCAATTCTTATAAAATGAGTGCAACAAAGAATTTACTGAATTCATATACGTCTGAGGAATAGGACAACACATGAATCCATACAGATACCAAAAATATCTTCTAGGGGTCCAACTCCAGGTCCCACAACTTTAGGTGCATAAATTGGCCAAGCAATTGGGAGTTCTAGTATAAAATGAGGTGGAAAAAATAGGAAGAGTACCTAAAGGTGGCTTTAATAGGGAACATGGCCAACAACTCGTAAATGGAGTCTGAAATGACCTCGATGAAGTTGAATAGATATTCATGTTCACTTTTCATGGATCTCATCCAGAAAAGGGCTGTAACTTTCCATTCATGCACATTTCTATCTGATTATTCACCAAAAACGAGTGCCAACATAGAACAGGCATCCTGAGAATCTTGCAAGAACATTTTAAGGGGACTAGGAATACCAGTGTCCAAGAGATTCTTGAATCATCTTGTCACAACTCCCTGTTGATGAATGTGGTTTTGTGTTGGCATTGAACCCAACCATTTTTGAGCTCAGGCATATTATAGAAACTAGTTTTTTGGTCATAGGATAGGGCCAACATATCTCAGATGTCCTGTGGTGAAATCGTAACCTAACATGCTTGTACCCTTTATGATGTGGGAGGAAGGTTCAAAACAATGCACACACATCTGTATATTCTCATGATACAAGTGCATGAGAGGCACCATATATTGTGTGAGTATGGTTGTCAAAACCTTAGATCCAAAAGACTCAGAATCCCCAAAATTCAAAAATCTAGTGTGGGCTTCCTCTCTCAGGGCTTTTGACTTCTTGGTGTGGAAAGGATCGAAGACCTCAACTGTGAAATCCGTTACCATGGAAAAGTCACTGAAATGCATTCCACTATCATAGAATCTTAGCCTCAGGTGGAGAGAGTGGTGTGGCACAGGTTTCCCTGCATAAGATTTCAACTTTGGTAGGCAACATGATGCTGCCATGGTTACTCTAGAACTACTAAAAGCTCTTATTTTTTATTAGGGAGTCAGGAACTCGGGAAAGAGGATTTTAGCATTTTGAATAAGGCTTTCATATGCTAAAATATTACCTTAAATAGCCTCCTCAACTCCCGTGAAGTAAAGGCTCATGCATAAATTTGGTCACATCATGCAACACCACCTTGGTCGAATGACCCCTAGCACCAAATTTCTCATTTCCCAAGATATTTTTCTTTAATTCTCCAATCCTTTTCATTAATTATCCCAAAAATACGTTGGATCATTTACTTTGGGGAAACATAGGAAGGTACACATCCTTCAAAACTTTCAAAAAGGGGTGGAAGGGTCTATGTAGGAGACACACGTCCAAAGACACTTATTTGAGGGGGTGAAACCACCAAACAAAGAAAAACACAAAAAGAAGGGACTATACATATGATACAAACTTACAATACAAAAGACTAAATGGAATGGCTTAAGGTGGATCCCACTGACTAGAATTTCCAAGGGTTCACCTTCCATAGTCTTGAGCTCAAAGGAATTGTGTTTATTGCATGTAATGATGTTGAATGGGCCTCTCTAGAGGGGTCAAATTTTCATTGATTTCTAGGCTTGGTAGATCTTGCATCCCACTTCAAAATGAAAGTTCTGACTTGGAAATCAGGTTCAAAAGTCTTATGATCAAACCAAGTTTTGACAACCTGATGATGGATGATCATGGATTCATGGGATGCCTTCCATTTTTATTGAAGCTCTATTAATTCTGCAAGTCTTACTTGCATCTCTCCATCTTCTTTGATCTCAATTTGTTTTAATAATTGCAATGTTGGGAGCCCCATAATGATAGGCATCAGTGTACTTTTACCATAGACCAATTCATATGATTAGGCCTTGAGGATATTCTTGGGCATGATTTGGTTGGCCCATAAGGCTACCTTGATGTGCTCATGTCATAACCTCTTATGCTCATCCCCTATTATTTTTATAAGTTTGATCAGATTCTTGTTAGTGGATTCTGTCAAACCGTTACCCTATGAGTAGTAGTTGGAACAATTTTTTAGATAGATTTAATGCCTCATTGTGAATTCAAATAATTTGGCGCGTGGAAAATGATTTTCACTATCTAATATGATTATGCAGGGGGGTCCAAAGTATGTAGTGATATCTCAGAGGAGCTCTAGGATCATATTCTCTGTGGCTTCCTTCAATAGAACTACCTCTGTCCATCCAGTGAAATAGTCTATGCTTGTGAGAATCCACTTGTGACCCACACTCAAAACTAGATTAACCATTTTAATGAAATATATACCCCATTGTGCAAATGGATCTTCAACTATAATAGGGTTAAGAGGTAATGTGAAATTTCTCTAGAAGTGCATGTAGAATTCGTAGATTTTGCACTTACACACCATCGCATAAGAATCCGTAAACAAGTTGTGCAAAAATTATCCTTCATGGAGGACTTTTATGGATGTGGTTTTGGCCAAAAAGTGGCCTCCCGAGCTTCCATGATGTAACTCATGTAAGACCCTGTCGGCCTTCTCATTTTTAGGAATCTAAGTAGGATCCTATCAAAGTTCCTTTTGAAAAGGAAATTATCAATAATGATAAATTAGGCTCCTTGTTGTCTGTAATATATTCTATTTTTAAGAGGAAGGAGAATCGGATACTCACTTTTCTGCATGAAATTCATCCTATCTGACACCTAGTATTCAGATTCGGGTAAGTGCATGGAGATGGGAGAAAAAAAGGGGGTAAAAAAGGAACACCTTTTTCCTAAAATAAGTGAAACATGAACTTCATCGAATAATTCGGCATGCCTAAGCTAAAAATTCAAAAAAGTGATAAGAATAAGTACCATAGAGCTTGGAATCTAGTTTCTAAACTACCTTTTTTTTTAAATGGTTGAGATTAAGAGGTTCAAATGTGGCGCGCACACAAAGTATGTCTATTTTTGTGTCAAAAAGATAAGAACCTATTGTGTGTGCGCGCCCCCATTTTTTGAGCTCTATAAATTTTATTTTAAATCCCTTTCGTAGAAAGTTATCTAAGACCATGTATAAGGTCCCATTAATTTTTCATAATTTTTGGATGAATATATAATTTGTTATTAATTTTCAAAGTGTACATATCCCGAAAATGAAATATTTGTGTGTGCACCCCCATAAGTTTGAGGAAAAAAGGCATTTTTTAGTTTTATTTTTTTGAGTGTGTGTAGAATGGATTTTTATAAACAAACCACTTTAAAAAAAAAATTGGATGAAAAAATTGTAAATTGTGCACCAAAACGTATGCATATGTTTTTGCAAGAAAACAAGGCAATAGTAAAAGAAATTATGGATGAAATCCTTAAACTAATCGTATTTTAGAAAGAAATATATTGTCATCAAGGTAAAACTGAGCTTGACATCGTAGTATAATTTTTTTTTAATATTATGTCTTAATGCATGAGATAATGGGGTGCACACTTGAAATTTTGATGTTTTTCTGTCAAACACGATTTTAATCACGCAGAAACAATACAAATCTTTAGTTTAGAAATCCAAGGAAAATCCAAGCCTATGGATTGGGAATTTCAAACCCAAAATAGATGAAACGTGAGTGCGCTATAATGCGAGTATGATATAATGCGCTCATGTTTCTATGTGTTATGTGGTATATGTTTTTGTGGCATGTTTGTATTGACTAAAATAAATGTTTAAGTATATGTTTTTCTTTTATTTAAAAGAAAAACTTATACTTTAAATTTATTTTAGTCAATATAAGATGTTAGGGTCACTCAGTAGCTTATAGAAATAGTCTCACAGCTCCATCTGTCATAGTTTAGAAGATAGTTTTTCAAATTCTAATTTGCTTAGTACACAGATATTTTTCAAGATTTCAACATTCAACATTCAATCTTTTAGGGTTTAAATTATACAATCGATATCTGTTTTGTGAAAGAATATAGTAATTGTTTAGGTTTTGGGGCCTTCTGGATTGGTTATTGACATTTGTAGGAGTGTTTACAAATATTTAGGAAAGGTTTAATCATTCAAGGGAAATCTTCTCAACAATGAGTTTTCTAGGTGCAAGGAACAAACACTCTAATGGTGAAATTTGAATTCTTTGGATGATTTTGGGAGCTCCGTAAGGAGTTAAGAGGAATATAAATAGGCAATGGAAATATATGTGAATCCTATATATCTTTGTAACATCCATTTTTCTCTAAGAATTGAAGGTTTCATGAATAATTTCAAGATAACGTAGTTACCCATTTCAGTTCCAGAAAAAAATGGCCCTAAATTTGTAAGTACTAAAGATATGATCACCACATGGTGATAGGTTAATATTTATAAATGTTGATAAGTACCTCTGGGAATTGGTATTATCATAAATATACTATTATGTACCATGGTTAAGGATCTCATGAGGATGAGGCCAATTTTTGTGAGTTGAAAACACCTTCCTAACACCCCATATTGTGTTATTGAGTGACAAAACTTGTAACATGAACTTTAAACCCTAAGCCCTAAGCCCTAAACCATAAAATATAAACTTAATCCCTAAACCCTGAAACCTAAACCTCAAACCCTGAGACCTAAACCCTAAAACCTAAACCCTTAACCATGAGCCCTAAAACCTAAACCCTTAACCCTAAGCCCTAAACCCCAAACCATGAATCATAAACCATAAACCCTAAACACTAAACACTAAACCCTGAGTTATTAATCTTAAACCCTAAACCCTAAACCACCTTAAACATTCAACCCATAGCCATAAGCCCCAAGCCTTAAAACCTGAACCATGAGCCCTAAATGCTAAAACATAAACCCTAAACCTTAAAACCTAAATCCTCAACATTGAATCCTAAACCCTAAACCCTGAACATTAAACCCTAAAACCCTAATCCTTGAATAGTTCTGAGCTAATCAAATACCTTCTAGGATAGTTCAATAAATATATTAAGCATATGGAGGTGATGTCATAAAATCTTGGAAGTGTTGGAGGTAATTTAGGAAGATTTAGGAATATTGTTTAGGGCTTAGAGCCTAGGGTTTAGCGATCAGGTTTTAGGGTTTAGGGTTTAGGGTTTAGGTATCAGGGTTTAGGGATTAGGGTTTAGGGTTTATGGTTTAGGGTTTAGGGTTCATGGATCATGGTATAGGGATTAGGATTTAGAGTTAAGGATTTAGGGTTTATGGTTGAGGGTTTATGGTTTAAGGTTTAGGGTTTAGGGTTTAATGTTTGTGGTTCAAGTCTCATGGTTTAGGGTTTCAGGATCTAGGCTTAAGGTTTGAAATTTATGGTTTAGGGTTTAGGTAACATGATTTTGGGTTTAGGGTTTAAGGCTAAGGTTTTAGGGGTTAAGGTTTAGGGCTAAGGGTTTAAGGCTTAGGGTTTAGGGCTCAGGTTTTAAGGTTGATTGCTTAGGGTTTAAGTTTTAAGGTTTAGGGATTAGATTTTATGGTTTAGGTTTTAGGTTTTGGGTTTTAGGGTTTAGGGTTTAGGTTCTATGGTTTAGGGTTTATGGCTCATGGCTTAGGGTTCAAGGTGCTAAAAATAGGGTTTAGGATTTAGGGATTAGGTTTTGGGGTTCAATTTTTAGGATTTAACGTTTAGGGATTACGACTTAGGGATTGGGTGTAGGATCAGATGATACCTCTCCAGGTGTAAATCCTTTCTTGAGGATCATATTCATATTTGATGTATCGCCGTCAAAGAGGTAAACTCCCCTATCAAATTGGTTATTCAGTATGACGTGGAAGATGAGTAAAGAAAATGAAAGTTGGAGAGTTATATTTCATTGGTAATTAGTACTAAGTATCAACAAGACTAATATGGCTTCCAACTACTTGACTAGGAGGACATGAAAATATTAGGACTATATTTCCTAGTCTCATGCCTATAACCATCATTGAGTTTGCTTGTGCAAAACAAGCATAGAAATAGGGGTATGACTAAGAAAAAAAAGAGTTATCAATCACCTAATAAATATTTCTTGTTTAGTTCTAAATGGGATTCAGTTATCCTCTGGCTTAGTGACCTTCCATTCATTGGTAATTCCTTCTATGATAAACCCATGGATATTTTCAAAAGTTCCTTAAAAAAGGTAGGGTTAGTCATAAATCCTAATGAAGGCTGTCAAAACTATATATTCACAAAACCTCTTCTTCCTTTAAATTTCCTAGTTTATCCCAGTAATGATGTCTCCTTGTATCCAATGATCAAAAACTACTGGGCTCTATGGCAGGATTGGACATTCAAGAATCATCGACTGTATGAATCAAAATTTTGTTGAATCTAGAGAAACATTCTAAAATGTTAGAGTAATGCATCTTGGAAAATAAAATTGAACCTCATAAATCCTCTCAAATTTCCAGTCGAGGCCGTGTTCCTGGTCCTATTTTTATATCTGGTTCTAGCCGTGGTCATCAGTGCCTGTGGAATTATTCCCATTTATATTTGTTCTAATGCAAATGGCAGTGGCAGTGTTTGTGGAATTCATTTGGTGCAAGTTGGGGTTGTGCCCTTGTTGGGTTTTCCCCATGGCGTCATAGGTAGCCTTTCTGGTATTATCGGAGAGAACTCCCCATGCTTGTGTGATAAGTTTAAAATCTCCCTAAACTCTTGGGAACTTATTTTTATCAGGATGCAATCATAAGGCTAGTTTTAACAGGTATTAATAAAAAAAGAAAACAAATTTTACTGGAATTACTTACGAAATACATTCCTCTGATTTGAAATTATCTTTATAAATGAAATTCGGCTTTCTAAGCTCTCTGTATTTCCTAAATTTGGGTCGAATTGACATTTTGGACCTCTGAAGGTGTGAAGAAAATGACAAGTCCATTTCCTTGAACATTTCTTGAAGATAATTTAAATGAAATGAAATTTGGAATTTAGAGGTGGCACGTGGTAGACATTGATTTTCCTACCACCAATTTTGAGTGATGAAACTTCTAATATGAAATTTAAACCCTTAACCCTAAACCTTAAGCCCTAAAACATAAACAATAAACTTAAAACCTTAACCCTTATACATAAACCCTTAACCCCAATCCCTAAACCCTAAACCCTAAACTGTGAACCCAAAACCCTAATCCCTAAATCTAAACCCTAAACCATAAACCTGTTGGTTGGATATTTTGTCAATCCAAAATATGAGGTTCAACCATAGTACATGGGATTAAATCCCTCCTCAAAGATAGGTGAGGCTGCCTATTTATTACTAATCTAAAACACAACATAAACTATATATACAGTATTCACACTAATCTAACCATTGGGGTTGGGATAGAATCCCGAGATCCATATCCACACGTTGGGAAGATGTCGTTTTTATAAATGGACAGGGTCGGAAATTATTACAATGGAAGAAACACAATGGAAAGGAAATGAGAGGAACGTATTTTCTTTCGAGTAAACACAGAGCACGAAATAATCATACGAGCTTTAGATAACAAATGTAATGTTTGAAATGACTAGGATCATCAAGATACTAAACAAGGAATAGCTTAAGATTGCGAACATAAGAACAATATCTTAAGAAAAATGCTTCTCACAACACAAAGTTTGCGAAAACAACATCAGCTTCTATTCCTCAAATGATTAAAAGAAAACACAAAGTTTTTCTTCTTTACAATAGCTCTCAATATTCCAAAAATCTCAACCTTTTGGAATGTACATACATCCCTTATTTATAATAAGAAGAGTTGAGAGAAAATAGGACAAACCCTATAAAACAGTCTTTTAAAAAGAGTCCTATTTTGCTTGGCTCTCACGCAGGAGACCAAGTCACAATATGATTCAAAATGTGACGAAACAGAAATGAAAAAGACATGTCAATTTCAAGATTGAAATGACACTTCGCATCAAGACTTAGTCTGAATCGTCATCTTTTGCTTCTTCATCTTTCTCTTCCTCCAACTGAGCTTGTTTGTACCAAAATTCTTGGAACTTCCGGATTATACCTTGCATCTCATTTTCATTAGGGGCAGTGGAATGATTACTCAAGACTTCACATGTTTCGTGAGTGTCACTGGCACTACCGGGAAACTTTCTCAATCTTTTGTTGAGTTTTCTCAAGGCCTCCAAAGAATGTTCAATCTTCACAAACCTATCGATGATTTCAATACCAAATCTGTGAGTTTGTTCATGCTGAATAGATTCTTGGATTTTGTTTGAAAAGATCATCGGCTGGTAGGATGCTCGAGTTTCCAACTTGACACTTTTGCACAAATTTTTAGCAGTTCTTCTTCTAGGTCACTTTTGCCATCAATCAATTGATCTCTTGATTCTCTCAATTTACCACAGGATTCGTTAAGAATATTTACCCTGAACCTGATGGCTTTGGTCAGCTGGAAATGCTTATCCGCATGTGGGATGATGCCTTCTTCTACCAAGATGCATGATGGAATTTGCTATAATACCTGGAGAGCTTCAAAATTCAAATCAAGGTGTCCAATTTCTTGGGAGAAATCATCATCCATCTTTTCTCCATCACTCTGTATATTCCCCAAAGATTGATAGACTTCCACGGTGTCTTGAATCACTTCTTTCCCCTGTTGGAGCAGCCTTTGGGTCCATTCATCGACCACCCTTCCTTTTTCATTAATCTTCTCAATTATAGGCACTGATGAGAGATCAACCCTGACAGGGACAGAGGAAGATGGTACGGATTCAAGGGGTTTTGAGAGCTTAAGCAATACTTCAATTAACTGCTCCAACTTTTCTTTAAGCTCATCTCTGCTGTCCTTTGTTTCCTTCAATTTCTGGCATAGCACAGCTATAGCATCCCGTGCATCCTGTTGCGCTCCTTCTGTTGTCACTTCTCCTAGAGCCACCCTGGTTATCTGATAGTCAGAGGCCGTTATGTCCTCTTTGGTTTTGTCAGTCGCGGGAGTGGCAATCTCTGCAAACTTATGCCCCGAAGTGTCCACCAAAGCCCTTGAAACTATTTTGGGTTTCTTGGCTGATTTAGCAGTAGAGGCCTTGAGTGAACTAAAATCAAAGGCTGGTATGGGTACAACCGCCTTCCTCTTCCTCGGAGTTTGCTCAAGTAGCCATTGAGGCGTGTCAGAAGGAGTTGCCACTATTGTAGAAGTTGGTATCATACTTTCAGGGGGAGAGGGATCCACTGGTGGAGTGGGGACAGTTACCAATGTGGTAGCAGATTCAATAAAAAGAGGCATAAGAGGGGGCATGTTGGTAGTTACTTTGGTCCCAGTAGAGAGGGGTGAGAGTCCAGAGAAAATGCTGGCCATGACCGAAGAAGTAGATGGGGAAAGAGGAGGTAGGAGTGGTTGTGAAGGAGGAAGCGCAGATCCTGACTCCAAAGCCTGGGATGTAAGAAATAAGGTCACTTCAGTTGGGCAGTCAACAAGTGGTGAAACTAGAGGCTGGCTTCTTCTTCCAAAGAAATTTCTCCTATCCCTGGTGGTGTTGGTGATTATGGCATATTCACCATTTCAACTGGAGTAACAATTGAAGAGATTTCTCGTTCTTTTCTCTTCTTGACAAACTTGACCTTTATAGGTCCCTTAGAAGATTTTTTTGTCTTTTCCCTTTTTGGAGGGCCCCGCCTCTGAAGCAACCAACTTTGAAAAATTATCATCTTTAAAACTCATTCCCCAAGAGGCGAGCCATGCTTTGGTGCGTGCAAGAATCAGGGCTGATCTATCTGTAACGGAGGCTTTTTCACTGATAGACCAATCAATAGGTGGGAAAACATATTGATCTTCATTCAATCCATCATAGGAAGGATCCAGAACACTTTCATTATCACTAGTACCTTCTGGTATGTCAGCAAGCTCAAGTGTCTGAATCTCAGCAAGTGTTAACCTGCTATGATCTTTTCTTCGGACAGCGACCTCATCATGTAAATCAATCCATATGTCTTCTATGCTTGGTATGTGTGGGTGCAGAGTTCCATATGCCTTGAGGACTCCTCGAAAATCAAACCCGTCTCGGGGCTTCATGTGCTTCTTCAACTTATCTTGAAGCTCATGGACAACGTTCTTGGCTTTCACCACCGTTGAACAAGTATACCTTCCAATAGAAATTGGGAAAGATACAACGGCCTTGTGTTTACTTTGTTGGAACTTGTGAAAATCCGACAATTCCCTGATCAACTCCATCAAGATTAGTTTGTCCCTTGGATATCTGGGCAAACGGAAAGGATCCCCTAGGTACATGACTACTCGAAGATATGTGAACTTCTTAAATTGCAAGAAGACACAACCCCATTTTGAAACTTCAGCCCATGCCTCATAAGAGACTCGTCATTTTCCTCAGTTCGGGGTTTAACCTGCAGATGTTCTCGTAAAAGAAGGCATCGTTTACTCTTCTGAATTGGTCTTCAGACCCTTTTCTTGTCAGCTGAGGAAAATACTGATAAACATGCTCCACTGTCTTGTTCCCCTTGGTGTCCAACCCGGGATAGTTCCTCATCCCGGCCGCTGCATAGGTGACATACGAGGACATATAAAACTTTCCCGTAGATAGGATTGTTGTCATTTGAGAATCTATCTTGTTGCTGATAAGAGTACCCCAATCAATTCCATGTTGATTCTTCTTAATAATGATCATGAACTGGTACATCCATCCTTGGAAAACATTTGATTCGGGGAAACCAAAAACCCGACTCAACAGAGTAATGATATCATTGATTTCCTGAATGAAATCACTTCTGGGAACAAGTCTTGGGAACCTGGAAACAACCGGTTTGGCTTTGATTAGGAACTTCTTTATTCACGTACTTGATGCAATCCTCCTGATCATTGTCCCAAGCTTTTTGGGCTGACTTGAGATTCACATCTCCATATTCCTCAAAATTAGGCAACTTGAGAAGGTCATTGAAGTAACCTCCGTCCAACTTGATTACAACTTCTCCCGCCTGGTTTTTCACAGAATGAGAAGCAGAGTCATAATTTGAAGCACAGGCTAAGATGAACTTGGGGCACTGAGCGGACATAGGGAAACCTGACTGCAAGAGGTAGACCACTGTCAACTATTGATTTCATCCATGGAGTCTGAGAAGAGCTCTTGACCCTATTCCAAAACTCCTCCATATCTATGTTTTCGAGCTCTGTATCCCGGATGTTGTAATTACAGCCAATGTAGGAGGGAGACTCCACCTACCTGAATTTGTACTTCATCCTTCCTGATTTTTCAGTCTTATCTTGTGATGGACCAGGTTTCGACATGAGGAATTTCAGAGGAGGAGAGTGTCGGAGATCAGAAGGTGTTGAACACTTCGGAAAACCTCGACACATTGGAGATGCTCGGAAAGATGGAAAAACCCGACACACTGAGGAGGATGCCGGACACTTCGGAAAACCTGACACACTGAGAGGATGCCGGAGAGTTCGGAATGTCTGATACTTTAAACTTTCCGATATACTGCGTGTTTTGAACACTGCAAAGCACCCTGCGAAACCTGAGAAGAGGGAATGGAAAACCCTTCTAATTGTTGAGTTGAAACATGCAAGTTTTACTTGACTGTTGATATCCCCAATATATTTTTAATTACAATGACATCTTTAGGGAATAAAAACAAAAGTGATTATTCCAAAGGGGTAACCCTAAAACACAAACCTGATTTAGAAAGCAACACCCAAAATGGAAAAGATAAAACCTCAACAACCCTGATAAGAAAAGACAGAAGCCTGGACGAATTCTTTTACACAATTATTCCACAAAAACCACAAACAA
Organism: Taxus chinensis; assembly: GCA_019776745.2. NCBI lineage: Eukaryota > Viridiplantae > Streptophyta > Pinopsida > Cupressales > Taxaceae > Taxus > Taxus chinensis. Next base: position 297,082,382 of record CM034147.1, on the reverse strand, counting down.
AGAATGAAGAAAAATACCTTCAACCAGTTTAAGAAATGATCAAAAACGAGCAATGCAATCAGGCACAAAGGTGAGTCGGGTTTTTGGGTCGAAGATGCATGCACGAAAATCCACGAGGTAAAAAGTACGTCTGGTAAAAATGACGTGGAAATCCGAATATTTATAAGAAAATTCCGCATTTAATACACTTCAGCTGACACGTGCCAACTACCCGACAACTCGGCATTAATGCCATGTCAGCATGCTTGGGACATCCGGAAACCCGACACAAAGGGTTTTAGAGTAATTCGGGTTTCGGGTTGATCGGAAGACACGTGACATGAAGCATGTTGCTTGACGAAGGCCCATGAAACCCGATACTTAGGAGTAAATTGGGTTTCAGGGAATCGGAAGACACGTGACATGAGGCATGTTTTGACGAAGGCATGTTCCGATGTTTGGAAGGTCAGCAAACCTGGACTCGCTTTACTTGATGCGGGTTTCGGGTTTTGGGGAACACACGACATGAAGCACCCAAAACACATGTTGTCTTGCTTGTGAAACCCGAAAACCTAATTATCTCTCTGAAAGGTGATTCTTAGAAAACCAGCTCAAAAATTTTTTAGGGTTATCTTATTTTTGGTGTAAACTCAAAAAATGAGATAACAAAACCCTAAACCCTCAACCCTATACACTAAACCCTAATTCCTAAACTTTGAGCCCTAAACCCTAAACCCTGAACCATGAATCTTGAGGCCTAAACCCTAAATAATCAACCTTAAGCCCTAAGCCCTAAACCTTAAACCCTAAACAATGAACCCTAAATCTTAAACCCTAAACCTGAGCCCTAAACCTCAAACCCTAAACCCTTAACCCTTAACCCTAAGCCCTAAACCATAAAATGTAAACCATGAACCTTAAACCCTAAACCTTAAGTCCTGAATTTTAAACCTTGAACATTAAAAATTGAGCCCTGATCCCTAGACCCTAGACCTTGATCCTAGATTATTGATCCCTAAACCCTAAACCCTAAATTGGTAACCCTAAACATCAAAACCTTAGCCATAATCCCTAAACTTTAAACCCTAAACCTTAAACCCAAACCCTATTTACCCTGAACCCTAAACCATAAGCCATAAGATTTGAATCCTAAACCCTAAATCCTCAACCCTAAATCATAAACCATAAAACATAAACCATAAAACCTAAGCACTTAACCCTAAATCATGAGCCCTAAGCCTTAAACCCTAAGCCCTAAGTGTTAAACCATAAACCCTTAACCATGAGCCCTAAATGTTAAACCCTAAACCTTAAATTGATAATAACAAGTCCATTTGTATTTTTGGTTTTGACATATTAGGATACCAAGTAAATTTGATCATTTTTATGCTCTTTTGAATAATTCTTTTAGGTGCAAGTTGTCGGGAATGAATATTTCATTTGAATAAAATAGCTTGATATGTCCAGTGCTTGTGTAAGTTGGTAATTTGAGAGAATTTTTTAGGTCCAATTTTATTTTCCAAGATGCAGTACTCCCATGTTTGAAAATGTTTCTCCAAATAAAAAAACATTATGATTTAAACACTCAATGATTCCTAAATGTCCAATCCTACCACATACCCCAGTAGTCCTTGATCCTTAGATACAGGGAGATATCATTACTGAGACAAACTAGAAGCTTTCAAGGAAGAAAATTTTCTTGTGAATATATATTTTTGACACATATAAAACTCCTAAAAATGTCAATAACCAATTGAAAAGGACCCTAAAAGCTTGAAGGCTAAATGCTTAAATCCTGAAAAATACTTATGTACTAACCAGATTAGAATATGAAAAACTACATTCTAAACCATGATAGATGGAGTTGTGAGACTAGTTCCTTAAGGTGCAAAGTGACCATGACATCTTATATTTACTAAAAGAAATTTAAAGTATAAAAATAATAAAATATAAATAATAATAAAAGAAAAACTTATACTTTAACATTTATTTTATTCAATAGAAGCATGCCACAAACACATATACCACATAGCACATTGAAACACGAGCATGCTATAACATGAGAGCATTATAAAACACTCACTTTATGGCTTGGAATTACAGAACCATAAAGCACTCCTGTTATAGTGTGACCCTAATTTTTCTTTGTCACATTATAACATGTTTGAGCCATAATGCAAGTGCGTTATAGCCAAAATGGCCAAAAAAACATTTTTGTCCACTTTTTTGCCACCATATTTGTGCACTTACCCATTCGTTCTCTTGAATGCAAAGCACCGCCTTATATTCCTCATTTTTCAGGGTCATTGGATCTTGTACGAGGTATTGGAAAAGACCTCTCCTTGTACCATATTTTTGGGATTTATTTCAACATCATACTCTAAAATCTTAGTGATCTAGTTATCCCTTTTATCAGTTATCTTGCCTACTGTGATGTATTCCTTGACACTAGAGTGTGAAAAAATAACAATGATCTTGATATCGGTAACGAGGTGTTGGAATATTTTTAGACCTTTGACAATGACGTAAACTTGTTTTTCCACAATGGCATTAGTGTGATCAGGCGGATCATTCTAGAAAAATATGAAATGAATCTATAGAAAAAGTTAATCTTTGCTAGGAAATATTGTACTACCTTCTTTTTGACATGTAGGGACAATTCCAGAATGACCACAACTCTTTCTAGGTCAATTGAGATTTCTTCTTTTGAGACAATGTTTCCTAGGAGTTTTCCTTATGGCACTCCAAAAACACATTTCTTCGGGTTCAGAGAGAATCCAAATTACTGACACCTCTTGAATACAACTTCTAGGGCATCGAAATGACCCTCCACTATTTTGGTAAACACCATGAGGTCATCCAAGTATATTAGGATTACCTTGTTAATAAATTATCTATAGTGAACTCTGGATCCTTGAATGCATCACACTGCTAGAAGACTTCTTTGCATAGACACATGGACACCATAAACTAAGTGTTTAAAAAAATTGTTGAATGAATCCTTTGGTGACCTTGAGTGTCAATCATGGAGATCCCCTCTAAAGAGATTGAATCCTTGAAACCAATCTTGTCATGGCTCTCTATAACACTACCACACTGCCATGCTGATTTGGACATCCTAATGAAACACACCATGAACAGTTTGATGATGTAGACTCCACCTAAAACATTATATAAATAAAAATGTAAGCCATGAAATAATTTTTGAAAGGAAATGTTGAGATTATTTGTAAAAATCCTCACTATCACCTACTCCTCAACATATTCTAATGATAGATCCTGTGTCGACTTCACCCTTGTGAATTTGAATTTTATGATTCCTTGACACTTACTATATTTATAAAGGGCAACTATTGTCGGTAAGTGTCAATATTTTTCCTTAGTGGTCCCCAAATGATGATGTTGACTTGAATATTTACCCATCTTTTCACTCCTATGAAAATTTATTTTGGAATGACTTACTATTAATAGTAAGTGCCTACAAGACAACTTACTATTTTTAGTGGGTAATGATTCTTTTCCTGATTTGACTGCACCAACGAGATTTGTTTATATCATTGCCCCTATGCACATTGCTCTTTCCATGATTGCTCCTTCTAGGATGAATTACTATTTATGGTAGCTACCCATATAGGGAGCTTACTATTTTAGTAAGTGATGATTTTTGTTGCTTTCATATACTAACTAGTCAATCTAACCTCCTTTTCCTCCTCAGTGCACACTATCTTCGTCGTAACTGCTTCTGGCCATGAATTACCCAAAATAATAGCCACCCATGTAGGAAGGCTTACTATTTTTGGAAAGTGGGTCTCTAGTGGTTGGTTTATGATGAAACAAACATTTTCAATATGGGTTTTTTTCCTAATAGTATTCTTCTAAAATTTCAACTTGATCTGATGCAAGAAACAAGAGATTTAAAAAAACCAAATTTTTGTTTTGGGGAAATGGGGGTTTGTTCATTGTAGAATGTCTAGGTTGTGCATGGAAAAAATTCCTCTTAAATCATCATGGCATATGGAAAAATAAAATATTTCAATAAACGACATCTCAATCCGTTGAGTATTTAGGGAGATATGAACAATTTCTCCTTCACAGACTTCGAGGGTTTTCACGCAAAATCTCTTTTTTTTTCTTCATTTTTATTAGTTTGAATCCAGATTTATTTGTTCATTTTTTTTAGGTATTATGGAATTTGAAATATTTTTTTTATCAAAAAATGGTGTATGGATTTCTGGAGAAAATCGGACAACATTCCAAGAAGGTATGGAGGTGTGAGGGCAAAGGGTGAAAAATTGACTAAGTATCATTATTTAAAGTTTGAAATGGAAGAGGAGGGGATGGGGTGAAATTTTATGTACCTTTTATACCTTTTCAAAAGGTGAAAATGGTACATGAAATTCCACTTCATCATAGGCTTGACACTTGTCATGTTTTTGTTTGATGAGCAACTTGGGAGAGGGGGCTGAACTGGAGCACCCAGGAGCCGGTTTGAGATCATATGGATGACCACAAAGCTTCTTATGGGTAGGGTGAAATTTTTTGTACCTCATGTAACTTTTCAAAGGTGAAAAGGGGAGATAAATAATTTCCTTCCCCATAGGTTGCCACGTGTCCGATCATGAAATTGACTAAGTGTTGAAAGCATACCTTGGGAGCTAACTTGCGAAGATGATATCTCGAGGATGAATTTATAAGTGAAATTTTATATGATTCTTCCTAAAAAACCATATGAATGCAATGGTGATGGTACCAAGATCCAATTTTGATTGATACACCTTCAAATTTCTCCTTATTTCTTGGGATTTCTTGTTGTGCGCCAAAATAATGAGCTGCCTAGAATAGTGTATGAAGTTTCAAAAAGTCCCAACTTTTCCACCATGTAGAGAATTGAAAATTATTTCCATATGTAATTTTTTTGGATTTAAAATCACTATGGAGCTCCCATAATATTTCTTTGAAGCTCATGCCCCCTTTCATGGTGTATGCTCCTTCAGGCTCGAAAATTCACTTCTAGTGAATCAACTTGAAAACTTCTGAAACTTCCCCAAATATTCCAAAATAAGATTCAAAACATGTTTATCTCATGAATAATCCTCCATGATTAGTTTTAACCTTTATATCCGCTCCAAGGGGATGCACTATTCACAAGAAGGTTGATGATAGCCCTTCACAAAATGGCTCAAAAATCCATTATCAAACAATTTTCTCTAGAAGTTCCTTGAATGATTTTTGCTTCCTAAAAAACCTAGGGGGACACATGAAAATCATGTAGGGGTCACTTTGATGATAGGATAGGTCTGGTACTATGGATGGACTGACCTGGGGGTGTCTTGGGAAGATATGAATTTCAATTTTTTTGACACTATGGTATGGTTGTCCTATTTTTGGGTGAATTTTGCGCATGCAAAAACTTAGGACAACTGGCTCTAGCTTGGGGACACATTATGGATCAAGTGCAATGAGGACATGAAGTGAGAATCCCAAAATCTCAATTTTCTTCATGGAAAAATGCCTTATTCATTGGGCTTTATGGAGTTATCAAAGAGATGTGTTATAGAACTTCCTTTATTGAACACACATACACACACACAAACAAACAAAAGTGGAAACACATGAGAAGGGAAAACCAAAAACAACATAAAAGGGAAATTATATATAGGGGAAGGCATATCTATAGAGGCGGGGAAATAATATACACATACTCAGAAAGGGGTTGGAAAAATTACATGCCATTGTGGAATAGTGAACTTAAGTCTGTCCTTCTAACCACAAAAACTGTTATTTGATCAAACCATCCTATAGTGATGGATTTTCATGGCTTGAGAATAAGAAGAGATATCAAGGATCCAAATTCATACTCATACTACACCAAAAAAATTCTTGCATCTAATGAAATCTTAGTTACCCTCTTGAAACTCTTACATCTTGAGGCTTATTCTTGATGTCCTTCTATCACGAGGTACCATTTATCCTTGTCTTCAGGAGTGGGAAATTTGATCTCTTCATGGATACCTTCTTCATCCTTGAATTACAACATGAGGATATATGTTGAATCTATAATGCCCTCTGAAGTAGTGAGGAAATATTGACTTTCTTCAGCTTCTTTAAACACATCACTTTGTTGCTCAGAAAAAATGCTTTCAAGAGTAGAGGTTACATCATTGTCCTTAAGAAATTGTTGTAGTATGAAGGTATGTCTAAGAAAAATCAGGGATTGGGAGATGGTGAGCTTAATCAGATTTTAAATTCCTTGATAAAAATCATGCACATCCATTCATTGTTGTTTAGAGAAATCATCACTAATATCCATCTACTCGGAGTCCACTTGTTATTATTTCCAAATTTGTAACCCTAAACTTCTTCATTAAGGAATTATTTACCTTTGGGTGTCCATTTTTCCACATGAAATCTTGCTCTGCATTGATGGAGCATTGTGGAGTGGTGGGGAATAAGTTGATCTCGAACATGCTTTCAAAAACTCTTGTAGCTTTTCACTATTTTTCCCAACAAATTTCTTCAATGCAAATCAGCTCGACATTTTTCCCTATTAACATCCCTGTATAGCAGAGATGTTGTCTTCAAGATCGGATGAATTTCTAAAGGATGATTCTGAGCATCCTTCCTTATTTTGAGACTCATGAACATCTTAACATTGCATGACGTGGAAAAAATATACATGCTTTCGCATTTTCGGTCTTTCACTAACCAAGGCATTAGGAAAGACATTAAGTTCATCCATTTACTCCATGTCAACATCAAACATTGGTGTGTCAAAAAGAGGAACACAACGTGAATCATGACTATCTTGCATCTCCATATCTTGAGTCAATATTTAAAGACTGAGTTAAGGATCTTTAGTTTCTTCTACAACATTTAAGATGTCTTGTATAGATGGATCTTCCAAGTTCGCCATAGGATCATCTTCATTCTCATTGAAATAATATCTATATTGTGCCTCCAGGATATGGTTAAAAAAATAATCCATACATTCGTATGATTCATTTAAAGAAACCCTCGAACGCACCTCTTCCATGCTTTGTGCTTCCCAAGATTCACTTTCTTGTAGGTACAGAGAACACTTGATTCACGATATACCTTCTGATAAGGAGAATATGTCCATGCTTTGTGGGAAGTGACACTCCTTCAAGCTCAAAATACATATCATCTTCTTGATGGGAAGCATGGGACCATGTTGGGGCGTAAGTATGGGAAGGATTCTTAATTCTATCTTGATCATTCGTTATTGAATCTTTGTGCTCATATGGAAAATGAAAGACTTCATAATCACCAGTGTTGATCATTTTACTCCTTGGATTCAAAAAGGAAGTGGGTGTCTTCCATTTTTTCATCCATGATTGAATCAAGAAGGGATTTTGATTCTTCAACTATCTCCATTTCTTCATTCATCATTTTTTCATCACTTAAAGGATCAAAATAGGAAGGTAAATCATCCATGACCATCTTGAATTCACCATCTTCGATCCATGATGTAGGATTGATCTCAGCGTGATTCTTCACATATCTCCATTCCATCCATTAATCGAAATATTATAATTTGAGAGGATATTATTCATAATTACTTTGAACTGGTCATCTTGTACTTCTTCATCATTGGTGGAGTCTTTAGAGAGCAATTGAATCATACCATTATGTAACAAGAATATTCCTCTATTGAATATATTATTTCTACAATGGGATGTGCCTCGAGAAAAAATGAATTGATGAAAATTGGTTCCAAATCCATGTCCTTCTCACCATTTTTGAAGGTGTTTCTTTGATTTTCAATGGAGGGTTCAAGAATAATGTCTTCTTCAGGAGCATCCAAGAATATTCTGGGGATGAACACCTTGTAATGTGAACAAACATCAAGATCTTCTGGGGTCCCTTCATCGTTGTCAATGCAAAGTGATTCTATAGTGATCTGTGTGGAATTGCAAAAGTATTCTTTAGTTGATCTTACATCATTCTACCTCTCGTCATATTCCATATTGTTGATTTGATCTTCATTGGAAGGCTCAAGGATAGGATTTTATTCAACAACATTCAATAACATTTTAGTGATGAATACCCTACAATATGAACTATCTTCAGGATCTTCCTCCATAGGAAAAATATCCTATTCTTTTTCCTTGCTATGGTCTACTTCAAGTTTTTCGTACATCTCTTACAAATATTAAACATATTTCAACATTTCGAGGTAGATTTGGGAACTGGAATTTCCTTGTATAGTGCTCATGATTATTTCCATAAACTCAAGTTTTAATACTCCCATTTTATCGTTCCTATATTAAATGAAATCATTCCAAGGGAGGGTGATGAAAGACATGGCTTCAAGATTTTTATTCTATTGTACATAACTGAGAGTATTACCTTTGGCATATTCTTGAGCTTCTTGAGGATTCACACAACATATTGTATCTTATTCATGCATATTTAAACCATTCCTTATCTCCTTATTCACCGAAAAGTTCTATTTTCTTTCCTTTGTTCTAACTGCAGATTATTGCTTGAAGTAGGAGTCTCTTTTACCATTCTCAATTTTTCCTTTTATGTAAGAGACTGGTCTAGAACCATGGCTGATCGACATGATATTCATTTTCTTGGTCAATATCTTCTTCTTATTCTTCTTCTTAATCTTCATTTCCACTCATTTCAGTACTTCACTCCAATCTAGAAATTTCTTCATTGTGATGTGGGAAACAAATGTGACAGGGGTTCGTTCCTTGATGGAGTCACCTTCAAAAATTATTTTATTTTGAATTTTTTTTTTTTTTTTGAATATATACTTTTTGTGTTTTTATATATTTGTATTTTTTAATATTTTTTTGGGAAAATATCATTTCTTGGGTGCACTTGGAAAAATATCTCCCCAACTAGAGTCACCAAAAATTGTTGGTGAGAAAATATGTCAGGTGTGAAAAATTAGGTGTCTCCACCGAATGTTCACGAGGGTTACGCCCCTCTGCATTGAATGGTATACATCTCCCATTATTGAATGTAACTAATCCTAATCATAATATAAATGTTGTTGGTTTTACCAAGTTAGGTCGGGAGATCACGGATAGGGAAAATCCACTGAACATGTGGCAAAGTATATCGTACGGGGGTACAAGGGAGGAAACTACAATGAATTGAGGGAGAAGGAGGGGTAGAATTAGTTAGGGGATATTAATGGCGTGAGTAGGAAAATTGCAGAGTTCAAACATAGTAATCTAGAGTAGTTCAACATTCAATATAGAATAAGGAAACAACCTTGCTACAAACAGTCAGTGAGACAAACCAAACCAGACTATGAGCACAAAGTCTTATATAGGCTCCTCGTCAAGAAAAGACAAAAAGTATTTTCTTATTTATTAACAATGCTTACAAATTTTTATGTTAAGAGGGAAATAGAGGGGAAATACAAGGAAAGTGAGAATAGAATAAATATATCATTGTATTCTATGTTTAGTGATGAATACAAAGCTTCAATGAAGCTACCACAATTCACAATGCTACAAAGTAAAAGTTCTTCAAAATCTAGAATCTTTTGGAATGGAGAAGCCATCTCAATTTATAACAATTTGAATTGACCCCTCACCTCATTAATATGAATCTTCGTGTTCTGTATTCCCTTGTGACTTTTCATTTTACATAAATTAAGTATTTCTCTTATAATTTTGAGAAAAAAATTTACAATTTTAAAATAAGTCACTTAAGTGAATAGGATGAAATACAATGATGAATCCCAATGAAGAATTATAACACAGAGAGAGAGAAAGAAGGGGGAGAAAGAGATAAGGGGGGCCAATGAAGGAGAAGCCGCCTCTAATGGATTCCATTGATCCCTACTAGATGATTTGATGAAACACTCCAATGCAGTGAACTCTAGATCCTTGAATTCCTCACACCACCATAAGACTTCTTTGCACAGACACATGGACACCGTGAACTGAGTATTTAGAAATACTATTGAATGAAGCCTTTGGTGACCATGAGTGTTGCTCAAAAAGGTCCCCTCTGAAGAGATTGAATCTTTGAAACTAATCATGTCATGAATCTTTGCAACACTGCCACACTACCATTTTTATTTGGAAATCCTAATGAAAAACACCATGAACAGTCTGATGATGCACAATCCACCTCACACATTATACACAAACAAACGTAAGCCATAAAATGAGTGTTAAAATACATTATTTATATCCATTGTAATATGCCTCATTGTCACCTACTCCTCGACATATTTTGATGATAGAGCGTAAGCCGGCTTCACCCATGTGGATTTGAATTTCATGATTCCTTGACACTTACTATATTTAGAAAGGGTGACTATTTTTGTAAAGTGTCAAGATTCTGCCTCACCGGTCCCCAAATGATGATGTTGAATTGAATGGTTACCCGTATCTGCACTCCTTCTATGAAAACTACTTTTGGAATGACTTAATATTAATAGTAAGTTCCTACAAGACAACTTACTATTTTTAGCAAGTAGTGATTTTTTTTCCCCTATTTGACCACACCAATGAGATTTGTTTGTATCACTACCTCTATGCACACTGATCTTTCCTTGTTTACGCCTTCTGGGATGACTTACTATTTATGGAAAGTACCCATATAACGAACTTACTGTTTTTATGAAGTGATGATTTTTTTTGCTTTCCTGGACTGGCCAGGAAATACGACCTTGTTTTCCTCCTCAGTGCACATTGTCTTCGTCGAAACTGCTTCTAGTGATGACTTACCCAAAATAGTAGCCACCCATGTAGGAAGGATTACTATTTTGGAAATTGGGTTTCTGGTGGTCAGTTCACGAAGAAACAAACCTTTTTTTGTATTATTTTTTTCATAATACTGTTCCTCTAAAATTTCAACTTGATCCAATGTCAAAAATGAGAGATTTTAAAGAACCAAATTTTTGTTTTGGGGAAATGGGGGTTTGCTCGTTGTAAAATATTTGGGTTATGCATGGAAAAATTCCTCTTGAATCCTCATGGTGTATAGAAAACTAAGAGATTGAAACAAATGACATCTCAATCCGTTGATTATTTTGGGAGATAATGAACAATTTCTCCTTCACGGACTTCAAGGGTTTTCATGAAAAATATCTTCGTTTTTCTTAATTTTTCTTCGTTTGAATATGGATTTATTTGTGATTTTTTTTAGAGTTATGAGGGAATTTAAAATATATATTTTTAGAAAAAAATAGTGTATGTATTTCTAGAGAAAATCTCACAACATTCTGGCAGGGTATGGAGGTGTAGGGGGGAAATGGTGAAAAAATGACTAAGTATTAGTAATTAAAGTTTGAAATGGAGGAAGAGCGGATGGGGTGAAATTTATATCCCTTTCATAGATTTTTGAAAATTTAAAAGTTGACATGAAATTACTCTTCATCCTAGGTTTGACACTTATCATGTTTTCGTTCGATGAGCAACTTAGAAGAGGGGGCTGAACTGGAGCACCCGTGAGCCGGTTTGAGGTCATATGGTGAATAGAGGGATTCTTAGGGGTGGTGATTTTTTTTTTTCACATCATTTCCATTTTCAAATGGGACATGAAATCAAGCCTTCACCACAGGCTACCACGTTTCCCATCATTGAATTGACTAAGTGTTGAAAGCATACCTTGGGAGCCAACTTGTGAAGATGATATCTTGAGCTCCCGAATGAGTTTTTGGGTGAAATTTTATATTATTATACCGTAAAAAAACCCTATGAATACAATGGTTATGGTCCTAAGATCCAATTTGAACTGAAAAACCTCCAAATGGCTCCTTATTTCTTGGGATCGCTTGTTGTGCACGAAAAGAATGAGCTACCTAGAATAGTGTATGAAGTTTCAAGAAGTCACGTCTTTTCAACCATATAGATAATTGAAAATGATTTCCATAGGTACTTTGTTTGTATTTAAAATCACTACAGAGCTCCTAGAATCTTTCTTTGAAGCTCAGGTCCCCTTTCATGGTATATGCTCCTTCAGGCTCGAAAACCCACTTCTGGTGAATCAGCTCGAAAACTTCTGAAACTTCCCCGAATATTCCAAAATCAATTCCAAAATTTTTTTATCTCATGAATACTCCTACATGATGAGTTTTATCCTTTGTATCTACTTTGGGGGGATGCACTATTCACATGAAGGGTGATGATAGCCCTTCCTAAAATGGCTCAAAACTCCATTGTCAAACACTTTGCTCCAAAAGTTTCTTGAATGATTTTTGCTTCCTAAATCACCTAGGGGGATACATGAAAATAAATCAGGGTTCACTTTGATGATAGGATATGGTTGGTACTATGGATGGACTAACCTGGGGGTGTCTTGGGAAGATATGACTTTTAAAAAATTTGACACTATTAAATGGTTGTCCTGTTTTTGGGTGAATTTTGCCTATGCAAAAACACAAGACAACACAACTTAGAGGTGATCCTAAATACACAAGCATGGGTACATCAGTAGAATCATTCTTGAAAAATAAGTATGAGATTTATCCATCTCTTATAAATGAGTTAAATACTTAAATTAAGGTCAAGGAAGTTAACCATGGTCAATAACTCAATGAATGTTTAATTTATTGAGAAAGTGTTAAAGGATTTGAGAGACAAAGAAAATTATTTCCTTAAATTTGAATAGGAACTAAAGACCTTGAAGATTGAGCTGTAACAAGTTACTAACTAGCTTGATGGCTTGTAAAGAAAACAAAGACATCTTGGTGAAGTAGAGCATGAGATATGTCAAGCAATTATTCAAGTCAAGGGTGAAGAATGTGAGTGATTAAATGTAGAATTAAAAACTCTAAGACAAGAACTAGAAAAAGCAAGGAAAAAGGAGTTTAATAATGAGTCAAGACATGTACCTTGTGAAGGATGTTTAGAAACCAAGAAGAATAAAAAAGAACATAAGAAGACTATTAGGCAGCCAAATTCAAGAAGACTATCAAGTAAGTTTCATGGAATTTTATTTTCATGAAATGTTTTTGGGCATAAAGCTAGAGATTGTAGGAGAAGAGTAGATGAAGAAAATACATGGAGAGATTGTAGGACTGAATATGAGAGTAACATAGTATGTTTTAATTGCAAAGAAAAAGGACACATATCCAAGTACTGCCTAGAAGACCCAGTAAGTTAGTTATTGGAAGAAGAAAACTCAAAATGCAAGTATCAGGTTGTTTACTTCATTTGCCATGGACAAAAAAAAAATTCCATACATTTTCATGAGTCACCTAAATATAGCTACAAGATGAATGCATCTAAGAGGAAAGACAAAATGATATTTAGAGGAAAGACAAACTCTATGAGTGAGACCAAGTCATTCATGGTTGAGAGAGATACTGGGAAGAAGAAAGGAAAAATTATATATAAGGTTAAAGAAGAAAATTTAAAAGTTTAAATAGCATATAATTATATGAAGATAACATGGGAAGATGTTGAAGAGACACAAAAATCTAAGACAGTCACAGGAGAAGCTAGTGTAAACAAGACATCAATAGGTGATGAAAAAGGAAAGAAGAAGGAAGACAATTCTAGTGAAAAGGATAAATGATTTATTCCTCAAGCAGTGTTGGAACAAGTGTATGAGTTGTAGCATGTGTTCCTATTAGTTAATCAATAATAAATTGAGAACTCATGTGATGTGGAGGTCACACTAAGGAATGCATCCAAGGATACTAACAAGAGAACAAGGAAAAGGAAAGAAAGAATTGAGTCATCATGATGTTTTGATGACTTTCTCTTGTTCTAAGGTGACATGACAAGATGATATAACTTCTCTAGGATTCTAGAAGTTATACACCAGCTGAAGGAAGCACCGATTGAGGATGATTTCTACATTTATCAAGCTGCCAAGGTATGCATGCGTTTTTCTCCATATTGTAGGTTTAACACATGTTGAAGTTATTGAGTGTCTTCTTGAGCAGTCATGAAGAAAGAGGGTTAAGAATATCTCAAGTTGTGAAAGGATTTCTTATGAGATTTAAATTAATAACATAAGCCTGTAGGTGTGTTGTTGGGTCTGTCATATCAAAATAAGGATATGTTGAACATGTAAAGGTGTGTCAACCATAATGAGAACAAAGTTACCAAGGTCTCAAATGATGTATTTAGTACTTCAATGTCTAAGTGATATGTGCAAATATCTTAAAGGGTCTATTAAGTGTCTAAATTAAGAATGTCTACCTAGGGCTTGTACAAACTATGTTTGAAGCCTAATTGAGTACTTTAAATGGTTTGGGTTATGTTGCGTTCATGAAGTAACAAGTGGGCTCATGGATGTCAAGCACTTTTGAAGTTTGTGCCATAGATTGATGGTCAAGGAAAGTGACCTATAGGAAGAGGATTATATCTAGTCATGATCAGTAGACTATAAGACATTACTATGAGCATTTTATATTGTTAATGCTTATAGAAGCTTCATGAAGAGGATATGAGGATGTTCTTGAATATAGTCTACAAAGTTATAAGACCTATGGAGGCATTTGAAGGTGGATTCATGAAATAAGAAAATTGAGAACACGGTGTCCTGCTTAGGGGGAATTTTTACAATATGTTATAGGTGTAGAGAGAAGATTTCAATCAAAATTACATGGTTCCAATGAGAATACTGGGTTCCATCAAGTTGTCAATTCATAGAAAGAGAATGACTTGAGTCGACAACACAATTCAAGTGTATCTTTATTCTAGTTAAATGTAATTATCTAGGGAGAAACCTTCTAAGTTTGTTATATGGAGTCAAGAGAAAAATTCTGATGAAAAATTTAACTCAAGGAAAAAATAAAATTATTTCATGTCTTGCCCAAGTTTGTGTAGTAATCCCTTCTTCCTCTAAGTTTTAAAAATACAAATCTAGCGCTATGCAGTTGCCAATGACTATTCAAGGTATCTCAAATCAGTCTGGTCTTGAGTAGGATATCTCAATACTCAAGTAAATCATTAAAGGGTATTAAATTTTGTTAGGTGGAAGATAAAATAGCTTGCTCCATATGTGAGGAGTCAAATTACACAGTATCCAAGTTGAGTTAAGTCTCATAGTTAGATATCAAGTTAAATAAATGTTAAAGTTAGAAAAGTGTTTGGAGAACTATAAGTTTGTTATCAGTCCTCACATATAAAAGTACTGTTATCTAAAATTCACCCCCTAGGGTAAATTTTGATAACATGCATTAAATTCTCAAGTCCCAGGAAAATAGATTGATTCAGGGCAAAAAATCATGTTCTAGGGCCCCCTCAAATTTTTTCTAACTCTCCTGTCCAGGTTGAAAAGAGCAAGTTCTGAGAAAAGGTGAAAAAGTTACAGAAAACAAGCTTGGGCTAGGAAAAATCATGAAAAATGGCTAAGTCCTAGTCCTCGCAACAGTCGAGACATCAGGGACATCTAGGTGCGAATCGGCCGAAAGGCCGCCAGGTAGTCTGCAAAGCAAAGGAACATCTAGGCTGTCGGGACCCACGGGACGCGGAAAGCCGGTTCGGCCGAAGGAGAAGAAAATCAACTAACTGTTGAGTGGAACAGTCTGGGACATCTAGGCCACGAGGACGTGAAGGTCGTGAACCGCCCAGATCAGCCGAAAAGGAGAACTTTCGCACTGGGACAGTTGGGACAAAGGGACGCGTGGGACACGAATAGCTGAAGGAGCCAAAAGCCAACCAAGTTACGCCACATGTCATCAGTAGAAATGGGATAGGGAAGCCCATTTCGGGTGGATCAGAAGTTTTTGTCCTAGACAGCACTGGGAAAGTCGGGCCGTGAGGACGCGAAGGACGCAAAAAGCCGGCAGACCCGGAGACCAATCAAATCATGACACGTGTCTAATGGAACAGGGAAGTGTGGAGCTCAGGGAGGAGTTAGAGAATTTAGCAAGAGTTTCGGCCAAAAAGCTAAAGACAAAGGATGACCCCGCACCCCTGTCCTCTAATCAGATCATGCCACGTGTCCCAAGTGGTGGGGCGCGGGGAAAAAGTGAAAAATGTTCCAAAATCACAAAAAAGGTCAAATTTTCAAGGAAAACCCACGGGTAAGTGAAGGAGAGAGAATCATGCATCTAATTAGTGCTTGACACGTGTCATCCAGGTGGCAGAGCGTGGGAAAAAGTTTCAAAACTCATTTTCACCGGTTTTATGCCCTAGAATTTTAGATCTCCATATCTTTTGATCCAGAGCTCAGGTTTGCACGTTCTTTATATCAACGGAAAGATTATGAAATTCTCTACATGATTCCGGGGTTAATATTGAATTTTTGTGCAGTATAGAGAGAGAAAGTTAAGAAATGGCTCTGACAAGTGTTCATGGCCAGAAGTGACATTTTAGCGACCAAATTTAACGCAGAATGGGTCACATTCTCCTACAATTCAGTCAAAATTGATAGGGTATGGGTTTGTAAGGTATCCCATGCCATTTTAATGCATCTTTAATTGAGGAGGAATGGGCTCTCATGTTTTTGTATGTTTCTGTCTCCTGGGCTCGACCCATGCAATGTAAAAGCTAGTTTTGGCTCATTTCTAAGGGGGGGAACATTTTTTGGACATAGCAACTTCTTCTTTCACCTCCAGCAAGTGATTGTTTGAATAATCAGACCTCTCTAAAGACTGTAATAGTTTCTTACCTCTTTGAGGTTGTAATGCAGTGATTTTGACACTGGAAATGATAATGCAAGCTTTGTGAATGACTTTCAGTCCTTTGTTTGTATTGTTTGCTTCATTTCAGATCCTAAATTATATCTTATCAGCATGTGTATGTTTTATGCTGCAATCTCTAGTTTGTGTCTATTTTCATGACAGAAATGTTTCACCACTCCTTTTGGTGCATCACCACCTTTAGTTAGTTTCAATTTTTGCATTACTATCCCTGTCTCCTTGCAGTTTAGAGTAGGATTAGGATCTGAACCTTTGTAGTTGTGTAAGCATTAGATCTAATCAGAGGAGTTTGAGGAACCAGCCCCTAATCTAGAGATTCCTCTCTTAGTTTCACAAGTCCCACACTTGGAGAGAGGTTTCCATGTTGTGCAATCACACTGGATGCTAGAGTGATCAACCTAGAAGCCTGATCTGCATCTAGGGGTGCTGTGAGTCTGCAACAATAGTTTTGGCACACCCGGTGGGACACTAGAGGTCTCATTTTTATTGCAGCAAGCTTGATGTGCATCTGCTGAAATTTTCTTGCTTAAAAAGAGCTATTATTTGCATATCTGGTGACTCCAAGGGAAAGAATTAACTGGTTCCAGTAGTGCAGGCCTGAAAACTCATGAGAAGAATCACCACAAGGTCAAGAGTTGGAGAAGAAGAAGTGTTGTTTGAATACCTGCAATTATCTCCAAGAAGAAGGCAAAGAGGAAAAAGGATTCAAAGGTCTCCATCTCCACCAAACAAAACTCTCTCAACTCCTCTACCTGGTAGGCCTTTCATTCTGTCAACAAGGGTTTTAAGACCAATCAGAATGTCTCAAAACAATCCCTACGTCAACTTCACAGGCAGCAGCCCACTTGCCCTCAATACACAACATCCAGTCCCTATTGTAGCCTTGAAGAACATTCCCTACTTCACTGGAGAAAATCAGACTACTCCAGGTGATCATGTTAAAGATATTGCTAACCTTTGTGCAATCCATGAAATCAATGAGATGCAAGTGGTTGTCAAGTTACTGGCATCTTCATTCAAGGGTAAAGCATTGCAATGGGTTAGAAGCCTTGGAGCTGGTTCTATCACAAATTGGAATCAACTGTGTATAACACTTCACGAGCAATTTGGAGAGAAGGGAGACAACTTGTCTCTTTTGGAGCAGCTGAAAACTATCAAGAGAGCTCCCAATGAGCAGCTGACCGACTTCAACTTCAGATTTCAAAATACTTGGGAGAGGATTCCTGTGGCAGTCACGCCAACAGCAGAAGTTGCTTTTCTCTACTATCTCAAAGCTTTAAATTCTGATATTTCTATGTTAATTCAGTCCATGGGAGGCATAAATATCCCGTTGGCTTATAGCATTGCCATTAGGGCTGAAAATTGTTTAATCCAAGTTGGCAAACTTGCCCCTAGACCTCCCATGCCACTGTTTCCAAGTTTAGATAATCCAAACACCCATCAAGCACCTAGTTTGGCTCCTTCTCCCACTCCTAGAAATCAGAGTTCAAATGAAGCTTCCACTTCATCTCCAAGTGCCC
This sequence comes from Taxus chinensis, assembly GCA_019776745.2. Classification (NCBI taxonomy): domain Eukaryota; kingdom Viridiplantae; phylum Streptophyta; class Pinopsida; order Cupressales; family Taxaceae; genus Taxus; species Taxus chinensis. The sequence continues at coordinate 297,064,283 of CM034147.1, read as the reverse complement.
CAAATGAGCTTCAAGAAGTCATGAAGCAATTGCAAAACCTAGGCAATGAGTTGGTTACTCTCAAAAGGCAGCAAGCCCAAGGTTTTAGACCTTCTTATCAACCCTAGGCTCAGCCTAATAGGCAGCCATACCAACCACAAAGGCCCCCTAATCTAGCTGCAAATATGAATCAAACAAGGCCTCCTGCCAATAGACCATTTCAGCCCTATAATCCAAATGCCATATCTGCCTCTAAGGCATTGGTGCCAACACAGAACAACATTTCTCAGGAATATGATTGGTGTTTTCCATGCAATGAGCCTCATAACCAATCCATGTGCTTCAATGGTGCTCTCAATCAAGCGTTAATGGTGACAACTGCTGGTGCTTAGGGTGAGGGCAGTCAGGAAAATAGTCAACAACAAGAAACATTCCAACAACAATCAGCCCCAAATGACACCACATTGGTGAGCTGGCAAGCAGAAGATTTCGGTGGCATGAATCAGGCAGTTTCTCAAGGTGTTACAACCAACACAAGGTCAAAGAGGAGGAATTTGGGTGAAGAACAACCATTAGCCCCAACCAATCCACAACCTTCCATGGCTCCACAAATGGTTAGCAAGCAAAGTCCAGTTTCAAATGCACAAGGGCAGCCAAGGACATCCCTTAGACCAACTCAAATACCAGCTGTTGCTGCCCACATGCAAGGGGTGAATGTGAAAACCAAGGGACAACAAAGAGATCCTTCATCACCATTCAACATCATTGATCAGATGAAGAAGACAAACGTCAATATATCAATGTGGGAATCCCTATCTATCCCAGGCCAAAGAGATTTGTTGCAAGCTGCCATGAAGGACTGGCCAACTTCGAATCAGCAAGTTCAAATGCAAGACAAAGTGCTTACAAATGCTTCCCATCCTGAGGGAAATCATGGAGGACAACAAGGTAAAATGTTGAAGCCCCCTCCTTTCTATGTTTCATTAATCATTGGAAATCAGCTAGTGCACAATTGCATGATTGATTCTGGAGCAAGTAGTTCTGTCATGCCCAAACAAATAGCTGATCAGCTAGGGCTCCAGTATGAAACAATATCCAAAGGGGTAGTGCAGCTAGATGGGACAAAAATAGCAACAGTTGGAGTGATTAGAAATTTGAGTCTTACCTTGCATGCTTGTCCAAATGTTGTTGTTTTACAAGATGTATCAGTCATAGACCTTCCACCACTCTTTGCCCTTTGTTTGTCAAGGGACTTCACAGCCAAAATTGGGGGATATTTGTCTGCTGATTGGTCACACATGCTGTTCAGAACAAGGTATGGAACTAAGGCTACAATCAGGTCAAAACCTATTACAAATTTCCACATTGAGCCTTACACTCCAAGTCAGATCAATGCCAATTCCTCAGCATTTGACCCAGAAGACCACCCAAGCACTGATGAAGATGACACTAAGGTTAGAAGCATCCCGGATTTGACTCTTGATGAATGGGCAAGCAAGGTGCATGCTTTTGATCCTTATCAAGAAATAGAAGAATCTGAGCTAGGAGTTTATTGTTTACATGAAGAGAATCAACCTCTCCCCAGCATCACCAAGCCAGATCATAAGGACAAGAATGAAGTATGGAAATTGTTCTTTGATGGGTCAATGAGTAGACAAGGTGTAGGAGGAGGAGTTATGCTCATTTCACCGCAAAGTATAAGGTATTACTCAGCCTTTCGTTTCCAGTTTTCCTGTTCAAACAACGCAGCTGAGTATGAAGCCTTAATTCATGGACTGCACTAGGCAAAGAAGAAATGCATCAAGAATTTGCAAGTATTTGGTGATAGTGAGCTGATCGTAAACCAAGTCAAAGGAAAAAATGCTGCCAAGAATAATCTATTCAAGTGCTACAAAAATCGGGTATGGGATCTTATTGAATATTTTGAAGCTTTTAGCATCAATTCCATCCCAAGAAAAAAGAATGAAGCCGCTGACAGGCTAGCAACAATTGGGGCTACGTTTGATGTTGTAGAAAGTATCAGAGGTGAGAAATCTCAGCCTCATATCAAATTGGTTATGAGACCAGTTGTTCCGGATAACAATACAAGTTGGCAAGTCTTCGAGAATGATCAGCAGATTGTTAATTTCCTGCAAGAAGAAGCTGAGTTCTCCGCCAGGAATCAAGATAAGCTGCAGCAGTAGTATGGTGACCAAGTGGTGCAGCTGAGAACTAACAAATTACCAAAAGGCCTCATAACCTTGGAGTCAATCTTCAACTGGAATGATCAGTTCTGGAAGGAGAAAGTGAACATTCAAGTGAAGGGTGAAGATTCAGAGCCTATTTTAGTGGAAGAGGGCAAAACATTGCAGATTGGCAAAGTAAGTACCTCACAAGAGAAATCTGATTTTGTTCAGCTTTGACAAGAGTTCCCAGATGTCTTTGCTTGGACTTACAAAGATCTAAGAGGTTTCAACCCAAAGTTGGCACAACATACTATTGAGCTGGATCTGGAATCCAAGCCTGTCAGGCAAAAGCAAAGGCCATTCAATCCCCATATTGAACCTCTCATGAGAAAAGAGTTAAGCAAGCTTATTGAGGCCAATATCATCTTCCCCATCAAACACTCAAGTTGGGTTGCAAACTTGGTGCCAGTAAGAAAGAGAAATGGAGAAATAAGATTGTGTGTGGACTTTCGCGATCTAAATAGAGCATCACTCAAAGATCATTATCCGTTTCCATCAATGGAACAAATATTATAGGTTGTAGCTAGTTTAGAAAGGTTTTCATTGCTAGATGGATATTCAGGCTATAATCATATAATGGTGAAGGAAGAAGATCAATTCAAGACGGCCTTCACTACAAAATGGGGCACATATGCTTACAAGAAGATGCCATTTCGACTGTCGAATGCCAGAGCAACATTCCAGTGAGCTATGGATATGGCATTCAAAGGCTTGATCAACAAGATAGTGCTGGTATACCTAGATGATATCATTGTCTTCTCAAAGAATGCAGCAGACCATCTCTTTCACCTCAGGCAAGTGTTTCAGAGGTGTAGAAGGTTTGGAGTGTCGTTGAATCCTAAGAAGTGCATATTTATTGCACATGAAGGGAAGCTCCTTGGCCATATTGTCTCCAAGGAAGGATTAGTAATTGATGCAGAGAGGGTTGAAGCCATAAGAGCACTACCATTGCCAAGCCACAAGAAAGCCCTTCAGAGTTTCTTGGGAAGGATAAACTTTGTTCGGAGGTTTGTCCCAGATTTTGCAGCTCTTGTCAAGCCCATCACCAAAATGTTAAAGAAAAGCATGGCTTTCAAGTGGACAGCAGAAGGCAAGGAGAGTTTTGAAGCAATCAAAGAAGCCATCTCCCAAGCACCAACTCTCATCAACCCAGACTTCTCCAAGGATTTCATCCTCTATGCATTTGGAGGTAATGACACTATCTCTACCATTTTGGTATAGCAGAACAAAGATAATGATGAGCAGCCAATTGCCTTCTTTAGCCAGAGCCTAGATGACTGTGAGGTGAGGTACTCTTTTATTGAGAAGCATGTACTTGCAGTAATCATAAGCTTGAAGAAATTCAAGCATTTAGTCTCAAACAACAAGGTCCAGTTGCTGGTCTCACATGCTAGGATTAAGGACTTCCTCCTCAACAAGGATTTGAATGAGAAAAGGGTAGGTTGGATCACTCGTGTCATGGAGTATGACATTGAGATCAAGATCACCAAGCTGGTAAGATGGAAAGGATTATGTGAGCAACTGGTTTTGGGGAAGCAAAAAGAAGTATGCATTGAAGAAGAGGTTGTTTTAATAGTCCAGGACAGCCATGAGCCAAGTGGCAAGCAAGAAGAAGACAATGCTTCCCCCACTCCTTGCTAGACCCAAGGCATTATGCACTTCCTAGGCACAGGCCTATGCCCTCCAAAGATGAACAAGACCCAAAGGAGACACTTCAGATTGCAGGCTGTCCCGTATGCCATTGTTGATGGAGTTTTGTTCAGGAAAGACGTGAATGGAGTGCTGCTGAGATGCATTAGCACAAATCAAATTCAAAGGGTGTTGGAAGAGTTTCATGGTGGACTAGCTGGTGGCCATTTTGCACCAAGGGTAACAGCTCTAAAAATCATGAAGGCTGGTTATTATTGGCCTAAAATCTGCAGTGATTGCTATGCATGGATCAAGAGGTGTAAGAACTGTGCATTCTTCACAGGAAAAGAGAAACTTGCTTCCCTTCCATTACATCCAATCTCAGTTGACCAGCCATTCATGTAATGGGGTTTGGACTTCATTGGAGTCATTAATCCCAATTCAAGCCAAGGGCACAAATGGATTTTGACAGCCACAGACTACTTCACCAAATGGACAAAAGCCGTAGCACTCAAAGAGGCAAACAAGTCTAGCATCTTAGACTTTTATGAGGGGATAACAACCAGATTTGGTGTACCTGCCATAATAATCTCTGATAATGCATTGGCATTCATTGGATCTAAGGTGACTGAGTGGGCTGTCAAGAACGGTATTTACCTAAGCACTTAATCAAACTATTACCCCCAAGGTAATGGCTAGGTCGAGTCTACAAACAAGAACTTGTTGAGGATCATTAGAGGACTCTTGATGAGAACAAGAGGTCTTGGCATACCAAACTCAAATCAGCCTTATGGTCTGATAGGATAACTCCCAAAAGATCCATAGGTAACTCTCCATTCAGGCTTGTCTATGGAAGAGAGGCAATCTTGCCCATGTCACTTGAGTTGCCAACATTGGAACTCATGAAGCAGCTGGAGTTGCTTGAATTTGAGCCCATGGAGGTGAGGTATGTAGAGTTGATGGAGCTGCAAGAGATCAGAAATCAGGCATCCCAAGCAATGGAAAAGGATCAAGCTTTGATCAAGAAGACCTTTGATAGAAAGGGCAAGGATAGATCTTTTCAAGTTGGAGATCTAGTGTTGAAATGGGATGTGGACAGAGCAAAACCAAGAAGGCATTCAAAATTTGATGCCATTTGGAGTGACCCATACATGGTCACAAAGTGTAAAAACAGCAATGCTTTCCAATTGGCCTCATTGGGTGGTGAAGAACTGCAGATTCCAGTCAATGGAACCTATCTCAAGTGTTGCTTCTAGAGGGAAGTTCACTACCTTGTAGATATTAGATTAGATTTTCATTCCTCCAAGTGTTGTGCACATTGTTTTGCTGTAGGTTAGTTTTGTTTTCCCTAAGTGCTTTGGCACAGCTTGCTGTCCATAGAGATGTTTTGCAGTCCTTGCTTTCATCAGGTGATATTCTATCTTCCTCCTTACACATTCTGAGCCAGTTGGGGTTCTAAACTGAATATTTGATGACTCCATGCCCAATGGACTGCTTCAGGCAACTGGTATCTTCTACCTAGCAGGCAGGTAACCCCGCTGAGTCACCAAATTGTTATCCAAAATTCACCCCCTAGGGTAAATTTTGATAACATGCATTAAATTCTCAAGTCCTAGGAAAATAGATTGATTCAGAGCAAAAAATCATGTTCTAGGGCCCCCTCAGATTTTTTCTAACTCTCCTATCCAAGTTGAAAAGAGAAAGTTCTGAGAAAAGGTGAAAAAGTTGCAGAAAACAAGCTTGGGCTAGGAAAAATCATGAAAAATGGCTAAGTCCTAGTCCTCGCAACAGTCGGGACGTGAGGGACATCTGGGCACGAATCGGCCGAAAGGCCGCCAGACAGTCTACAGAGTAAAGGAACATCCAAGCCGTCAGGAAGCGCGGGACGCGGAAAGCCGGTTCGGCTAAAGGAGAAGAAAATCAACTAACTATTGAGTGGAACAGTCTGGGACATCTGGACTGCGAGGATGCGAAGGATGCGAACCACCCGGATCAGCCGAAAAGGAGAACTTTCACACTGGGACAGTTGGGACAAAGGGACGCGTGGGACGTGGATAGCTAAAGGAGCTGAAAGCCAACCAAGTTACGCCATGTGTCATCGGTAGAAATGGGACAGGGAAGCCTATTTCGAGTGGATCAGAAGTTTTTATCCTAGATAGCACTGGGACAGCCGGGCCGTGAGGATGCGAAGGACACGAAAAGCTGGTAGACCCGGAGACCAATCAAATCACGACACATGTCCAATGGAATAGGGAAGTGCAGAGATCAGGGAGGAGTTAGAGAATTTAGCAAGAGTTTCGGCGAAAAAGCTAAAGACAAAGGATGACCCCGCACCCCTGTCCTCCAATTAGATCATGCCACGTGTCCCAAGTGGCGGGGTGCGGGGAAAAAGTGGAAAATGTTCCAAAATCACAAAAAAGGTCAAATTTTCAAGGAAAACCCACGAGTAAGTGAAGGAGAGAGAATCACGCATCCAATTAGTGCTTGACACGTGTCATCCAGGTGGCAGAGTGTGGGAAAAAGTTTCAAAACTCATTTTCCCCTGTTTTGTGCCCTAGAATTTCATATCTCCATATCTTTTGATCCAGAGCTCAGATTTGCACGTTCTTTATATCAACGGAAAGCTTATGAAATTATCTACATGATTACAAGGTTAATATTGAATTTTTGTGTAGTTCAGAGAGATAAAGTTAAGAAACGGCTCTGGCACGTGTTCATGGTCAGAAGTGACATTTCAGCGACCAAATTTAACGCAGAATGGGTCGCATTCTCCTGCAATTCGGTCAAAATTGATAGGGTATGGGTTTTTAAGGTATCCCATGACATTTTAATGCATATGTAGTTGAGGAGGAATGGGCTCTCACGTTTTTGTACGTTTCTGTCTCCTGGGCTCGACCCATGCAATGTAAAAGCCAGCTTTGGCTCATTTCTAAGGGGGGGAACATTTTTTGGACATAGCAACTTCTTCTTTCACCTCCAGTAAGTGATTGTTTGAAGAATCAGACCTCTCTAAAGACTGTAACAATTTTTTACCTCTCTGAGGTTGTAATGCAGTGATTTTGACACTGGAAATGATAATGCAAGCTTTGCGAATGAGTTTCAGTCCTTTGTTTGTATTGTTTGCTTCATTTCAGATCCTAAATTATATCTTATCAACCTGTGTATGTTTTATGCTGCAATCTCTATTTTGTGTCTATTTTCATGACATAAATGTTTCACCACTCCTTTTGGTGCATCACCACCTTTAGTTAGTTTCAATTTTTGCATTTCTATCCCTGTCTCCTTGTAGTTTAGAGTAGGATTAGGATCTGAACCTCTGTAGTTGTGTAAGCATTAGATCTAATCAGAGGATTTTTAGGAACCAGCCTCTAATTTGGAGATTCCTCTCTTAGTTTCACAAGTCCCACACTTGGAGAGAGGTTTCCATGTTGTGCAATCACACTGGATGCTAAAGTGATCAACCTAGAAGCCTGATCTACATTCAGGGGTGTTGTGAGTCTGCAACAACAAGTACAATTAAAGAGAGAGATATCATAAAATTAAAATTTCAAGAGTTATAAGAAGAAGAAATTGTGACAGAGATGATGTGATTGTAATTTGATCAGACCTATAGGTGATCAGGATACACTTGAAAATAGGTAATTGAATTATTAAGTTTGTCAACCATAAAGGAGCATAGTGTGTATGTATAAATATGAGAATCTGAGTTTAAAGGTGGTGGAACATCTCAAGGTTTTTGGTAAACTAATAAAAATTGCAATGAGTTAAGTTAGGAGGATTCTCTAAATGCCGTAGGGTCTGAAAATGAGCATGTGGTACTCAAATTATATGTTGAAAGTAATGGAAGTCACTATCAAGAAAGGTGAAGACCTGATAAGGTATGCTATAGACTTTTAGGGAAGAATAAGCTTTTTTTTTTGGAAAATGTCTCATGGAGGAGACATGGTGTCAAGAAAGAGTGAAGTAGCTTGAACAAGGGAAGATTGATATGAAAATTGTGAAGGCCAAGTTGTAAGAATGACATATAACAAGAAATCATTTTTACAGGGGGAGCTAGTTGATCAATTCAAGGAAAATAGTAAAAAGATAGAATGTCAAGGATAGAGAATTTAAGTTTAGCATGGTGAAGTGAGATGGCTAATATGGAGAGAATAGGTTCATGGGGAATAATGAGGCTGATTGGTGGAAACATTTATTCATCTGGTCAAGTCACAAGTGGGAAGACAATGATGTTAATCCAAGGGAGATATTTTTGAGGTAAGTCTCTGATTTTTAAGTGATTATATACTTTTTTTTTCCTATAGCATGTCATGATCCTTTGTCATATATGTCAACAGGGGAGAGAGTGCTAGTGTGTGTTTTCCATCAATGAAAAAGGGGGAGATTGTTAAACCCTGGTACATTAGTGTTATCATTGATGGTAAGTGGCATTGATGGAAAATATCTGAATGGTGAAGTAAAGCTTAGTAAGATTCATGAAGGTTGATTAGTAGTGCCTTCTCATTGATAGTTAGAGCTCAAAAAGAGGTTTCAGGGTGGTTCCAGGATGGTTTTAGGTTGTTGTAAGCTTGGTCAGTAAGGCAGGAAACCACTGAAGGCATGGAGATGGTTGGAAATCTTGGAATATGTGTTCTAAAGGTCATGCATGATGTTAATATCATGGTAAAGAGATCTTAGAGTGAGTAACATGGCACATGGCTAGAGTCACAGTTGTAATTGGCTCATTTAGGCCTAGTTCTAGAGTCCAATGAGTGAAAGCTTAATATAGGTCATGAAAATACCATGTAAGCATGGGACGAGCCTAGGGATGTTGTCTAGGGCATGTATGAGTAACAACAAGGATCAGTTTAGCTCCTGGAGGAAAAATTTAAAAGCTCACAAAAATTGACTTTAAGGACTAACAATGTATGTTGAGGTAAATAACATAGATCTGATATATACAAGAAAATATATGGATAACCAAACTATGGAGAGTTTATAGGGGTGTCTTCTAGTACTCATGCCAAATTTCATCAATTTTTGAAGATGTGTGTGGAAGTTATGCAAGTTTTTCTAAAACTGGTTTCTTAAGGAATGTAAATTGAGCACCCTGGATTCTTAGCATCCAAATAATATTGTCAATAATTATTTGGATAAATCATATAATTAATCTTTTAAGATCACTCCAAGATTTAATTTATGAGCATTTTTCTAACAAATTTTCTCTCTCCTCAAGCCTCTTTCTTGACGTAGTAGGCACAAAATGGATGGTTTTGACCCCAAATGACTCGTGTAAGTTGGAAAACTCCTCATAAGTGTAAGTGACTCTCTCAAGGATAAAATGGTGGAATGTTTTCTTTCCAATCATGGTTGAGGTGTATGGATTATCTCTAATTTTGCAAGTCTTGCATTTCCCATCTAGTGTTGAAGAATCCAAAGTAAACCACCAAATGTAAGAGCTTGTACAAAAAGACTATTCATTTCTCTATAAGGTCTCCAATCACATATTGTAGTCATTTTATGTAAACTTATTTCATTTTCCTTCTTTCATCAAATTACAGTCTTACAAAACAAGTGATAAAGGATTGAAAGTTGTTGAAAGATCATCTCAAGGAAATTACTTGAGTATTGGAGTAAGGAATGAAGATAATCAATTTTCATAGTTCCAAGATAAATTGAAAAAAAACTAAAAATTTGCATTTGTATGGTAATTTGTGGCATTGGCTCAACTTGTACCTCAAACTACCTTGTGTTCTTGCCAAGATAATTGGAATGTATATTGTTTCTAAGAGTTCTTTTATTTTTACATGTTTGTATTCAAGTTATTAAAGGAGATGATCATGTTTATTTTGAATTGTTTCTTCTAGGAATAACCATTAGCATTGAAAAACGAGATAGAGGAATGTGTCAAAATTAAAAAATGTGACTTAATGATTCAAGAAACTGATTTCTAGTCCTGAAACTGTCTGTCTCCCAGATAATTTTCTTTTAATTGATGACATCTCATAGTATGATGGAGTCATCTTGAACAATGGTATTTATTACTTCCCTAGTTACAATGTGTGAGTCCTCACCTCCGATCATCTTAATTAGTACCCATGGGTTAAACAATCCTTCGTTACAGTTAGATGTAAAACTCGACTATGTATTACATTTTTAGGCTTCAGTGCGAGAGTGATGCATCTTGAAATATTTTGAGTATGGCTCTAAATGGAGGAAGAGATGCTTAGAGAATGATGTGGGATTAGAGGTTAGGAAGGATCCACTATTATTTCTCAAAGGCTCATCTGCAAAAATCTTGAGTGACTTTTTCTTTCTTATATAACCCTGACATAGTAGGGTATGGAGGTTAATCACAGTATAATGCTTGGTATTCAAAAGTTTTCCTTACTTAATGACACATTCCATGAATAAGACAAGGATGTTATATCTCCTCTTCGAAACCTTTAAGGATGAGAGATGAGAATCCTTCCTTATGAGAGTTGAATGACATACCTAGACCCTAGCAATCAAGTGACATACCCTCTTTTTCTAATGAACTCACTCTTTAGATATTTGGAAATATTGCTAAGAAATGTATTTGTATTGACTGTCCCTTGACATCATGAACACTCAATGAGACTTCAGTGGGAGAGGCAAGGTCCTGTGCATTTCTTGAAGTATTTGAAGATGACCTTAAGCCTTGAGTCCTACTCACTCTTGCTTACACTATCCATGAACTAATCAAATCTATTTTTTTCATTTGAGATATATCGTAACACTGCTCATGATTGAATCCCAAGACCTCAAAATCATCTAACCAGTTGACCCAGTAATCTTCAATTTGGGTGAGTGATGGTAAGACAATATTGAGACTAGATTAAAGTGTTTCAATAATTGCTTTAGATATCAAAATATTTCATGGGTGTATATGAGGTCTAGTAGGTTCAAGGAGGTAAATGAATCGTTCAATGACCCTTCAAGTCTATTGTTTAGTGACATTCTTGCATTAGTTTAAGAACTCCAATGCAGAGATAGGGAAGGTCACTACCTTTATTCTTAAAGATCACATTTTGAGCTTTTGAAGAGACTATAGAAGAATATGAAGCATCTAAAGATTGGTTATAACGTATAAAGGATTCTTTACCCTTGTAACTGATCACTCTCTTTCCAAAATGTGAAGAAGTTAGATGTTGTTAGTTATAAAGAGATTCTTTGTAGAAGTTTGAGGGTTGTTTGATGATGTCAAGATTGTATAAATTTTATTATTGGCAATGAGTTACGTTGAGAAGACAATTGACTAAACCTTGAGTTACCTTCAAGATAAGTAGATTGAAATTGACTATGGTGACAGTCCATACATCTCAAAACTATTTCAAAATGATGATTGCTTTCATATCTGATTGATTGAGTCAAGTGGGTACCTTTCATAAGAAGGGGATTTCTAAATAGAGAAAGTTGATAAAGGTAAGAGTTAGAAGCCTCGTGTTCTATGATTTTGTATCTTGGAGAGCATATACCATATATGACTTGTCAATACTTGTTGAGACTTTTTGGTGACAAAAAATTGTTAGATATATATACATGCATGACATGTTATCACTTATGATTTGTATCCCCAATCAACCATAGTAATTCCCCTCCTTGACAATGAAGATGAATTGTACCATAAGAATGGTCTGAAATTCTCTTATGACATAGATGATGGAATTGTGCTATGTTCGTTTTCATAAGATTACATGAGTTGCCCTAGAAAAAATCATCCCTAGAATGTATAGTGTTTTTTCATGTATTTGTGAGCTCAAAAATATACAAGTACATGAAAATTTAGTGATTGAGGCTTTGTAGAAATCACTGCATATAAAAACACTGTTGAAGGAACAAGTTTGAATTTCTAGAGAGGGAGATGATTTGAGATGAAGAACTTAAATAAAATTAATATAGGGAGAAGTATTTAGATAATAAGTTAAAAACTCATGAAGTAGAAGAGTTTGCTTATGATTGCTAAAGCTTATTTGAAGATCCCATATATTTGGAAAAATGTGACAAACCAGGGATTCATATAAAGAGTTCACTTTGATGAAGATATGTTCTATTACTTGTCAGAAATGAGCTGCAGATGTGAGTGAGATTGGAAAAGAAGTTTGAGCACCCGGGGGTTAAAAAAATGATCGTATGAAGAACCTTGGAATGGGATTTATCGTGGGTGAATTTTTGTGTCTCCTTTATCCCCTTTGAAAAATTTACAAGAGCAATGAGAAATTTTTCTTTTTAATTCCACTTGGCATGATTAGTGTAGACTTGGGGAAATGAGCTTAGCCATTTAAGTACTTCATTAGACTGAGGAGGGTCGCACGAGGAACCAGAGAGGAGGATTAATATTAGACCCTGAATTTTTATGTCCCCTATATCCCCTTTAGAAAGGGAAAATATGGACATCAAATTGTGCCATGGAGCAAGAAGCTGACATGTGGCACTTCAAAATTTGACTAAGCATAGGAAACTCACTTACACTAGAGAGGACTTAAAAACACGATTCCAAAAGCTCTAGATATTATTTTTATATAATTTTTGTTTATGAATTAGACTCAAAATAACATTTCAAGATCATTGGCATAGGTTACACACTTCAATTATTCTTAAAACTCTAAAAATGCCTCCTTTTTCTTCGTGACAATAGGGTGTGCCAGCAAATATTAAGGTGCCTTGAGAAACTCTTAGGTATTGAGACAAATGTGATGATTCCAATATGTATATAATTCCTTCATATTTCAAATTATTATTTTTCCCTTACAAATCATTTCGGAGCTCTCAAAATCATTTGGAGGAGTTCAGGTTCAAATTTTGACCACTCACTCTTTTTACCTAAAAACTTGATTTTCCATAAACCCTCCCTAAACCTCAAAATCTTCCCTAAATATTTCTAAATCACTTCCAAAACCTTATTGAATTTCCAATACCACCTTTAGATTATTATTATCTATTATAAACTTCTCATAGGATGCACACATGCCTCTAAATGGCCAAAATTGGCATTTCTAGGCCTGTTGGAGAGCTAGTTTTCAGTTGTACTTTGTTGAATAAATAGAGTTGATATTGTCACATCATTTCACACACTTGTACATGTTTATTAAAAATATTAGGAGGGTACCTGTAAGATTGGGATGATCATGATGTTAGTGCAAATTCAAAGCACCCCCAAATGAGTTATGGATCTACTTTTCTAAGGCATAGTCATTTGGTGTGATTGCACAACATTGAGCTTTCCCAAAGTGTGGGACCTTTGAAAATGGAGAAAGCTCTCCAGAGAAGGTTGGTTCCTCTTCTTAAAATACTTTCCACAAGCTATTCCAGTGCAAGAAAGCTAATCTAACTTCCAAGGAGACAAGGAGAGGAGGAAAACAAGGAAAAAACAGAGCCTATATTAAAACGGTGATACACCAGAGAAGGAAAGTGTTGATTATCTATAAAAACTGCCATGGAACAAGAAGAGGTGAGCAATGGAAAGGATGGACAAGTGCATCAAAGACCAAAGATGGATTTCACACAGAAAAATGTTCCAAAACTCCATGAACATAGCTCCAAAATGTACAATGAACATCCAAACATGCACAAATACCTTGTAATGAAGGGAGGTAAGGAAAACAACAAATAAAATGAGCCAAGGATGGACAAATGCATCACAAAAATATGTTTTTTATTGCTCAGAATTTACACAGTGCATCATTTTGTTGGTTGGATATTTTTTCAGACCAAAATATGAGGTTCAACCATAGTACACGTGATTAAATCCCTCCTCAAAGACAGGTGAGGCAGCCTGTTTATTACTAATCTAAAACACAACAGAAATAATATATACAATATCCACACTATTCTAACCATTGGGGTAGGGATACAATCCCAAAATCCATATCAACACGAGATGGAGATGTTATAGCTTTAGAAATAGAATGGGCTTAGAAAGGAAACTATTACAGACTTTTACATCTTGGGAAGGGAATGGGAGGAATGTATTTTCTTTCAAGCAAACAAAGATCAATAAATACTTATAATTGATTTTTAGATCATTTTTGTATGGATTCGAGTGTAATATTCAAATATGCATAAAATAATCAAGAACAATAAACAAAGAATAGATTAAGATCTTGGACGTAAGAACAATCTCTCAAGATAGATGAATCCCACAACATAAAGTTTGCAAAATAACACCTGTTTCTATTCCTCAATGATTAAAAAGAAAATACAAAGTTTTTCTTCTTCTTCACAATAGCTCTTAATATTCTAAAAATTTATCCTCCTTTTTTAATGCACAAGCATTCCTTATTTATAATAGAAAAAGTAGAGAGAAAATAGGATAAATCCTAGAAAATAGCCATTAAACAAGAATCCTATTTTTCTTGACTCTCACGCAGGAGACCAAGTCAAAATTTGCTTCCTATGTGACGAAATGAAAATGAAAAATACATGTCAATCTCTAGATGGAAATGACATGAAACATTATGTTTATTTTGTTTCGAAGTCCTTGTCTTCCTCCATCAAAGTTTTCGATTGTCTTGAAATTCCTAAGGCAACTGTCCATTTGGTGTGATCCACTGCATTCAGCTTTCCCAAAGTCTGGTGACATTTGCAAATGGGGATATGTCTCTCTTAGAGAAGGTTGGTTCCTCTTCGTAAACTACCTACCATGAGCTATTCCAGTGTAGGAAAGCTAGTCTAATCCTAATCTAACTTCCAAGGAGACAGGGAGAGAAAGAAAACTAGAAAAAATAGAGCCTACACTAAAATGGTGATACACTACAGAATGAAAGTGTTTATTATCTATCAAAACTGCCATGGAAACAAAGAGAGGTGAGCAATGAAAGGATGTACAAGTGCATCACAGACCAAAGATGGATTTCACACAAAAAAAATTCCAAAACTCCATGAACACAGCTCCAAAACCTATAATGAACATCTAAACATGCACAAATACCTGCAATGAAGAAAGGAAAGAAGAAAACAACCAAAAAATGAGCAATGATGGAAAAATACATCACAAAACACATTTTGTATTGCTCCAAAAGTTTTCATAGAATCATAATTTCATGGGAAAGAGGAAAAAAATCCATTATAGAGCAATGGAGGAGGTTCAAACTCCATTTTCAACCCTGGGGAAGAAAAGAAGGGAGAGGCAGAGAAGAAGGATGAACAACCTTTTTTCAAAATGAAACAAAACTGGCTTTTATCGCTTGAACAAAATGAAGGAAATGAGAAAACGTGGGAAAATATATTTTAAAACTCCAACCACCAACAAGATCCATTTAATTAGCCTATAAAATGATGGGTTTCCATGAAAAAGCCCATACTTCATCATACATTGCTTCGCAGAGCAAGAAAGAGGCCCATACTTCATTAATTTTGGTGGTTGGGGTCATCTTCTGCAATTTTTCCATGTTAGAGATGTTTTCCCATTTTTCTCCCACAAACTCCATCAAAATTTAAAATTAAAGTATCCATCGTGTAGAGGATTTCAACATCTTTCCATTGATACCAAAATCATCAAAAATCTGAGCTCTTGATTGAAAGATATGGCCCTCTGAAGATTTAGGGCAAAAATGGCAAAATTAGGGCAAAAAATTGGGTTCTACGGGCCAAAATTTGACCTTTTTCCCTCTTTTTTTAAATTGGGAAATTTTTCCAAAAATTCTCAGTGCCCCGCTTCTCCGATGACATGTGGCACCTTTTGGTTGATCTACGACTTCAAAACAACATTTTACCCCTTTTTCCTAAAAGGGAAAATTTTCCCAAGGTTCCTCATCGGCCCGACCTCCGCTACTGACGTGAGACACGTGGCACCTTCTAATTGGTTGAGGAGATGTGGTCCAACTTCTTCACTCTTTGCGCTTTTTCATGGTTTTGGCAAAAAATTCCAAAAATCCTTTCGACCCCCCAACTCCCGTTCCTGACTTGGACACGTGTCACATTATGATTGGTCGTGGGATGCGCTTAACTAATTTTTCTCCATTCTGACACATTTTGACGGGCAAAAGTGGACAAAATGAAGTTTTCCCTTTGATCTGCCTTGACATGTGGCCATTTCAAGGCTAAGTGCCTCAATCAATTTCTCTCCATGCCCCCATTTCAACCCACCAATTTTCCCTTTGAGTTTTTTTCGCAAAAGGGCTAAGTGTCAAAAAATTTCCTGCGGGTCCACCGGCCCAAGATTTCCTGGCACAATTTCCTCCTTACCTCCATGGGCCCGCCCAAGGAAAATTTTCACTCCTAACTCCACCGAGCCATAACTCAAAAAATACAAGGAGTTAGGATGACTTCTTTACCTTTCTGGAAAGGTGGAAGAAATTATCTATCTGATGAAATCATACCCAGAAAATTTTGAGTGGCTAAAGCATGTGTGAAAATCCATTTTAAGTACTAGCAAAGGAAAAGGAGGAGGCAGTTAACCAAAATAAGCATGGGATTATTTTGGATAACAATTCTGGTGACTCAGAGGGGTCATCTACCTACTAGATGAATGATCAATGGCCTTTGTTACATCCATTGGGCATGGAGTTAAGCCTGATAACCAACTCTGATCTAAAATATGAAAAATTGACCTCTGAGTCACTTGGAAACCCACTGAAACTTGGAGTTGATCTTCACCAAAAGCCACTGAATGCATTGTGCAAGAGAAACCAAAATAGCACCAAACAACTATGTACAAAATGAAAATCATACATGCTCCAAATGGAACATGCAGAGTGTGCAAAAGCACTTCTTTTGCTGAAAGACAAACCTACCTACACTACTCTAACCAAGAGCAAAGGGAGCTCAAACAAAGCCTGCAACTGGCAGGGAGAAATAACTTCCCTTCCTCAAAAATGGCAGCCATGCAAATGATTTGGAGCTGATCATGGCTGTTAGTATGAGTGGAAAACTAAGAAGAATCTAGTCCTCCACCCAAATCAGTCAAGGTGTCAACTGAAAACAAATTAGAATAACTCTTTTAGTTGCTCTGCATTTGGATTGAAGATGTATGGAAGTTAATCCTTGGTACTTTGTAGCTCATCCTCGTGCTTAGAAGCAAGCATGACTAGTTGTGGCTTCTCCCTTGGCTCCAATGAAGCCAAGTACCTGATTGGGCAAGGTATGGTCCTTTGAATGTGCCCATTGCTTTGAATTTTAACTCCAAAAATGGAGTCTTCTTACAGACCTTCTTGGATGGATGATGTGGAAGAGATGATGGAATCCTCATGCTCTTTTCCTTCCTTCATGGCAGTATGGAACTCTTCTATAATATGCAGCTCATCATTATTTATTGCAACATCTAATGAAGTTACTTTTGCATTATTGTAACCTACTGCAATACATTGTTGGCTATGGAGTTCCTCCATTGTAGCTTTTGGAAGATCAAATTCTTCCAACTTTGATTCAAAAGGCATGTTGCAAACTACAGGTGGTGCTTGCATGTTCTCTTCTATGGAAGTAGGTTCTTGTGGTTGAAGAATGAATGATGAAGAAGAAAAATTTGCAATTTCTATAGGCTCCTTCTCATCAAAACATTCTTCTAAGTCTGATAGCAAATCAAACTCTTTAATGTCCTACTGCAAGAAGGTCTCTCCCTTTTGTATGGTGACCTTCAAATCTGCATTTTTTTCACCATGTGGAGCTTCATCTTCAAACATGAAGCTTGTCAGCTCGAACTCATCCAAAAAATCAGATTTTTGGAGAGATGAAGTGGGAGAGAAATCTGCAACTTCTTGTGCAACCTGATCGTGATTCAGTGCCTCTGAATTTTTTTTGGTCACCTTCATAATGAGTTCATCAATCAAATCAGGACCTTGAAATGAAAGCAAAAAATCTTCAATGATGCCTTCCTTCATCTGAGTGACCTCAATCATTGATTTCATCTCTCCCAGCTGCTCCTCTTCAATGGGACTTTGAGCTGTTTTTTCTTCCTCCTTGTTGACTAGCTATGCATCTTGGATTAGATTAGCATTTTCTTCTAGTAGAGTGCTAACATGGACACTACACTCTAAGCAACTTGATTTTTGATCTGATTCTTCTTACTTCTTCTTACTGCTGCTACAAACTCAACCTTAGCCACCATCTGGTTCTTCAACATTTACCTCCTCTGTAGGCTTAACCAACAAGAGGAATTTTTGTTATCCCAAACCTAAGAGCTAAGCTCACTAAGCTTTTAACCATTTCTTCTTCTTTCACTTCTCTTCTTCTTGCTGTCCTTCATGACTGATTTTTGAAATTTCTTCTTCCCTACATGGAATTGGGGATGCAAGAGGAGAAGTAGGTTGGGATTCAACCATTTTTTCGTTTGTTTTTGGTGGTGGAAGGAGATGAAACTTATTGTTTCTTTGGAGGGGATGAATATTTGGAAGGGAAAAGGAAAGAAGAACTGAGATGGGGTGGAAGACTAGGGAATGGAGAAATGGAATCAACACTTGGGGCAATATGCACTGGATTTGGAATTTGGCATTCAAAATGAGATGGTGCTGCTTGAGAAATGGAA
Organism: Taxus chinensis; assembly: GCA_019776745.2. NCBI lineage: Eukaryota > Viridiplantae > Streptophyta > Pinopsida > Cupressales > Taxaceae > Taxus > Taxus chinensis. Next base: position 297,045,989 of record CM034147.1, on the reverse strand, counting down.
AGAGAAAAACTAGATGATGGTGTAGAGATTACCCATTGACAAGGTTGCTCAACACAAAATTTATAGGCCTCTATCTCCATGGTCTATTGTGTAAGTTGGGGCAGTGTCTCAATCATGAAGTCTAGCTTCTCCTTAGGGCTGAAGTGTCTTGGAAAAGGGACAACCCATGGACAAGGTGCCCTACAACCAATTCTGAAAGCCTTCATTTGTGCTTGAGCCCTGGATTTCACAATGCCAATCTCCATTTTTTAGATCTTCTCCAACAAATCTGCATTTTCTTCTTGACTCCCCTCACAATCTGTATACCCTTGTGCTTGATATGCTTCATAGCCAAACTAATTTTGGTATTTCTGCTCATAGGGGTAGCCATGCTGATTTTGGATTTTCTCAAAATGCTGATTTGAAGGATTCTTAAATCTTATTGGAGTTGGAATGTGTTGTTGTTGCTGTGAATGTGAATTCCATGATGGAAATGAAGTCATGATTGCACAACTTCATGGAATGGAAAAGAGTGAAAGGGATGGAAGAAAGAATAGATGAAAAATGAATGAAAATGAATGGAAAGAGGGTCTTCAACTTTTTAGGTGGGTTGTTGACTAGATGGAGTCTCCAGATGTGTTTGCAAGTTCCTCCAAATGTTGAAATTTTCACAGGAACACATAAACCTGTAAAAAATGAAGTGGAAGACCTCTAAGGTCCCACCGAGTGTGCCAAAACTATTAGTGGTGCATGGTGGTATTGGATTTGTTGTTGTTTGCATGAGACACTAAGAGAAGATGAAATATCTAACCCTAATGTCCAACAGGGCATGCCAAAAATGTTAGTGCAAATTCACAGCACCCCCAAAATGACCTTTAGATTTGCTTTTCTAAGGAAATGTCATTTGGTGTGATTACACAACATTGAGCTTTCCCAAAGTGTGGGACCTTTTCAAATGGGGAAAGCTCTCTAGAGAAGGTTGGTTCCTCTTCCTAAACTACCTGCCACAAGCTATTCTAGTGCAGGAAATCTAATCTAATCCTAATCTAACTTCCAAGGAGACAGGAAGAGAAAGAAAACTAGAAAAAATAGAGCCTACACTAAAACGGTGATACACTAGAGAAGGAAAGTGTTGATTATCTATCAAAAATGTCATGGAAAAACAAAGAGGTGAGTAATGGAAGGATGGACAAGTGCATCATAGACCAAAGATGGATTTCACACAAAAAATGTTCCAAAAATCCATGAACATAGCTCCAAAACCTACAATGAACATCCAAATATGCACAAATACCTCCAATGAAGATAGGCAAGAAGAAAAAAACCAAAAAATGAGCAAGGATGGACAAATTTATCCCAAAACATGTTTTTTATTGCTCTAGAAGTTTGCACATAATCAGCATTTCAGGGGTAAGAGGAAAAAATTCCATTATCGAAAAGGGGATGAGGTTAAAACTCCATTTTTGACCCTAGGGAAGAAAATAAGGGAGAGGCAAAGAAGAATGATGAACAAATTTTTACAAAATGAGCCAAAACTAACTTTTATCACTCCAACGGAATGAAGGAAATGAGAAAACATGGGAAAATTTGATTTATAAATCCAACAACCAATAAGATCCATTTAATTGGCCTATAAAATGATGGGTTTCCATAAAAAATCTCATACTTTGAAGTACATTGCTTCGCAGAGCAAGAAAGAGGCCCATACTTCATTAATTTTGGTGGTTGGGGTCATTTTCTGCCATTTTCCCATGCCACAGATGTTTTCCCATTTTTATCTCATAAATCTCCATAAAAATTTAAAATTGAAGGTTCCATAGTGTGGAGAATTTCAACAACTTTCCATTGATACCAAAATCACGAAAATCTGAGCTCTGGTTCAAAAGATATGGCCCTCTGAAGATTTAGGGCAAAAACGGAAAAATTAGGGAAAAATTTGGGTTTGCAGGCCGAAATTTGAACCTTTTCCCTATTTTTTTCAAATTGGGAAAAATTCCCAAAAAATATCCACGCCACGCTCCTCTGATGACACCTGGCACCCTCTAGCTGATACGCGGCTTCAAAACAACATTTTTCCCCTTTCATGAAAATGGGAAATTTTCCCAAAATTCTCCGCAGCCCTACCACTCTGAGACACGTGGCACTACCTGATTAGCTGAGGAGATGCATCCCATTCTTCACTTTTACGTTTTTCAGCACTTTGGAAAAAATTCCAAAATCCTCCCAACGCCTGACTCTCGCTACTGACTGGACATGTGGCAGCTTTTGATTGCTCGGCAAGGATGCGCTCCTATTTTTTCCTTTGACATATTTTGACCAAAAGCCAAAAAATTGAAGTTCTCTCTAGCACCTGCCACTCTGCCTTGACACGTGACATCATTTTATGAGCTGCGTGCCTTAATCAATTTCTTTTTCTTGTGGGCTTTCGAGCCAAATTTTTCCTTTGAGTTTTTTGCCTAAAGGGCTAAGTGCCAAAACTTTTCCCGCAGGTCTTCCTTGGCAAAAATGCTTCCTTACCTCCACGGGCCTGCCTAGGGAAAATTTTCCCTCCAAACTCCGCCGAGCCATAACTCAGAAAATACAAGGAGTTAGGAGGACTTCTTTACCTTTCTGGAAAGGAGAAGAAAATTTCTTTTTAATGAATCCATTTCTAGAATATTTTGAGTGCTTACAATGTGTGAAAATTGAAGTTGAATCACAAGGAAGGAAAGAATGAAAGTTAGCCAAAATAAGCAGGGGACTCATTTTAGCTAACAGGTTGGCGGTTGATCTTCCAAATCATATTTTCTTCCTTCTCTTCTTCTCCTCTTTTTTCTTCATCTATAAATGTAAGAGCTTGGATCATCGAAAAAGGTTGGACTCTGATAATTGTGAATTGTAAATAAAATCAAAAGCAATCAATACAGAAGAATTTCCCCTTTCTCTCTATCTTCATCTATTGTCTCTTATTGCTTACCTAAAATCTGTGGATCATTCATCTTTTGTAATAAGAAACTTTGTGTTCTTATTGATATGATTTCTAGAACTTTGTGTCTATGAAATGGTGCCTTATGCTATGAATGTGAATGATTCTGTTCTGTATCACCTTTTCTCAGTACGTATAAGGTTATACTTTGCTATCTATATTTCCTGAAAGTACTGTTATATTATGCTCTTTCCTTTCTTCAGTTTCTTCCATTCATTTGTATTGATAAGCTATTTTGGCAAAAAAAAAGAATTTCAATATGTCAACAGTCCAACCCTAAGATGAAAGTTGTACATTTGTATATAATCTTTGTTGCTTGCTTTCAATAAGGGAACCTCTCCCATAAAGAGGAGGGACTTGTTGTCCCCGAACTGTGGTTTTGTTAAAGTACCATTTTAAAACCCAACAGGAGTTAAAGCTTCCTCATAGGGTGAATATTGTTAAAGATTGAATGCATGCTTAATCAGATTTTGGAGTTGCATCTCCAAGTTGAGTTAAACCTCAACCAAAAACTCAATATAACATATATAGGATAATTTGGTCGTAAGAATAGTTCTTGGTTTCAGTGGGTTTTTCCCACTTTGGGTTTCCCGCATTAACTTTGTCTCTATGTGTTATCTCTCTTTCTAGCTTCTTGTGAATGTTAGTTTGGTATTGAAGATGAAAATTGAATGAAATAATTTATGAGGTTATAATTGAACAGATAATGATTCACCCCCCTCTCAGTGTCCCAATTTCCAACAACATCCAAAATTTCAAGACAATGAAATCATTTTTCATCTAGAACAAGGGAAAAAGTACAAATCATGTTACTTCAGGAATGATGTTACATATCATAATGAGAATTATTGTCTAATCTATATGCCTTCCCAACCACTATTGAAAATACATGGAGGCACACTAATTGGTATATTGATATGTCTAAAATTTATATCCATAACCAATATTGACATAGTACCTATGTGTCAGGAAATCCATAACATAACCATCATAATGTTTTCATTTGGTGAGGTAACTTACAATTTTACAGCTGATAATACAATCAAAGAAAAAGGAACCACAAGTATTAATTATTATTACAGTCTTGAGAAACTAGTCAAAAATATTACAAAACAAAACATTGAATATAAGCCATATGTTGGATTCTTTCCACCACCATCAGCAACATCATTGTGGGTCCCTGGATTAGCAAGAGTTAACAAATTGAGACTATTCATTACACATTTCAAAGGAACCAGGTGGCAGTGTCCCTATTTTCCAACCCCATTCAGCCAAGGATTCTCCCAGGCCAAATGTGGTTTCATCAAGGATTCTCTTGTAGGCATTTGTTGAAGTAAAAATTTCTTCTCTAAGCATCTCCTATGTTAAATTATTATACCTAGAACCTATCTAAATTTTCTAACATCATTCATGCCCCATGATATCAACCATGCATAAAAAAATTGTAGTGTTGTGAAATTTTTTTCACAAAATTGAAAAATGAAAGAAGATGTGAGCATTTAATTATTAAGTTTTGTAGCACTAACACTTGAATAAGAGTAAATGAGAAGCACTTAATTGCTTTAAAAAAATTTAAGTGGGTGACTTATATATAGTTAATCTCAACCAAGGAATGAACCATATGGATGGGCATAAATAAATTTTGGCCATGCATTTAAAATATACAATTTTTAAATCATGATCACTGATCATAAATATAAAAACACTAAATATATAATGTATATGAGAGAGTTAAGTGATGGGCCATATAATGTTAACGAACACACGCCACAATTTAATCTTAACTCTTAGATCTATACCTTAATATTGAATTAGGGAGTATGAGGTGTCATTAACCAAACATTTCCCTTGATGATAACATCCAAAATCATAATTTTCTTTCAATGATGAACAAATGAAACCTCTACCAAAGGTTTGGAAAAGATATCTGCTATCTACTCTATAGTTGGAAGATATTGCACATCAACCAATTGGTTCTATCAATGAGAACCAAATATGAAACTAGGTAGAAGACACCCACAATATTAGAAGAAATAAGATCCTCCACCAGTAACAACAACAAGAAGAAGCCATGGTTGCTTACACTCCAATAACACCATACACATCTCCACACATGCAAATGAGATCTAAGTAATGGCACAAATGGTGGCCCACCACAATGAAGGAATCCCTCCCACCACAATGAAGGGATCAAAAAGATATGCCCATTGTCTTAAATAAATGGATCAAGCAATGGTGGCCTCACCATGAGGAAGAAACAAACCTTCCTCTTGAAGACAAGTCTAAAGACTACCTGAGCCAAAATCAGATGAGGAAAATGCAAGAGTCCCATCAAGAAAGAAACCATCTCCATGAACCATTAAGATAGAGATTAAGCCTTCTGAATTGGCCTACATTGTCTAGTTTTTTTAATATATGAGAAAGTTCATCAAGAACTTCTCTTCTATAGCAATGTTGTTGCATTCTGTGACATTAGGTGGTAAGGATTTTTATCGAGGTACGAAACAATAAAATAATTTTAATTCATTTAAATACAAGATTAGTCATGCTCCAGTTTTGGCATTAACTAACTTACATCTTATTTTCAAAGTGGAAACCAATGCCAATGACTATGTTATGGGAGTTTTCCTACTCCAAGGAGGTAGGCCCATATGTTATCATTATTAATTGATTCATGGTGCAATTGTGAATTATTATATGCTCTTATGCAAGAGGTAAAGAAATGAAAACATTATCTGATGGGTAAAGAAACTATCATACACATGGATCACTAACCTATTCAATATTTGCATACTCGGAATAAACTTCAACAAGCTAGAAATTATAAATGGATAGGTTTTTTTGGAAAAAGTTCCATTTGATTATAAAATATAATAAATGTGTGACTAACAAGTTAGCTTATATGTTTTATAGACCTCCTTTAATTTTAGCTATGGGTATGTTGACTCTTCTTGACCCTTTTGTGTGTGAAGCATATAATGAAGGTTTCAACCAGGATCTAGATTTTGGAGATATATTTCAGTAGAAACCTCAAAGTGAGGGATTTACAGCTAGGGGAGAATAATACTTCCAAGATGAGTTTCTCTATAAGAATAGAAAAATTTATTTTCCTAAGGGGGAAATATTTCAGTTGATGAGGGAAATAGACATTTCTAAAGTGGACGGTCACTTTGGTGCAACAAAGATAGTTACACACTTACATAAGTATGTTTATTGGCTAAAAATGCAAGTAAAGTTTCCAAATTGATCAAGGGTTGTGTTTTAGGTAGTAAAAATAATCCTAATAATAGAAATTTTGGTTTATATATGCCATTAGCATTTTCTTCCTGACCATGGGAAAACATCTCTATGGATTTTGTGGGGAGTTTTCCTACTTCCAAGAAAGGGCATGATTACATATTTGTGGTAGTGGACCAATTTAGTAAAATATATATTCTCATTGCTTGCAAGAAGACCATCAAAGCCAATGATAAAACTGAGTTTTTTTTCTAATGTGTGGATTCATTTTGGTTTTCCTAATTCTATTATGTTAGACATGGACTCATGGTTCATAGGGAAGTTTTGGTGTAATTTGTGGGATAATATGAATACTAATATGAAAAGGTATACCTCTTTTCATCCGCATAATGATGGGAAAATAAAACTGGTAAACCGTACCTTGGTCCAACTCTTGATAGAGTACAACAGGAAACATCCTAGGACTTTGGATGAGAATTTGGCATATATCAAGCATTCTTATAACAAGGTTGTTCATGCTTCTATAAGTAAGAATACTTTTGAGACACGTTTTAGTTATTTACCTAAGATTGCATTTGATTTTGTTTTGAGATTACCATGCAACAATGATGGAAAAGTGGATCTAGAGACCCAAAAAGTGGAAAGGTTCATTAATAAGTTTTAGTAGATACACCTCCAGGTACATGAGAGGTTGAAAGAGTCCCGATCTAAGTACAAAGCACGAAATGATCAAAATAGAAATGAGAAATATTTCCTTGTTGGTTACAAGGTATGGTTTTACTTGAGTAGAGAAAGGATATGGGGAAAAGTTAAGAAACTCAAACCTCTTCATTATGGTCTACTTGAAATTCTAGAAAAAGTGGGTAAGAATGCATTTTTCTTATATTTGCATTCTTATATGAGAATCTATTAAGTTGTGAATGTTGAAAATTTATGACTCTTTGAGCCCTCCATGTTGGATCAAGAATAAGAGGGTTTATTGCTACCATCAATCAAGGATCTTTCTTTAGATAATAGGTTAGAATTGGAGGAAGATGTGGTATTGCAGAAAAAAGAGTGGACAATTCAATGATGAGTAAAATTCAAGTGATTGATTGGTTTTAAAGGAAAATTACCTACCAAAGCTAAGTGGTATTCTAGAAAAGATGTGGAGAAGAAATTTCTTCACCTCATTAGTCCTTGAATATTTTAGGGACTTGAAAGCCTCAAATTGGGGAGGTTAGATACAAAAATGGATCTAAAAAGACCCAATTCTATGTATTATCCTTATTGATACTTGTAGTGCATTAAAAGATGAATTTAGGTGAGGGTAGGTGGGCTAAAAAGAGGAAATATATCCCAACATTAAAAGATTCAATTCTAGGTAGCTTAACCCCCACATTTTATGAAGTATGGTTCACTTTTCTTCTCCCACAAGTAAAGTATCATGGGGGAGTGGCCTTGGATGGGTGCCCATGCTTATTTTTAGAAACTTAATGCAGGTTGTTGGTGGCTAAAAAGGGAAATATGAGTTTCCCTATTTTTTCCCTCGTATCTCTTTCCAAATTTTATAATGTAAAATCTCTCATTTGTGAAAGGAGGATGTTCTAAAATGTAAAGGAACTCTGTCAAAATTATTCTTGAACAACTATGAGTTGCAGACCTCCATTTAAGCTTGGAAATGTGTTCTTGTTCCTTATTCTTCACATGAAATGGTTTGTGCATACTTTGAAAACAATTAAATCTTTTTTTTGTAGCGTTTCTCAACCGTGACTTATGTTTTGTTGCATTTCCTTGCCTTTCCATTCTTGTTGTTGTATTTTTTGCATGTATTTCTCCTTTTTAGGTTCATTTGTTTGTGTCTCATGAAATATAGAAGGTAAAATGTTATTTGGATCTATGTCACTTAGGTTTGACATCTCCCTTCTCCATTTTCCTTCTCCCTTTTCCATGGTGTTATCACCTCCCCTTAGCTTAGGATTTCCCCTTTTCATGCATTTTTCTCTTACCCGGGTCCCTTGTATTGTTAGAGTAGGATTAGATAATTTAATTTCCTTCCTTAAGAGTAGTTTAACATTAGGATTAGGAAGAGGAACCAACCTTCTCTAGAGGTTTGTCTTAAGTAGCAAGTCCCATAACTTGGATACAATACCATGTTTCAAAGAAAACATCAATTTCTCATCCATTCATCCATTAAAAACTAGAGGGTGTTGTTTTTTGGAGATAACAAGTCCCACATCAGTTAGGCCAAGGATTGTGGTCATGTTTATATATGGTGTGGTCGGTGGTCTTGTTGGCTATAGAGCCATTTTTAGTGAATACCACGTTGTATGGCCAGTAGGAGGTGGTTAAGTTGGGCCTAGTTATTTAGTGAGTAGGTGTTGGTGGAAGCTAAGTGTAGCTTGGTGGAGGATTGAGGAGTTAGGGTCTACCGAGTAGTGTGGGAAGATGGGTGAGGTGGATCGAGATTCGAGCGGGTTGAGGCAGGTAGGTGGTCGAGCTAGCAATTATCCAAGCTCGATAGCATTCAACTTGGCATGGTGAATTGGAAATACATGGTAACTCAGTCATTCTTAGAAATATACATAGTATAGCTTATAATCATGAACTTAGTCCCACATGCATAATGTGGTGAGTTACATAAGCACTTAAATATATAATTTTTAATATAGTGATACGAAGAAATAAATCAAAAGGCACCCCTTCTCAAAAAAAGTTTCAACCCTAGCTTTGGACCCCTAGCCAACAAATAGTAGGGCCCACCAGTCCAATAACAAGTTTCAAAGATTGGAGGTATAAAAAAAATTCTTCAATACCAAATTTCCACTTTTCACTATTTGATTGGTCCACATGGTGAGTGTGCACATTTCCAAGTCATCTCGACATGCGCCTAGTCCCATATTTTTTCCATATTGCTAGAAATTTTAGCATGCAATAACTTTTGCATATGACCTCTATTGTCAACATTAAATATGCTTTTAGAAATCTCTCAACCTGCTCTTCAATACTGTAATGATTCTAAGATATCTAGGGAGACTATTTCCACTAAATTGATCTTCGGATATCACCTACCGTTTGAGAAGACTTTTGTTTGACAAAAAGGTATTTTCACCCACAAATGTTTCCAATCATCTTCCTACATATCACAAACACATACAAGATCCATAAAGTTATGGGAAATATTACTATAAATTATTAAAAACCTTATCACAAAAAAATCAATCAATTTTAAAAATAGATAATTATTCACCAAAGCAGGCAACTATCCAACTGATACTCTGTGATTATGCCAATCTCTGCAAACAACATAAATCTATTTTAAAAATATAGATAATGCCAACAACAGGTGAATGTCTAATTAAATCCTTGTAGAACTATCAAATCCTAGCAATTGCAACTATAACTGCCATCATAAAAAAATTGATCAGCTTAAAAATAGACAATTATTTTCCAAAAGAAGCAACTATCCCACTGATACTCTGTGACACGGCCATCACTATAAACACAATTCCACCAAAATAGATAAGTTTAAAAAGAAATCTACATGTCAATAATTGGCTAGTGTCCACTGACCCTGTGAAACTATCAATCAATGAAAATATCACAAACACAATCTAGTGTGTTTAGAATACACACATGTAAAAATATACGAGAGTAAAAAATGAATCATGTGAAACTACCAATAAAATATATATCCCAAAATTTTACACTGCAAATAGGATAAAAGCAAACTATTTGCACAATGTTGCATACCAAAATGGTGAAACTTCCATCCAATGTACAAGATCAATAGGTATAACTTGTAAACTAGTTTGTTAATGTAATCAATGTATACCCTAATTGTAACCACATAGGATAATTACAAATAAATACCCAAAAGAAGGGACTTAATACATGTGAACATATCTTGTGTAGACACAACAAGTTTGTATGTTAATTACAATACAAATGGTGCCCAAATAGATATTACAAGCATCCATACTTTTTCACAATAAAATCAACAACATATGCACTAAAATGTAATTTTCCAAAAATAGACATTCTAAACATGCCCATTGAACATGATTACTCTGCTTTCAAAATTAGAATGGAATTTTTCAACCTTAAATGTGAGAAGTAGAATATGAGTATGTTAAACTTGTCTCTCAGCTCTTCCCTATAGGTGACACCATTATCCATATTCAAAGCCAATATGAATATGGGAAAATTTCCTTTCAAAATTCAAAAAAATCCCAAAAAATATGCTCTAAAAAATATGCACACTAACCAACAATATCAACTATGAAAACATGAAACTAAGGAATTGCTTACCAACCAACTTTATCAAATTATCCTTTTTGGGTGGTATAATTTCCTCAATGGATACCTAGGTATCTGCATGGGTTATTTTAGAAAATGTTGGTTTCACAATGCTTTCCTTTTTAACAACTCTCCACTGTTGTTTTGAACTAAGTTTCCAACATATGTTAACCTCTTGACCTTTCCTGTTACAATGGGTGAAATATCATTTGTCCATTTTTTAGGAAACTTACCAAGATTTCCATTTTTAAAACCTTTTGTAATAAGACCATATTTCAAAATTCTACCCAATAATGATTTGCTTTTCCAACACTTAGTTATACAATGGTTAGGCAATCCAAAAAAACTACATGGATAAATGTACCACAAATTTTGTGTATCTAATCCAAAATTAAAAGGAACATGGGAATATTTGCATTGTTTATAATAAACATTTTTTAGAATTTTTCCCATTACCATTTTTACCTTTCGTGGGTTGTGGTGGAGGTTTCTCCCTTGCAGTCTCATCTGTCATGGAGCATTCACATTTTTCATTCTAACCTCCAAAACTGAATCTCAAACCTGCATGATGAGGCCTATCCTCTACCTCAATGGGGTTAGCGATTCCTTGGCCTTCTTTTCCAAGGAATTTTCCATTAAATCCCATTTTAAAAAGTAACTTTGAGCCTATTCCCTTATTATGTTTTTAAAACTTACAAAAATCATTTTCAAATGATTTAAAATGAGTAGATTCAACAAATGGTGATATACTTACTTTGTTTGAATCAGCTTGTGTACATGTGGGAGAGAAAGGTACTGATTACAAAATGGACTTGTTTTTCCCCTCCATGTCATCACTAGTTTGTAACTTTTCCAAGAGCTCATCCTTGGATTTAATTTTTTTTTTCAATTTATCACATTCTCATTCCAAGGAATAGTACATTGATCTCAGGAAAACATTTTCTTCCTAGATTTGGTGATTGAAGTCCTAAAACTAATCAATATTTTCTTGTTTTGAAAAATTTCCCATAGCGCACATGTACCTATATAATCACAACTGAACCAATTACAAAATATGAAGTAATAAACTGTCAAATCAACCTTCTCTAATACCAAACTTGATCTGTAAACATGTAGGAACCCCTACTATTTTGAATGTTTACAAAAAAAAATCAATTATGCCTATCAGTTTCGAAAATTTATCAACTTGAAAATGATTAAAATATGATCCAAAAACTTATTCAAATGTGTTTATAAATTGAATTAAAACTTAATTTGATTTCTGAAAACTCACTCATTTCAGTTGTACATTCAAATCAATCAGATTTCCATTATAATTGGTTTTACCAATTTTTCATAAAATTTTCATTACTGAATAGAATTACATTCAAATTAAAAATGATTTAATATCTAAAGATAATCTGAAAATTGAATGCAAGAATAAAAAAAACACATGACACAAGATTGTTTACGGGGTTCAAAAATTTCCTACGTCCCCAAGTTCATATGAACCGATCCATTAAATTTAGTTTTATAAGTACATTCAAATAAACTTACAAATCAAATAATGAGCCTCAAAACTTGTAACATAAGACCATGAGAACCTAGGAGCTCTAAAAAATTTATCACTTTCTCTATCTATTATTTCCCATCGTGGCAAGGTGATCTTCCCTCTGTTTTCCATCAAAAACAACATAAAAGGCTTTAAAAATATGACATAATAAATCCAATTTGGGAAAATGAGTACACAAAAAGGATTGTCTCTAAATTTTTAACACTTCTCTAGTTCACTTTAAGACCTAAAACTACCCCTAAGTTTCTCAAAACTTTAATTCTCAAAAATTGCCTTGTTATGCTTAATACATAGTCATCAACATTACCCATTTCATATAGTATATCCTCTATTTATATACATTATGACCCCATATGGCTCAACAATAGTTTGTAATTTTAGAACTTGGTTGGTTAAGGGGGCGATACCCCTAACCTCCTCCACCACTTTTTTTAATCCATTTTGGGACTTAGTCCCACATCGGTCTGGCTAAGGTTTGTGCCCATGTTTATATATGGTGCAATCAGTGGTCTTGTTGGCTATAGAGCCATTTTTTATGAATGTCATGTTGTATGGCCTATAGGTGGTGGCTAAGTTGGGCTCGGTTATTTGGTGAGAAAGTTTTGGTGAGAGCTAAGTATAGCTCGATAGGCGTTTGAAGACTTGGGATTTGTTGAGAAGTGTGGGTGGATGGGTAAGGTGGCTTGGGATTCAAACAGGTTGACGCAAGTAGGAAGTTGAACTGGAAGTTGATCAAGATAGATAGGAATCAACTCGACAAGGTGAGCTAACAATACATGGTAACTCTTTCCTGCTTAGAAATATACATATTATACCTTACGATCATCAACTTAGTCCCACATGCACAATGTGGTGAGTTACATAAGCACTTAAATACAAAAGTTTGAAAATAGTGATATGAAGAAATAGAGGAAAAGGAACCCCTCTACAAAAAGAGTGTGTCAACCCTGACTAAGGGCCCCCAATCAAAAAATAATGGAGCCCACCCATTTGATAACAATGTCGAAGACCAAAGGTGAAAAAAAACTTGTTATTCAATACCAAATTACCACTTGTCAGTATTTGATTGGTCCACATGGTGAGTGTGCATGCATCCAAGTCATCTCAACCTATGCACAACCCCATAATATTTACCAGATTGTTAGAAATTTCAACGTGCCATAACTTTTGTATATGACCTTCTTTTCAACGTTCAATATACCACTAAAAACATCACGACATTCTCTTTCATACTATAATGATTCTGGGAAATCTAGGGAAACTATGTCCACTTAATTGATCTCCATATCAATGTAGATTTTCTAATTAGATAAAGTAGTTCTGGACCAAGATACTACTATAATTCATTTGCATCTCCTCTATAAAAATTTGACCATGTGACATTAAGAGCATTGTTATTATTTTGAGTGCACAACCAACAATACCAGGTGAATTGCTCTGGTTCTAGATATAAATATGCCATTACCAAATTCTACCCACTTTTGACTTGATGTAAATAAAAAAATATCCATTTGGTTGATCCAAGTGATCATATCATTCCCATTGAACTTGAATAACTCCACTTTTAGAACAATGATATGCCACTAACTAGAAGATCCACTAGGTTATGCAGAGGACCCTCTTTGGTTGGTATGATTTAGATATGGGTGTGCATTATTTTAGTAGCCCATGTGACTTGAATGGGAATTCATGCCCATATTCATGCTCGGAAGAGTTCTCATCATCTCCTTTCTCAGTTATTCCATCCCCAACTGTATTTCTCTCTTCATTGTTTAAAAACCTTGGTTGAGGTTACCTACCACTGCTTAAAGGTTATCTTCCATTTTATCTTTTAGTGTTTGAAGATCATGATGGAAGTCCTCCTTCATCACCATATTATTAACCCTTTCATGAATATGGTTAAATACCTCTAATTTTAATCTTTAAAATACACATCTTCCTTATTTAGAGTCATTCTTGGAGTACCTTGGCCCTTCCCTTAACCTCTAGTTGATCTCCTTGTCATGATGTAGGGTTTAGGTCTTGGGATACAAGGATTAGGAAGAAATTTAGGGTTTGGGGTTTCTTATAGTTATTGGAAAAATAGATAAAAATAACAAGAAAAAACCATATCTAATTTTTGGAAAGATTATCAAAAATATAAGAAACTTAGAAAAGCTCCCAATATAGTATTCTAGGGAGTAATTTTATGAAAAAACCTAAAATGGATATAAATTGTACAAAATAATTCAATAGATATTGAAATTTTGGGAGAAACAAACTTGAATTATTTAACCACTTGAGTTAAAAACTTGTAGAGAAATTAGCGATTATTTTGGAGATATTGCCAAATTTTCAAATTTAGGGTTTTGATCAAATTCTACCCATATCTACACTCTGATACCACTTATAATGAAATAACTTATATAGATATGAATATAAGCAATAATATAACACTAAATAATGTCATAATATAGAGAAATGATCACAATATGCAAGTAGAATGACTAATCCACTTTTAGGGGGAAACGTCTCAACCATACAATAAGACTCAAGTTTTCATTATGATGATAATATCCTACTCTCTAACTCCTATATATACCCTAATACACTATGAAAAACACCAAGGCTGGCCCACTAAGCATATGAAAGAATAAATAAATATGATATGGCATGATAAGATATATGTTAGACACATTTCGATCATCCATATCCCAATATATGACCTAGGGTTAAGGGCATAAAAAATAATAACTCTATATTAAAACCAAAAGGTAGGAATTCTCATAAACTATACAAAAATAGATGAATGATGACTAAATAGTTGTTTAATAAAAATTACAAAATTATTTTACTTATACATAAGTGTGATGTTCTAAACGATACCATTTATTCAATTTAACTGGCCATCTACAAAAATAATCTAAAAACGATTATAAAAAGGGCTTGTGTCATTTTTTAGGTATCTACAATTGCCCCCACTTTAAAAAATAATTAGAAATGATGGTTCAAAGTAAAAATAAAATGATGGTTTAAAAATGAGGAGTGGGAAGGGTGACGAGCTAGGCGGGAAGGGTGTTTAGGTAGGCGGGAAGGGCGATTAGATGGCGGGAATGACAAGCAGGATGAGGAGGAGGAAGAAGGACTGAACAGTGATGGATGGGAGACTGACAACAAAAATATTCCTCCTAAATATCCTATAGATGTTTTGGACCAGTCTTTGAGGGAAATATGTATGTGCGAAACCATTTTGGTGGATGGGAATCACGTGGTGTCTAGGTCCCCCAAATATTATGTGATTATTTTGAGCTTGGAGAAAGAGAAAAGTCCTGGAATCATTCCTCATCTTAAACAAGATGCTTCAAGAAAATTCTTAGATATCCCAAATATCATTATAGACTAGAATCTGAGTAAAATGGAGAATGCCTTGATAGGAAAGATGGTGGGGGGTAGACCAAATATTGACTCCATTAGGTCTTGGTCTGTTGTAAAATGGAAACCTAAGGGGCATATAGATGTCACAGCCCTCCCAAATGGATTTTTCTTGTTTAGTTTCAACAACTCTGAGGATCCTCAATGAAGACCCATGGTTCCTAGGGAAACTTGGCCTATTCTTAAGGAAATGGACCCCCAAATTCAACCCTGACAAACAGAATATTAATCAGTTCCCTGTTTGGGTGAGACTCTCAGGTTTACCTCTGGAACTTTGGGATGTGGATATTATAAAAGAAGTTGTTAACACCCTTGGAAATTTTGTAGCTGTCAATAATGCGATGCTTACTAAATCTAGAGCAGTCTGTGTGAGATTCTGTATCTATTCTTTGATGGGCTCTTCCCTTCCTAAATCCATCTCCTTGTGATCAAATCTTGGTAGCTGGGAATAGAAGATAGATTTTGAAAACTGCCCTCTGAGATGTGAGAAATGTTAGGGATGAGGGCATGCAAAGCATCAATGTAAGTTGATTGTCTCTAAGATCTACTGGGAAAAGCATCCAAAGGAAATGGAAAAAGGAAAAGGAACTGCCCCTTTGGCCTCTCCAAAGAAGATAAATAGTAATAAGGGCATCCAAATAATGGTAAGTAATGGAAATGAAGCTAGAGAGAAAAATGTATTGAAGCTTGTCTTTATGGATGAGGAAGGCTTTATAGAAGTAAGGCATAAGAATTCCCAATGGAATGCCCATTCGAAACCATGGTTCTAGAAGGCTATGATCCATGTTCAAGCTGAAAAGGCTCTTTCAACAAAAAAAACTGGATAATATGCTTAAGGAAGTAGCCAAGGAAAATTTTCGTTCAAATGATCTGGGTGATAGAAGCTTCAATGAGTCTTTTGAAATGTTTTCAAATCCCTTTGAAAATCTTCAAGCTAAGGAAAAGGATGTTATGACCCTTAGAACTGAAAATCAGTTGGTTTTTAACAACATCCATGACTTTATTAAGGAAGCGGTCTCTACTCAAACTGAAGAAGCCTATGAGATTATCAAGCCTGAGAAGGGGGACTTTAACCAAGAAATAATTGAAACTTATTTGTCTAGCCCTCTCAAAGGGGAAAATTCTGAAGATACCCAAAAAAATTGGGTCTGGGAGACCTTCCAAACAAGTGGCGAGGAAGAAATAGAGTCAAAGGAAAATTGATGATGGAACCCAATCGAAACTAGATCTAAGAAGCTTTAGAAGATCAAAAAACCAAGTGACTAAATGAATATAATATCTTGGAATATTAGGGGGTTGAACAACCCTGTCAAGTGGATATTGATAAAATATTTGGAGATGACTCACAATTTTGACATTCTTGCTTTGCAGGAAACTAAGATGGTGGAGGCCCCTTTTTTAGAGACTTGTGGAAGATACTGCAATAAATTTCAAAGTTTTTTTGTTAGTTCAACAGGCAGTGTTGGGGGTATGGTATTTTTGTGGAATGAATAAAAAATCAAAGGTACGAAGCTTCTTAATAGATATAACCATATGGCTTTACTTTTTCAGGATAAGAAATCCAACGAATTCTAGATATTATCAAATATTTATGCCCCAAATAGTAAAAGTGAAAGGAAAAAACTCTAGGCTGATCTCTCCAAATTTTAGAATGTGATCAAAGGGATAGAATGGGTGATTTTGGGGGATTTTAACACCCCTTTGTGTCCCAGAGAAAAGAAGGGGGGAAATATTGATCTCACTGAAAGCATGGAAGACCTTCAAGATTTTATCTCCCTCAATAATCTTATGGATTTTGAGCTTATAGGAAGTAGATTTACTTGGTCTAATAGAAGAAAGGGTGACTAGTTGATTCAGGGAAAATTGGACAGAGCTTTTATCTCTTGGGGATGGTTAAACAAATAAGCTGGGTTGTTCTCCCTTCCACGCATAGGATTTGATCACAATCCTATCCTCTTCCAGATCAAGGCTAAGGAGAGGAGGCGTATCCCTTTCAAATTTGAAAATGTGTGGCTGCAAGATGAGGATATTACCAATTTAGTTAAGGGATGGTGGAATGTAAAAAATCGAAGGTATGACTTTATTCAGAATTGTTAAAAATCTTTCTCATGTTAAAAAAATCTAAAAGAATGGAATAAAATGAGTTTTGGTAACATTTTCAAAAAAAAAAAGTCTCTGGCTAATGAGATCTCACTCTTCCAGGGAGATCTATAATTTCCTGATGAGGGAAATACTATGATCATCCAAAATATGGAGAAGGTTTTACTTGTTGAGTATCATAACATCCTCTGGAAGGAGGAAATTTTTTGGAGACAAAAATCTAGAGTTTCATGGCTCAAAGATGGTGACAAGAATATGAAGTTCTTTCATATATATACTCTCAAAAGAAGGAGCTCAAATAGAATTATATGCATAAAAAATGAAGAGGGAGTTATTCTCAATGATCCTAAGCAAATTCAACAAGAGGCATGTTCTTTCTTCAGCAGGCTTCTGACATCCTCTAGTGATTCTAACAACTCTAAGGAAGAGCAGTTTCTAGACATTATTCCCCATCTAATTAATGAAGAAGACAACTTCATGCTCACTAAAATCCCTTCTATGGAAGAAATTGAATTCATGATAAAATCCTTAAACCCTGATAAAGCCCTGGGTCCTGATGGTTTCCCTATTTTCTTCTTCCAAACTTTCTAGGAGATTGTGAGAGATGATATTTGCTATGCTATTCAAGAATTTTTTAAGAATAAAAGAATGCTTCATGAGTTAAATAACACCTTTCTGGCTCTAGTCCCTAAGAATCATGATCCTTTAGAGTTTAAAAATTTCAGACCCATAAGTCTGTGCAACTGTGTTTACAAAATGTGCTCAAAAATTTTGTCTCTAAGAATTCAGCTTGTGCTAACGACGATTATTTCTGATCAGCAGGGACGTTTTGTATGGGAAGATAGATCTAAGATGGCATTGTCACCATCCAAGAGACCTTCCACTCTGTGAAACATAATAAGAAGGAAGCCATGTTTATTAAGCTTGATAAGGAAAAAGTCTATGACAGAGTCTCTTGGTCTTTCCTTATAAATATTCTTTCGAGGTTTGGATTTGGAGAGGACTTTAAGGAGTTGATTCTCTCATGTATTTCCATAGCCAAGTTCTCAATCCTGGTTAATGGGACCCCTTATGGGTTTTTTAACAACACGCATGGTTTAAGACAAGGTGATCCTATCTCACCTTTTCTTTTCATTATTATGGCTGAGACCCTCAGTAGATCTCTTAATAAGGCTACTGTGGAGGGTAGAATCAATGGTATTTCATCGGTTATCAACTGTCATAGGGTTTCTCTTCAAAAATTTGTTGATGACACTATGTTGATTGGTGAGGCATCTGTCCCAAAATCTAGATAATTACAATAGTTAATGAAGGATTATGAGGAGGCATTAGATCAATTGATTAACTATGAGAAAACTTCTATCTTCTTTATGAATACCCCTAAAAGAAGATGCATCAAAATTGCTGGTATTCTTGGTTGTCCTTCTAAAACTCTCCCAACTTAGTATCTTGGTATGCTTATTGGTGTTGGTATAACAATTTTTTCTCCTTTTTAGTCTAAACAACACCATAGATATGTCATGGAGCTTAAAGATAGATTAGACCATGTTTTATGTCATTGGTAGCTGGGGATATGGTCTAGCTGGCACTCAGGTTTGTGGAGAAATGGATAGCACTCCAATAGTACTTGATCTTGTCCTAGCTATTTTAGCTTGTGCCTTGCAACCAAGGTAAGAGGACCTATTTTGTAACCTTGTAATGGTGAAGGAGATGAATATTTCCTTCTCTTTACTTGAAATTCTATGATGGAGACCTTGGTGAAAACATGATCAACACCCCAAATATAAACTCTCAAGAGTTGTCACTTCTCAAAACATGGGCATGTTCTCAAAACAAGGCAAAGGTTACTAAAGACATTGGAAATTCTGATTTGTTATGCATACTTTTACAAGTAGAATTTGATCTTCTGTGGGTATACAAATGCAAATCAGGGATAGTACATGATAGGATCTTTTTTTTAGTTGAATTTTGGTGGGGGATTGACAAGACAAACTCGGATAGATCAGATCTTTGACAATCTCTACAATGCTTGAACAACTATCAGAAGAAATGCCTCAAATAATCAGAATGTTCCTTCAGCTAGAAGAGGCACAAAAGGAAGCCCAGGTTGCACTCTTCACACAATATTTGAGAACTCACCACAAAATCTTGCAATAAATAACTCAATTAAACACAAAATCCTTGATCAAACCATGCCTAAGGTGCCCCCAAAGGCTTACAGGAAATCTCTGCAGTCAAGGAAGGTAAAGTGATTTTACATTTGTTTATCTCCTTATTAGATGAAGGCTCTTCTAAACATGAGATTTGCAAATGCTAATTAACTATCAACAAGAAATGGAGATTCTATGTGATTTCTAAATACTTTCAGTGCAAGATTACAACAGGAACAAATGAAAATTATCCACAAGCATTTAAAAAATGATAATAGACACCATATTGCCCAAAGAAAACATAGATTTAATTCAAAACTTGTTAGATTCAACAACAGGGGAGAGTTACATGAACAATCTCATAGTTGTGTGATGACTATACACTTGTAATCAACTCACATACAAGATTTTCCAACATATGAGACATTAACCTGGTTCTTTGGTGGATTTCTCAGAAAATGAGCTTTCTCTTAGAAATTTTCTCATGATTTTCAACTCCCTCCTCTATAAATTTTTCAAAATGCATTATATACCCCATACCACATTGGATTCTTCCTTCCCAAGAAAATAATATGTTTGTGGGATCAAATTGTTACAAAAAACCTCATGATTTAATGACAGTGACACCAAACAGAAAAACAACTCGTAGGTTGCCAGGTATGCACAAAAATTTAAATCATTACACAAATTCAGATCATTGTCTACCCTAGGGGCATTTTTTTATCATTCAGGCATGAAATCATCTTCCATTCATCATTTTTTACCTTTTCCCCTTTTCAATTTTACCTCTATAACTTTTGATTTTGTCATTTCATGTTGTTTCTCGAGCCTGAGCCAAAATTACATAAAAAACACCATAGATCAAAGAATTAGGTCATGAAAATGATGCCATCATTCTCAGAAGGCCAAGGCGACACAAAATCATATAAGATTTGATGAAATTTTATGAATAAATCACAATTCCAAGTTTCTTGGAGCTCCCATGGTGGCCAAAATAGATGGATGTACAGTAACCATCGATTTTGTATCAACTTTAAATGTCCACCCTCCACGTGGAAAATGAGATCAAGAAATAAGCTCAAAATTACCTTTTTAAACTTTGGATAAGGTGGGACACATGTCAAAACGTGATTGGATTGGGCCCGTGGCTCCAAAAACGCTTTTATGATCCTTTTTAAAGTTTTGGAAAATTTTGCAAAATTTCCCCACTTCTCCCCTGGACCCGCCACATGTCCATATGTGGGCCCCATTGAAAACTATGGACCGATTCTATCAATTTTTCCACCCTTTTGATAAAAGGAAATTTTTCTACAAAACCTCTGCGGGCCCGAAAGCCTGATCCCTTCCCCGCCACATGGCACTTGTCGATTCTCTGCGAAGCCAAGCCTCCTATTCTACCTTCAAGCCTTCCTGAAAAATTTGAAAAAAATTAAAACTTACCACGGGCCCACACTCTTCCTTTGACTTCTTAGAATGTGCCACGTGTCCATCATGGATAGGTTGCGGGGGCACGCTTCCCTTTAACACTTTAGCTCCTTTCGCCAAAAAGGAAAAATTTTACTCTATCCCCCGAGGTCTAAAACTCCACCTCCATTTTTCTTGGCCACACATCACTTCCTGACTTGTTGTGGGCCTTCGGGCCAAAATTTGATGTTTTACCACTTGAAGTTAAAAACTTCAAAGTCACTGTAAAACCCGCTGCCCCATCTTATCCTTTCTTGGACACATGTCCACCAATGATTTGCCAAGGGTTTTTGGGCCAAAATTTCACTTCATCATTTTGAGCCAAAAAACATCAAAATTCTCCAAGTCCCTCCACCATCCGCATGCCACGTGTCCTCTCCCTATTCGCTGCGAGCCTTTGAGCCAAAAATTGATTTTTTCAAATTTTACAAAATGAAAGCAAAATTTCCTAAGGAAAGCCCACCAATACCCAAACCAATCAAAATGTGCCATGTAGGCACTTCATTGTAGAAGGTAGAGCCACCGATAAAAATTTTCCCTTTTGCAAAAAACTTCAAAAAATGATAAGTTAAAGACATTTTCCGTCGTTCCTCGGTCAATAGGAACCCGCCACGTTTCCCTTACCTTGCGATGATAAATTATACATGAAAACAACACCTGTATGACCGTCAAATCGTGAAAAATTTAAAGGCTGCCCTAGAAATTCAATTTTTCAACAAGGATTGCAAAATTCTTGATTTTAACTCAACTGAAGCATGATTTGACATTATTTTTGACCTTGGGACCGGATTTTCAAATATAAACGAGTAATAATTGGTCAAATTTGATTTTCACGATCAGGCAAAAAGGGAAAATAGTAGAACCCACAGATTTGGAAAATCTAGGGCACACACGGGTTTTCCTCTTAAATCAAGGCAAAACAATAGGTTTATGGGCATTTTTGAAACACTCAACTAGGGGGGAGAAATTGTAGATCACCAATTTGAGAAATAAAACTTTTCTGAGCAAAATCGAACATGAAAAATTAGGGCACACTCATGCAAGCTCAGAAATGGCACCAGCATTGGCTCTTGCTTGGGGATGGGAACTCCCAGTGAGTGCCACAAGGAAAAAACATAGACCAAGTGCCAAACAACCCATTGGGCAAAGGAGTCAAAACACAAGGCAGCCCCAAAAACCAGAACCACCCAACAAAAATGAGTTGAGAAACCAACCAAAATGGCTTCCAAGTATAAAGGGCAAACCAAAAACCACCAAACAGCCAAAAAACGGAGCAAAAACAAAGAATATACAATTGTACAATTTGTGCATACCTCGCTTTGGGGATTAATCCAAGAAATGTTTTAAATTTCTTCCATTAACAAGAAGCTCCAGCAATTTCTCATCTAGATCTTTAAGAAAAAAGGTATGTTCACCAATTCTGATATCAATGGCATAAGGGCCCATCCATAATTCATCAAACTTTTCATGCTTTCCCTTATCTTCATGCCTACTATCCCACAGCAAAACCAGATCTCCAATATTGAAGGCTCTAGGAGTGACCTTCTTGTCAAACAATCTCTTCAATTTATCTCTAAATCTGATATGCCTTTGATGGGATGTTCTTCTCTCCTCATCAAGCTCAATAATCTGATTGATCCTTGATTCATATGGGCCATTCTCTTGATCTTCCAACTATTGGGAAAACTGCAATGAAGACAATTGTGGTGTAAGGGCAGCACAACTTGAGTTCCATACACCAACTCAAATGGCCTTTTACCAGTAGCTCTTTTAGGAATTATTATATCATCCCAAACTTCAAATTTCAATTGTTCTCCCCACTTTTTCTTGTTCATTTCCAAGGTTCTTTTAATGATCTTCAGCAAGTTCTTATTACTGGACTCAGCTTGTCCATTCCCTTAGGGGTTGTAGCTTGAAGAATAAGTCAGATTGATTTCATATTCATTGCACATTGTCATTAAAGGTTTGGCTCTAAAGCACATGGCATTATTAGATATAATCTTAACTGGAACTCCAAATCTGCATATGATATGATTCAATAAGAAGTCCACTACCACTTGGTGTGTTGCCTTTTTATATGGGATTGCTTCAACCCATTTTGTAAAATAATCAGTGGCTACAAGAATCCACTTGTGACCAGCACTAGAAGGATCTGAAATCTCACCAATGAATTCCATTCCCCACTACTTGAAAGGAGCTTCAACTGATACAGGATGCAAAGGAAGGGAGCCTGAAGCTTTCAGTCTCCCAGAGAAACATTGGTAACTATCACATTTTCTAACCAGCTAGGTTGCATCTTTGAAAAGAGAAGGCCACCAATAACCAACTCTCAAAATCTTATGTGTTGTTACTCTTCCAGCAAAGTGTCCTCCACACACTCCCCCATGGAAATTAGCAACTATCTTGGGAGCTTTATCTTCAGCTATGCATTTCAAGAGGACACCTTCAGGGTTCTTCCAAGCCAACCCAAGGTCTATTATGAGATATTTTTAAGAAGCCTGCTTGAGGGCTCTTTTCTAGATTTTTATTTAAATGATCAAGACAACAAAGGTGTCTAAGGTAAAATATTACATCATTGTACCACTCAAAATTTACCAACTTTGAAAGAACATCTACCCTTTCTTCCTCTAGCTGATTCACTTCCACATTCTGCAAGTTGCTCTCAGCCATGAGATTAGCAAGATCCAAACCTCTTACCAACTTTGTGGTTTGGATGTCCATATCATACTCCTATAGTTTGTTCACCCATCTAAATCTTTTACTTGAGATATCCATCTCTGATAAGATGTCTTTCACTATGGTGTGGGGAACATAGGCAACAACTTTTGAACTCAATATATAAGGCATGAAAACTTTTGTTGCTTTCACCAAGGAAAATGCTTATTTCTCCATGATTGTATACTTTAACTCAACAGCTTGCAAAGCCTTACTAAAGATGGAAATAGGATTCTCAGCCCCATCTTCATCCTTTTAGAGAAAAACAGATGCAATAGTATTTTCAAAAGCAAAAGAGAAGATTTGAAAAGGCTTCTTGTAATTCAGAGTTGCCAAGACAGGTGCATTTTTAAGTGCATCTTTGAATCCTTCAAAAGCTTGAATGGCAGTCTCCTCCCACCTGATAACTTGGTCCTTCTTTAGCATGCTTTTGATTGGAAGAGTCAGCTCAGCAAAGTTGGAAACAAACCTTCTAATAAAATTGATTTGACCAAAGAAAGATTGGATGCCTTTCTTGGTTCTTGGGATAGGTACCTTGCTAATTGTTTCCACTCTCCCAGGGTTTATCATAACACCATCTTTTGACACAATGTGACCAAGCATCTTGGCCTTTTGCACGCTAAAATGACACTTCTTTGGATTGAGAGAAATGCCATACTCCCTACACCTAATCAGTATCTTCTCCAAATGCTGCAAATGATCACTTCTCTGCCTTGAAAACACTGTCACATCATCCTGGTAAACTACAATAAACTCATTTATGTAACCAGAAAAAGCAACATCTAATGCTCTTTGAAAAGTGGCACCAACATTCATCAAACCAAAGGGCATCGTAACAAAAACATATGTTCCCCAAGGATTAGTGAATGCTTTCTTAAGTCTTTCTGATTCTTTGACAACCACCTGATTGTATCCGGAGAAACCATCCAATGTAGAAAGAAACTCAGACCCTATCACAAGATGCAACATATTTTTCATATTTGGAAATGGATAGTTTTCCTTCATAGATGCTTTGTTTAGATTTCTAAAATCCACACAAAGTTTGATGTCTCCATTCTTCTTTCTGACTGGCATAAGGTTTGCAACCCAAGATGAATATCTAGTGGGTTAAATAATACCTCCATCTCTGAATTTCTTTAAATCCTCTTGCATTTTTATGGAGAGAAGTGGATTAATTGGCCTTTACCTCTGTCTGAATGGTTTTTCATTTGTTTCAAGAGGGATCTCATGCTGAAATAAATCTTCTCTATATGCTTTTAGCTCTGAGTAAGACCAATCAAGCCAGTCTTGATATTTTTTCAAGATTTGGGCATAGGTCTATTTTTCTTTTTTACTTAAATTACCACCCAACCAAGCCTTCCTTGGTTTTTCCTTTGTTCCCAAGTCATGCTCTTCCACATCCCTTGAGGCAGACATGCTTCTATTTATGATGCAATTAGCATTGTTAAAAATGGACTCAAGTGTAACAAGACCTCTAGGAATGGTGTTTGTCTTCAATTGGATGATATCTTTCCCAAACAAAGTTTCTCTTCCTTCAGTAATGCATACCATTGGCTCCTAATCAATATTCTGATTTGCAAAATCACCTTGATTCTGCAAGAACCTTAACACTTGAGTATCATCATTAAAAACATACCAATGTTTCACATTATCAGGGACATCTGGCCTAGTTAGCACTTCAATGTTGTATTCGCAATAAGGTCAAATGGTGTAATTTTCAAATCTAGAACCCAACACTGCCAAATTATCAGTAGTAGCATTAAGACCTCTGTCATGGTAAACAATGTTAAAGGAATCAAACATTTCAATTAGATCCCAAACTGTATGCTTATATTGTTTCATACGTTGATTTTTTGTAGCATACAGTTTTCTTATTTGTTTGAAAACCAGCTCTAAGTCTCCTTTTGCGACAATATATTTGACTCCATAATTCCATGCAATCCTTAACCCGAACAATAATGTCTCATACTCAACAATGTTGTTAGTGCATTCAAAATTAAGTTTGAAGGAAAAAAGTAAACTCTTCCAAACTAGGAGAAAGCAGAACTATACCAACACCATTTCCAAATTTGGAGCAATCTCCATCAAATAACAAGGTCCAAGGAGAACCTACCATATCAAGGCACTTTGATCTATCCATCTTGTGTTCTTTTCCATCAGCAAAACCAATGAAATTCTCAGCATCTACATCAGCAAACATCACTTCATAGGAAGCATTGTTGGGATCTTCAATTAGGTGCAACATCTTCTTTTCACCATAAATTTTGACAAGGTTGCCCTCAATGGGAATGGTGGAAAAAGACATATCCATCTGAACGCTGCCACTAACACTTGTAGCCCATTTTCTTGACAAAAGCATACCCCATTTGGCAAGGAAGTCAGCAATTACAACATCAAGTTTCAAATTCTTACCTGGATAGGCTGCAAGTTACACTACCAAACCCTTCACACAACTAACCACCAGCACTTCTCTTAAATCCATGGCAGTACACTTCCCATAGGTAGTTGTCACTTTGATATCCAACTCATTCATGACTTCTAGAAGCATGACATTACATGATGCACCGGAATCAAACATACAATTGTGAAGTAGCCTATCTTTTATGAGCAAAGTTATAAATAATGGATCAACATTCAATTGGGAATCAACTAAAGATGTCCCCAAATATACCTCAGGTGTCTCTCCAAGATCTTCTACTACTGGTGGTGTTTCAATGTCAGCAATGATTTGAGGAGGAGTCTCAACAACATTTACATTTTTTCCTGGAGTGATCTTCTCTTCTTTCAATCCCAAGTACTCAAATGCTCTTTTCTTATGCTCAGGAATTCGAAGAAACTCAATGATTGGAACACTCACTTTAATTTGGCTCAATAATTTGGCTATATCATAGGGAACACTCTTTGGTAGGATAGCATTGGAAGGGAGACAAGAAGATTCATCAGATGGCAAGGGATTCTTGGTAGCTTGGGCATGATGAGGATTGTAATTTTTGTTTGGGATAACAAAACTTTTGGCAAGTACCTCTTTCCTAGGAGGTTCTTTGGGAATGTTTGTGAGCAAGGGTGTTTTAGTTTTGGCTTGAGGCCCACTTCCTTTAAGAACCTTTCTTCTAGTGTTATAGTCTTTCTCTTGATCTACAACAACATTCATCAATAATTGTCTATCTTCCTTCGAAGGGATACCACCATCATACTTCTTAATCATTAAAGCTCTTAAGTATTCAAATTCATTATTAGGAATTTAAAAAGCTTGCACTACATCAACTTCAAGAGCATGAGGGGGGAGAAATACTTGTACCCATTTGATGCAATCCCAGAATGTAGCAACAGTCCTAGCACTTATTACTTCAATAGATGTTTCTCCTCCTTGTGAGCTTGAAGAACAGCCCACTATGTAAATATCATCATCAGTTCCATCCTCATTATCAGCTTCATCAAGTTGTTGGTCCACTTCACATGGAGGATGAGGAAGAAAACATCTATCACACTAATCCATATGAGCAACTTTCATCAATATTTGCAACCCTGGTAGTTAGAGGGTCAGGAACCAATCTATTTTCACATGTTTGGGGTTGTCTATTTACAGATTCAATAGGCTCCTTACCCTTGTCATCAACCCTCTTCTCATTCCTATGGTGATTGCCAAATCTATCTCTTTCCTGTTTCCTAAGCTGACCTTGTGTATTCTACGCAATTCCCTTCTCAGCTCTTGCCAACTTGTATGATATTTCCTTGATAGCCCCTACCCCTGCCCCTGCCAAAGTCTTCACAACCTCTTCTAGATCAGCACCTTTTCTAGCTTGAGGTTTTTCAGGGTTTATCAATTTTACACCATCTCTCTCGAGAGGTTTCCCAACTTCCTTGATATTGTTTTCAATTTGAAGTGCCATGGTGAAAGCTTGTCTTAGATTGGTTGGGTTCTTGTCTCTTAGGTAGTAGGTTGCCTTCTTATCAAATGCATCTGCATATTTGATTAAATAGGATTCATCACAAGGCCTCAAACCAACAGGAAGCCTTCTCAAATTTTTGTTAAACCTTGTGTTGAAGTCATGTGCTGATTCATTAGGGTTCTTCTTGATATTTCCAAACTCAGATAAAAGAAATCTAGGATTAGTCCTATCACCATATTGCAATCTAAATGCATTTTTCATTTCAGTCCATGAATCAATAGAGTTATAAGGTAGAGCCTTGTACCAATCCCTAGCATCTTCTTCTAGTGTATGAATAAACAACTTAATATACACATCTTCAAACTCTATCTCAAAGTCTTCCATCATATTATAAAAAAAATTGAGATGTTGATCACCAGTAATAGCATTGTTACCCTGGAATTTTGGCAACCTATTTCTGACATCTTGTGGGACAACATTTTGGTAACCATCCATCCCTCTAAAATTTATAGGACCAAAGGTGTTAACAACATATGGAGGTCTAGGCTGAGCCATATTGTTTGGTGGGGGTGATCTTGGAGGTGAGACAAGCTGATAAGGAGTGCTATATCTTTGGGGCTCAAGAATGTGATTCACAAGACTGGTATCCTCTAAGTGTTGATTTTCTTGGAAATTTTTACTCGAATTAAAACACAAAGGTGTAGATTGGAGAAGGAACTTACCAGGTACAGCAGAAGGACCCTCACTAGCTGAGGCAAACAAGTTTATGAGAGGATTTCTTGAATCAAAATCACTTGAAGAAGAGTGATAATCCTCTACCAAAGGCTGATCTCTCCCACCAATGGCTATATCTTTGTTTGATGTCTGACCTTTAACTACTTTCCAAACTCTTATCCCTTCCAACTCTAAATTTCTTGAATCTGAGAACAATTTCTTAGCAGATTCTTTAAGGAAGAGAGATCTTCTTCCCTCCAATTTTGCAGAGATCAACATCACAAAAATAAATGACATAAAACATAAGACACTGGTATTTCCAAATTCAAATCAGCATAGATTCGCCACTAAGGAGTTTCACCTTAGTTGTGCAAGAATGCACTGAAAAAATTTGTTAAGCCTTATAAATCAAACCTTCTTCTTCTTTAATCAATCAATCAAAATGCACCCAAAATGTATGAACTACTAGCAAATGGAAAAAGGGCAGACAAAACTTGAAACCCTTTTTTTAAAAACTTGCAGATCTGAAGCATAGGATGATATTTTAACAATGTAGCAGCTCAAATACTTGAATACACAAATGCTCAAACTCCTTAAACACTTCAAAAACACCAAGAAATTCCAATAAGTCCCCGGCAATGGTGCAACTCGTGTTGGTATCCAAATTTGTTCTCCTTTTCAGTCTGAGCAGCACCATAAATATGTCATGGAGCTTAAAGATAGATTAGACCATGTTGTATGTCATTGGTAGCTGGGGATATGGTCTAGCCGGCACTCCGGTTTTTGGAGAAATGAATAGTACTCCAATAGGACTTGATCTTGTCCTAACTATTTTAGGTTGTGCCTTACAACCAAGGTAAGAGGACCTATTTTGTAACCTTGTAATGGTGAAGGAGATGAATATTTCCTTCTCTTTTCTTGAAATTCTATGATGGAGACCTTGGTGAAAACATGATCAACACCCCAAATCTGAACTCTCAAGAGTTGTCACTTCTCAAAACATGGGTATGTTCTCAAAACAAGGCAAAGGTTACTAAAGACATTGGAAATTCTGATTTGTTATGCATACTTTTGCAAGTAAAATTTGATCTTTTATGGGTATATAAATGTAAATCAAGGATAGTACATGATAGGATCTTTTTTGTTTAGTTGAATTTTGGTGGAGGATTGACAAGACAAACTGGGATAGATCAGATCTTTGACAATCTCTACAATACTTGAACAACTATCAGAAGAAATGCCTCAGATAATCAGAATGTTCCTTCAACTAGAAGAGGCAAAAATGGAAGCCTAGGTTGCACTCTTCACACAATCTTTGAGAACTCACCAAAAAATCCTGAAGTAAATAACTCAATTAAACACAAAATCCTTGATCAAACCACGTCTAAGGTGCCCCTAAAGGCTTATAGGCAATCTCTGCAGTTAAGGAAGGTAAAGTGATTTTAAATTTGTTTATCTCCTTATCAGATGAAGGCTCTTCTGAACATGAGATTTGCAAATGCCACTTAACTATCAACAAGAAATGGATATTCTGTGTGATTTATAAAGACTTTCCATGCAAGATTGCAACAAGAATAAATGAAAATTATCCACAAGGATTTAAATAATGATAATAGACACCATATTGCCCAAAGAAAACACAGATTTAATTCAAAACTTGTTAGATTCAACAACAGGGGAGAGTTACATGAACAATCTCAGAGCTGTGTGATGGCTATACACTTGTAACCAACTCACATACATGATTTTCCAACATATGAGACATTAACTTGGTTCTTTGGTGGATTTCTCAAAAAAAGAGTTTTCTCTCAGAAATTTTCTAGTGATTTTCAACTCCCTCCTCTACAAATTTTCCAAAATGCATTATATACCCCATACCACATTGGAGTCTTCCTTTCCAAGAAAATAATATGTTGTGGGATCAAATTGTTACAAAAAACCTCATGATTTAATGACAGTGACACCAAACGAAAAAACAACTCACAGGTTGCCAGGTATGCACAAAAATTTAAATCATTACATAAATTCAGATCATTGTCCACCCCAAGGGCACGTTTTTATCATTTAGGCATGCAAGCATCTTCCATTCATCATTTTTTACCTTTTCCCCTTTTCAATTTTACCTCTGTAACTTTTGATTTTGTCATTTCACATTTTTTCTCGGGCCTGAGCCAAAATTACATCAAAAACACCATAGATCAAAGAATTAGGTCATGAAAATGATGCCATCGTTCTCAGAAGGCCAAGGTGACACAAAATCATATAATATTTGATGAAATTTGATGAAGAAATCATGATTCCAAGTTTCGTGGAGCTCCCAAGGCAGCCAAAATAGATGGATGTACAGTAACCATTGATTTTGTATCAACTTTAAATGTCCACCCTCCATGTGGAAAATGAGATCAAGAAATAAGCTCAAAATTACCTTTTTAAACTTTGGATAAGGTGGGACACATGTCAAAATGTGATTGGATCAGGCATGTGCCTCCAAAAATGCTTTTACGGCCCTTTTTAAAGTTTTGAAAAATTTTGCAAAATTTCCCCGATTCTCCCCTGGACCTGCCACGTGTCCATATGTGGGCCCCATTGAAAACTGCGGACCGATTCTATCAATTTTTCCACCCTTTTGAAAAAATGAAAAATTTCTACAAAACCTCCACGGGCTCGAAAGCCTGATCCCTTCCCCACCATGTGGCACTTACTAATTCGCTGCGGGGCCAAGCCTCCTATTCTGCCTTCAAGCCTTCCTGCAAAATTTGAAAAAAATTAAAACTTACCGTGGGCCCGCGCTCTTCCTTTGACTTCTTAGAATGTTCCATGTTTCCATCATGGATAGGCTGTGGGGGCATGCTTCCCTTTAACACTTTAGCTCCTTTCTCCAAAAAGGAAAAAATTTACTCTATCCCCTGAGGTCCAAAACTTTGCCTGCATTTTTCTTGGGCATGCGTCACTTCCTAACTTGTTGCGGGCCTTCAGGCCAAAATTTGATGTTTTACCACTTGAAGTTAAAAACTTCAAAGTCACTACAAAACCCGCTACCCCATCTTATCCTTTCCTAGACACGTGTCCACTGATGATTTTCTAAGGGTTTTCAGGCCAAAATTTCACTTCATCATTTTGAGCCAAAAAACATCAAAATTCTCCAAGTCCCTCTACCATCCGTACGCCATCCATGCCATGTGTCCTCTCCCTATTTTCTGCAAGCCTTCAGGCCAAAAATTGATTTTTTAAAATTTTGCATAATGAAAGCAAAATTTCCTAAGGAAAGCCTGTCAAGCCTCGAACCAATCAAAACGTGCCACATAGGCACTTCATTGTAGAAGGTGGAGCCGCGGATCAAAATTTTCCCTTTTGTAAAAAACTTCAAAAAATTAAAGGATGCCCTAGAAATTGAAATTTTCAACAAGGATTGCAAATTTCTTGATTTTAACTCAACTGAAGCATGATTTGACATTATTTTCGACCTTGGGACTGGATTTTCATATATAAACGAGTAAGAATTGGTCAAATTCAATTTTCACGATCGGGAAAAAAGTGAAAATAGCAGAGCCTGCAGATTTGGAAAATCTAGGGCACAAATAAGGGCACACATGGGTTTTCCTCTTAAATCAAGGCAAAACAACAGGTTTATGGGCATTTTTGAAACACTCAACCAGGGGGGAGAAATTGTAGACCACCAATTTGAGAAATAAAATGTTTCTGACCAAAATCGAACATGAAAAATTAGTGCACACTCATGCAAGCTCAGAAATGGCACCAATAATTGGGATGGATAAACCAAAGAATGTTGATTGGAATTTTCTAATTGATAGATTTTTAAAGAAACTGGAAGGGTAAAAAGGAACACTGCTATCTCAAGCTAGCAAATTTGTTCTTCTCAAATGCTCTATTCAAAATTTACCAGTTTATATGATGCCTATGTACAGATTACCCTCCAAAGTTTCCTGTAAGCTAGAGAGCATTCAAAAAATATTTCTATGGATTGGAACTGAATCTAGAGACATAATTCCTCTAATCGCATGGGATAAGGTCTGTACCCCCAAAAAACTTGGTGGCCTTGGTATCAGATACTGGACCAAAATGAATAAAGTTATGCTGGCAAAAATGAGCTGGAGACTGTTAAAGGAAGAGAGTGTTTGGAATAGTATTATAAGATAGAAATACTGGCCTAATCTATCTGCTCACAAATGGTGATTCTACACCCAGAACTCTAATGCTTATTCCTATTTCTAGAAATCTTTAAATTGGGCTAAACATGTGGTCTTTGAGGGCTACAAATGGCTTGTTAGAAATGGGAAAACCATTAACTTTTGGGAGGACAAATGGCTGGAGGACCTTCCTCTTAAGACTATTTACCCAACATTCTATAGAGATTCTATGACCAAATATGGGACCAAGGTCTGTGACTTCTTCAATTTGGATGACCCTTTGGGCCGATGGAAAACCATAGCTTTGGATCATTCTAACAACATTGAGATCTCTTCTATTAACAATAGATTAAGAGGAGTTATTATTAACAAAGAGAATCCTGAAGAGGATAGTATATTTTGGACTAAGGAAGATAATGGTTTTTTCTCGTTCAAAAGTGCCTACTACTCTTTTTTTCAAGAGGGGGGGAAGATGTTAATTTTAATTGGGGAAGTTTTTGGGTCAAATAATTAATACCCAATATTAATATGTTTTAGTGGTTGGTTATCCATGACAAGATTCTGACGGTTGACAACCTGAACAAGAGAAATTTCCACATGATTCATAGATGTGTTTTGTGTGAATCTGATTGTGAAGATGACTCACACATGTTCCTCAATTGCACCTTTCTTGTCTCAGTCAGGAAAACCATCCTCAATATTTTTGAAGTTAATTGGGTTTTTTCAGATTCCATAAATCTATTGTGGATTCAATGGTCGATTCCTTTTAAGAGCCAAGGTCTAAATTTTTTATGAAATTTCTCTATTATGCATTTGGCTTGAGAGATATGGAAGGAAAGAAATAGAAGAATCTTTAAAGGTAAAAAAAAAACCCAGCAAAATTGGAGCCCGATGTGTGAATTCTATCCTGGCTAATTTTTCTAATCTGAACTCCTAAAAAATTCCTTCCTTCATTGATTCTAGGCTTTCTTTGAAGTGCGGTTTGGTACCCACTACCACTAGCCCCCCTAGTCTTAACCTTCGAATCAAAGGCTGGGTGAAACCTATCAAGTACTGTTTAAAATTAAACTTTGATGGGGCTTCCAAGGGAAACCATGGATGTGCTGGTTGTGGGGGGTTTTTTGGGATTCTGAAGGCAAATTTATCCTTGGGTTCTATCACAATTTGGGAACTCAAAAAAATAATGTCGTTGAAGCTACTGGGATTTTTTGGGGTCTTTCTATAGCTCTGTAACACAATTTTTCCAATCTAGAAGTGAAAGGGGACTCCCTGAACATAATTAATAGCATAAATGGGAAAGGATCCATCTCTATCTCCAACCATAACTCTATTAAGAGTATCAAACAAATGGATCTATCTTTTAATTTCATCACTTTCAAACATGTGTATAGGGAGGCAAATGCTATGGCGGACTTCTTTGCCAATTTGGGGGTTAATGGGATTGAGTTGACACTTGTGAAGGAGGTGGAGACTCTCAATCCCAAGGTATGGGCACACTTATTAAAAGACACCAATGCACACATATAAGATCCTTTCATGGGGTGGAAATCTCATCAAGGTCCATATGATGATTTTTCATTTACCTCTCAATTATGAGAAGATCGGGGAAGGGATTCACATGTATTCTTGGAGAGATATTTCTTCCCCCATGTCTGTAGAAACTTCAGTTCTTGACATGCGAGTAATATTTTGGAGTTCTTGATTTTGGGTCTATTCATGACGAGGTTTTTGTTGTTTAGCCAAATGGGGGTATTCTTGTGAGAACTGAACCTGATAATATTGAAGGGGTCATGCATAAATATATTTCTATGTTTGATAGTAAGGGCTTTACCCCCTTTCTAAAAATCTTTGAAAGGCATTTTGAAAACCTAAGCAAGGATTTTTCTAGTTCCTGGAAAGTGACCAAAAAAGGAGCTGTGGTCGAAATGAAGGGGATCAGGATGGAGATTACTGTGGATTTGGTGGCTCAAGTGATGGGAATTCCTGCGTTGGGGAGGGAGGTCTACAAACCTAAGAAGGAAGAATCTGAAGAATTGAATCTTTTTCTCAAAGGTAATGAGAATCTCACCTCTCATTTTTCTGGTTACCTTAGATTGTCTTTACCTAATCCGTATGATGAGGTGGCTCTCTCTCTCATTCAATTTTTAACCCTTGAGGGACTTCATAAGTGTATTTATGCCTACCACATCCCTATGCTAAATCATTTTAGGCATGTCCAAGATTTTAGTTTCCCCTACTTCCTATTTCATTCCCTGTGTGCCTCTATTTCACAGTTCAAAACAAGAAGAATTTATGTCCCTCTCCATGAAGGCTTTATCCTTTCCTTGGTCAAAATGGTAGCCGTGGACATTGATAAAACCGCTTCCCTCAATTAGGCTCTAGAAGCTTATGCGGATGTCACAGTTTCAGACTCGGAGGAGAAGGATTCGAGTGACGATTCTGACTCCCAGGACGGGGACTCGGATGATGACCAAGATGAGGTGGAGGTGGTTGTGGCTCAAAATCTTAAGGACCTAAAATCTAAGCAAAATCCCTACTCCCTGTCGAACACCAAGGGTGAGCCTAGCAAACAGGATGTCTTGACCCCTATAAATGCTCAATTGGAATAGTACTTTGAGGCAATGGGTCACGTTGGTCCAATAAAAGGGGAAAACCACCTAGAAAGGATGGCGGCTGATATTTAGGAACTCAAGAGTGATATGTGGCTCACTAAGAGCTAAGTCTATTTTTTATTTAATGACTGGCATAAGATGAAAGATCAGGTGGAGGTAGCGGTCAGCTTTGGGCAGGGTGGAGAGATGGAGGTTTTAAAAGCCAACTTTGGTGCCATAACCAAATAAATGGATCAAGTTAAGTCAATTCTCCATAGTTGTATTGAATGGAGCATTGTGATGGTGAAATTAACCTTGCAACACCTTCAGAATCTGGGGCATCTCACCAATACCTATTGTGTCATGGATAGTTAGGGAAAGAAGAGAAAGGCTACCCCAGATGGTTTTGACCTACGATCCTTGGTGGTTAATATTGAAGCTTTGGAAAAATAATGGGCTAAGGTACTAGAAGGGCTTGAAAAAGCCTACAAATGACCTAGGTTGGGTTGTTTTGTTTTCACTGTCTCTGATAATGGTTGTTACTTTCTTCTATTTTTTTAGTTTTATCTATGTTTTTTGTTGTTGTTAGTTTCGCTTTATGGGCTTCAGAGAGCTCTTATTACTATGAACAGTTATATAATATAGTTTTTTGATGTTATTGTAATTTTGTCCTCTGCTCTCCTAGAGAGTGTTCGATGTTTGGGGTAGGGTCCCCTCAACCCTTTTTTACCTCTAATCAAAATAAAAAATAAAAAATAAAATAAATAAAATAAAAAGGACACCAAAAGGATATATTTTACATTTCTTGTAAAGTATTTTGTTACAATATTTTTGAATGTGCTCTTAGCAAACATCTCAATCTACGAAGATCAAAAAAACACATTATATTACTATTATTTTGATACAAATTGATATATGATAGAAATACTGATAACAACTTTTGAAATACTAGACAAATAGATAAAACATGAGAATTATTGATTTTCATTAGAACATTCCACATTTATTCAGTAGATAAATACATTATGTTTCTAAAAATTTAATCTGTAAAGGAGGTTTTTTATCTCAATTTATTTTCTTCTTAGTCAGATAAACAAACAAAAATCTATCAAATAGGGTGTGTGTGTGTGTGTGTATCAGGATTGTCTCCTTGCTATAAAAATTAATCATGAGAATTTTTCCACTCAAATATAACCTATAATATTGGTCTATTGTGATCCCTATATAGGTCCTAAGATACTAAAGGATCCACCTACAAAATATGAGTCACCGAAGAGAGCTAAAAAATGTAACGTGATTTTTTGGATAATTCAAATGAGATGAATTCCTTGAGAAGAATAATTTGTTCAATTTGGAAGTTTGAATTTCCTATGATTATATTTTTTTCTCAATTTGGATAGTTTGAATGTTTATGATCATAAATATTTACTTAATTTGGATAGCAAGTATGCTTGATCAAGTTTATTTACTTAATTTTTATAGATAAATTCTCTTAATCAAGTATATTTTTTATTTGTGTAATTTACATGGATATAATAGAAATGTGTTTGATAAATTTATAAATCCTTTGTGTCTAGGAGTATAATGTACTATGGCGTTCCTTATTTTGGGGAGGTTTGAGATGTTGTGGGAGTGTTACCCACCTCAAAATAAAATTGAGGTGTATGTGTCATGTGTAATAATCAGTTATTTGTAAGACTTGTGTGATTGTAAGTAGAAAATGTAGAATCGTTCAAAATAAACAACAAAACTCATAAAAACTAATGATAATGAATGAATGAAATAGTCATAAAGATAAATAAGTTACATAGTGACAATAATAGTTCAAATGTATTCTACAACCACCCATTTATCATCTTCCATAGTGTTACAATGGTGATAATTCCCAACACTAATGAAGGATAGCTAAAATTAAAAGAAAGATTTGAGTTTCACAATGCTTTGAATCTCAACTCCATAAAATCAAGCACCTCAATAATTTAGTAGAATGTTTCAAAATAAATAAGGACTTCGTACTATCAATGTATATATTCACCATGGGGCATGTGGCCAAAGTAACAAATAGGAAACTAGGTACAAATTCTAAATATCAAATAAAATCTTCAACATTAATCATATATCCTTACAAGAAAATAAATTTATTAGCAGGGTATTCCCATTTCAAAAACACCCAAAGAAACATATTTTTACATTAGACACCCTCTACAGGCATGTACTTAATCCATTACAATTAACCATATATTAAAATGAATCGTACAAAGTAAATTTGCAGTTTCCAATGAGTCCCTCTTTAAGAGAGGATCATTCCCAGTCAACATACCAAATAATAAGCTACTTTTGGATTCTCTCTTGAAGGGATTTATGCCCAGTTTCCATAAAGAATAAGGTTGAAACACTCAAGAACATTTGCTTCCTCTATGAGAAGGAAATAATGAGACTTACCTGAAAGTAGGTGCTTATAATCATATTCTCCCCATCTATCAAAAGTCATGCCATATGTGATATTAGGGGGACAAAAACAATATGATACATAAAAAAAATTCTTCTCTTTTCTCTCTCTACACTCAAAGAAAAATGCCTTAAAAATCAAGAAAAATAAATACTTACACATAGCTCATAGACCTCGCGCTCTACAACCATATAATGGTTAAAATAACTTTTTATAAAACAAAAAATTACATACATTAACCTTGTAGACAGGGAATAAAACTCGTGAAATTTAATCTATTTCCAAGAAATAATAGTGTGTAACTTAGCAAGAAAAAAATGGAAAGATAAGAAAATTAAGGCATCTATTGGTTCCCAATTTTACACCCCAAAGACTCAACTGTAATTTAAAAAAGAAACAACAAGAAGAATGATAGATGCTTGAGATATGTCATCTGTAGCAGGGGATGGATCTAAGATTCTACCATGACTAATTTTTGGAAATAATTGAGAGGCACATATAGAGGAAGCAACGAAGTCTTGTTACTTTTGGCTCTACCTAAACCATGGTGAGAGGACTCAAAGGGTAGCTTGAGGGGGATGGGTATCACAATTAAATCCCTTGCAATGTATCTGGTGACCTCAATCTATATGTTTTTTCACTGGCTCATAATGTAATGGCTTACTGATTTTTTGGGTTTTTCACTTTCAAACTAATTCATCTTTTTCACTCTTTGTCAGATACAAGCTATCGATAATGCATTGTGAGGGATCCTTATGAATATCATTCTAAATGAGGTGAGTTGACAAATTCTTACTATATGAATTTCAGAGGTGTTTCATAGTTACGAAGGATGAGTAAGGAGGAGTAAGTGACCCAAATAATAATGTGCAATGGGAAGTTTGGGACTAAAGTGATCATGGTCAACACATCGTTGGATATGTGAGGGTCATGTACCATACAAATGTAGAATAGGATGGTATGGTAGAAATTTATATGAAAAGGGATGTGGATATAATTGGGAGAAATAATAGTATTGGAAGATGACAGAGTGAAGTTTCTTACTATGTTTCATGCATTCAGATACTTGGAAATTATCTACATACAAGTGTGTAAGAGTAAACAAGCTATAAAAGGGACCTAGATATGTACTTTATAAGAATGGGTAATTTGTGCAAACTTATTTGAACATGAGAGAAATGTCTAATAATACTTGTGTCAAAGAAAGTATGATTAAAACTTCATGTATCTACTATACTAAATCCATAAAACCTAGGATACCCTTGAAAATATTCACTCCCATATTGCAATTGCAAAAAGACATGATTATAAGGAAAAGATACATCGCAGTGTGTAAACACTACTCTTGTCCTCACTTGATTTTTTTTTTGCAAGATCCCATTTCTATTGGTGTTGGAATTCTCCATGATGAAACCTAAAACACAGTGTAGTCAATGCAGGGTTCATTTTAGGGGTGACTACTCATGACATAGTACGAATATTAGGATTTTTGAATTTTGAAATTGGTAATTTTTTTACTATCGTATGAGTAGCAGCGTTCGCCAAAATTTTACAGTGTCATAAATAAATTTGACCCTAATTTTTCCTTACTGCTTCCACTAAGGGCCATCCAATTTTAGTATATTCACCATTCATGTTATAATATACTATTATATATAGGATTAATTCACCATAGTATAGTAATAAAATTTACTTTCAAAATTCATTAATAAGCATGTGAAAAATCCAAATGAATAAGCCAAAAACCTATAGGAATAAGTGAAAGAGGTAAGAGAAAAAGTCAACTGTCTATCTGTCAAGGTTTTTTTATAGAAGTGTTAGTAGCTACTAGATGGTAATATTGATTTATGTTGTCATAAGGCAAGGTGACTATGTAATGTCAATTAGTAACAAGAACATATTACTGGTGCATAACATTATTTGGTGTTTCCACTCAACATTAATAGTTTTTGTTTCCATTTAGAAACTGTAATTTATGTTTTTGATTGATAATATAGTTTTTTTTCCTGTTAGAAACATTAATTTATATTGGTGTTTGAAAATATTGGTTCATGTTTCCATTCGATAACATTAAGTTGTGTTGTCATTCTGTAGCATTATATTTATTTTTTCATTGTCTTGCATTTATTGTTTAAATATCATATTTTAAACTTCTATTTTTTTTTTCAGATGCAAGCTTCACAATCACCCATACGATGGCCCCTTACAAATGAGAAAAAAAATCATGGAAACAGAAAACCCGACATGGAAATTTCAAAATATTTCAATTAGCCCATAGTAATGCTAGTGGCAAGAGGTAATTTTGACTCTTATTATGTTAATGTTAATTAATTTATTTATTTACTTAATGATGGAGTAAGCAAACCAAATTCTTTAAAATGTAGAAAATCATAGCAATGACCTTACTCTAGATGAAATTCCCAATCAATATATTAATTCAATTCACATTGATACTAATGATAATCCCATTTTCCATTAAACTCAAACTTCAAATAAGCATTCAATAGACAAACATCATAAACTTAAGAGTGGGAAGTGGAATTTAGGATGGAAATGTAAATATGAATGGTCAACCAAATATCCATTCATTGAACTTGTTGAACTAGAAAATAGTACTAATGACCCTAGAAAATGTAGATGTACTATATGTACTTGGAAACTAGGTAGAGACCCAAAAAAAATTAATTTAGACATAATAGAGAATCATTGTGGGAACATATATGAGTATCAAAAGAAATATGAAGGAACAATAATAAAAACAACTATATGGAAAACTAAGGAAAATTCTTTAAATATGAGATATGCAGTAGAATATGGAAATCATCATAAACATCTTCAAGAACTAGTTGAGAAAGGAGGAATAGTGAAGGCTAAATTCGTAACATATAATTATGCAAGTCTTTTGTTAAGACTTATATGATTTAGAACTGTATTTAAGATTTTAAAAAATAGTAGACCAAATTCTGATCTCATTGATTACAAGATATTGCTTGAATCTAATGGGTTTCCAAACACTCCAAAAACACACTAGTCTAATACCAGTGCATGGAAAATGGAAAAGTGTATGGGAGAAATTGATATCACTAATTTGAGAGAAAAGGTTAAAAATGCATATTTTCCATCGCATTGTCGATTGATGAGGTCATAATATTAGAAAAAATATCCTAGGTATGCATGCTTTTTTAAATTGTTAGTTTCAATAACCATTTAACAGAAAATCATCTACTAGCTATGTACAAAATGATGAAGAACTATAATTTTGAGAACATCTGCAAACTTGTTATTAAAATTTTGAAGGAAATAACTAGTGTAGATGATTATACAATCTCTGAAATGATGAATTTTTTTTAATCAGATGGGGTGGATATATTACAAAGATAGAAAACTAGGATTTGTATTCACTTTTAAACAACCATAAACATTTACATGATAGCTATTCATTGCATGGCTCACAGAATAAACCTATCTTATAAGATTTTAAGTAATTTTGAAAAAAATTATTAGTTTGAGAAGCTTATACCGGACTTGCATTCATACATCTAAAGAAGTCCTAAAACATTTTTGGAGTTTCAAATATTTTGTGTAGGAATAAAAATGGTAAAAAAAAATTCTAAAAGATGTTGACACAAGATAGATATCATTGTATGACATAAATTACATGATTTTTGAGGAATACAAGTTCTTAGCAGAGTATATGTTCAAGAATCATAGAGAAATTAACAAGGCTAAAGATATGATATGTCACTTGAAATATTTAAAGACATTATTAAATTTATGTGGTATTTTTCTAATGCTAAACAAAATAAATAGCTATGTGAAAAAATCTCAAAAATGATCTATATACATTGTTGATTTTATAAAATTAAGGAAACAAATATGTATAATTTTTGATACCTTATAATCCACCAAAGATTGGTTTTAGAAGTCAATTTTTTCATAGCTGGATGATTTTTATAGATTAAAAATATCCCAACATATATTTGACATTCAATATCAATGGTTATCTTTTTATTTGACTTGATCCGAAAAAATATTCTAATGCACATTTTCCACATAGATTCTTATGTAATAGGTCTTGAAATTGAGGAGCTACTAATCAAGCCTTCTTTTTGGTTCTTCAATTTCTTACAAATAAAAAAAATGATGAGGATATATAAAAAATTATCTTCTGAGATTAAAGATCATTTTTAAAATGGTGATTTGCTTGAGGCCATTGGAATTGTAAATCCCATTTTTTAGAATTTAATGATTGGTGAAGAATAGAGAGCTAAAATCATTGAGAAATACATGACTATACTTATGGAGCAGTTTTCCAAATATCCTAATGCTGATGGATGGGAATTGAATGGTATATTGGAAAAAAAATACTCATATTATAGTCTCAACATTTTGCATTTATATGGAGTGATCAATATCAGACTCTTACTGACCCAGTGCAAATGGGAGCTATCACACTACTCTAGAGAAATTTGTACTTGATTAGTTTTATGAGAGAAATTATAAGTGAATAATTAAAACTATATGAATTCATAAAAATAATTATTCTTGTGTCTGTCGAAGATGAAATCTTATGTAGCACAATTATATTTGTGAAATCAAAACTTCGCAAAAAATTACACAATAATTTGGAAACTTGTTTGAGACTGTATGTTTAAAAATATGGGGAGGAAAAATTTCCATATGAAATAGAATTAGATACTTGGACATCCCTTGAAGAGTGGAGAGTTGTTAATTACATAGAAAATAATGGAGTCTCAAATTATGATGAAATTAATGTGGACTCTGTCAGACCGGAAATTGCAACAGAATAAATAAGTGATGAATGACCATAAAGGATAGGGTTGTTTTAGATATAGAAAAATTGAAATTATTTATTATCTGAAATATATATTGTGACTCAATTTTTTTTTTCATTTACAAATATTGTTTATATATTGTTTAGAAAATTTTAAATTTCATGAATGTTTTTTATAATGTTTTAAAATAATACATGGATGATGTAATAAAATCAAATTTAATTACTAGGAAATTATGTTCAATCTTATATTTATAAATATCAAATCCAAAGGCACACATGCTTGCAAAGATATTATAATCCATATATCCCATCATGATTATTAGGATTAATAAAAAAACATAGCATTCTATATCCCATCATGATTATTAGAGATAATTTACATGATGAATCAAATATCAAGATTCAACATATACATCCAAGTTTAAAATATTAATGAAAATCTATCTCGAAGAAACCTGTAAGTGAAAATGTAAAAAAATGAATGGGGATGGGTATTTATATAGGCAAGGGAATGGTCGCATGCCAAATCCCGTAGATTGAGGTGAAAAGAAACATGACATAAGGGAATGGTGATGGGTAACAAAAATGGGGGATTACTGTGTGGTAACGCAAAATAGCAATATAGGTATATCTGACTGATAACATAAAATAATTCCCATGTGTCAACAAACCATGTGTTACTGAGAAAAAAACAAGTTGGAGAAACCAGACAACAAGTGGTAAAGTGCTATTGGATGACAATGACCAACTTGAGATACCGTGTAGTAGAAAAAAGTGAGGCTATTTGATTCCTAGGAACACAAAAGTGTTCTTGAATGACAACACTTAGGTGTTGTTTTTTAGGGAACACAAAAGTGTTCCCAGATGACAACACTTAGGTGTTTTCATCTAGTAGGAACACAAAAATGTTCCTAGATGACAACATTTAGGTGGTGTCATCTGGGAACATAAAAGAGTTCTCAGAAAACAAATATTAGTTGTTACAATCTGGGAACATAAAAGGGTTCCTAGAAGAAAATATTTTGGTGTTGTTGTCCGGGAACACTAAAGTATTCTCAGACAACAATATTTTGGTGTTATCATCTAGGAACACTAAATTTTTCCCAGAC
The DNA here is from genome assembly GCA_019776745.2 of Taxus chinensis. Taxonomy (NCBI): domain Eukaryota; kingdom Viridiplantae; phylum Streptophyta; class Pinopsida; order Cupressales; family Taxaceae; genus Taxus; species Taxus chinensis. Next base: position 297,002,439 of record CM034147.1, on the reverse strand, counting down.
GAAAACATCTAGGTGTTTCTATCTAGGAACACATTTGGCCACTACCTGACATCACTTAAAAAAAATTTATGGCTGACAAAAATTAAATTTTATCATTCGGAACACATTATGGTGGTGTCAGACATTAATTAAATTTTGTTCTTAGGTACCAACATTGCTTGTTGTCATCTAGGAACACATTTGGGTAATGCTAGATGGTAAATAAACTTTTTTTTCACTGTGTCGATCGGTATTTTTCCATACTTGGTGTCTAGTACCATTTTTTGTACTTATCATTTAGTAATAAAATAAAAAACACCCACATCCTATGCCTTGAAAAAATACCTCCATTTGTCGTTATCACAAAACCCTCATTTCCTACATTTTCCAACAATGTGAATTTCCTTTTCTAAAGATTCGCCACCCGTTCTATAATAATTTTTTGGTGGGGGGTCTTAGAATGAACCTTTAATTTAAGGATAAGAAGGCTTCTCCCTTAGCATCAAGATCTAAAAATGTCTAGGTATGAAATTCATAGAGTATTATAGTAGAAAATTGAACATTCTGTGGATTCCTAGAATCCGCGGAATGAAAATCTAGTTGTTTAGGCCTTTCACAAGTGTCAAGATCAATCTACCATAAGTTTTGATGAAGTTTAAAAGGTTGTAGATATGTTCACATGCATAAAAGGATTAAAATACGTGTAAGTCCCAAATCTACATGACAAAATAAATCTATAGAACTTTGAATGTTGTAGGACAAGGTGAAACTAGGTTTTGGTTATATCTTTCAATTGAGAGCTCCATTTTGTATGAGAATTGTTGCACTCATTTTTTCTTCCCAAAGGCTACATTTTTAAATGAATAAACACATAGAAAGATTATGTTTCAAGGAAGAACCATGAAAAGATGGGATTATAGGGGAAAGAACGTAATTTTCTCATTTTAAGCGCCCAACCACCTCACCTACCTGTGATAAATGTTTGAAGGTACCCATACTCACCCATGAAATATGATGGCATGTCTTAGAAGAAATGAGTGATTATATCAAATAATTAATGGCAAAAATATCTATGGGTGATGGATTTCATTTTACTCATCTGCCAATTTGAATTCAAATTCTCTCTCTCTCTCTCTCTCTCTCTCTCTCTCTCTCTCTCTCTCTCTCTCTCTCTCTCTCTCTCTCTCTCTCTCTCTCTCTCTCTCTCTCTCTCTCTCTCTCTCTCTCTCTCTCTCTCATATTCTATAAATGTAAGTGCTTAGGCACATTTTAAGGGTTCCCTTCTGTCAAATTTGTAGGCCCTTCCTTGGATCCATGCATTTTATTTCCATTAGACCTCTAAAAAAAATTATTTTGCAAGAGATTTATAACCTCTACTCTGTAAACGTGATAGATATATTATGAATGGAATACATCTATAATCTTTTCCCTTTGAATGCTCTATGTTCATCATGGATTTTTTCCCTCTTTTTTTCATTAAGTTTTATTCATTCACATCTTTTATAACTCTATGTTTTCATTAAAGCCTCTGCATATGAAATATTTATGTGTATTTCAAGGTCAGATTCAAACTCAGTCTTAGTGTTGGTGCATCACCATTCTTTCATTTTGTAACTTCTTTTCCTTTCTCTCAACCCTGAATCATGTGTGTTTTTAGATTTAGTTTTAGTTACATTTTGAGTATTTTACATTCGTTTTTGTTGAGTTAGGAGAGAATGAACCAACCTTATATGGAGCTTTTTCTCAAGGAGAAAGGTCCCACACCTTGAAGACAATCCCCTATTAGCAGAATTATTTGATCTTCCATGATCAAATCAAGGGTGATACTTCCAATCTGTAACATTTCTGGCATGACTGTTGGGACACTAAATAATTTATAGTCATTTCAATAATATTTTGGTGTGTATCTAGGTGATATTGAAACTTTTTAGGATCTACAAAACACATATAAAGAATCCAAATATTGCATCTACTAGTTCAAGCAGAAAAAAATATCTATCTAATGAGAAAAATTCAAACAAGAAAAAGGATAACATGTGGATATCCTTTTGACTATTTTTTAGTTATCACCAAGGAGAATAAGAAGAGGTGGATCCACACAAATATCACCATCACCTCCAAATAAATCTCTCTACTCCTCCTCCAGGTAAGCATTTCTTATTATCTTCTAAAGTTCTAATACCCATCACATTCATGGCTCACCAAAGAAATCAAGAATTTTTCACATTCAATGGAGGAGGTACTTTTATTTTAGACCAATATTATGGCATTTGAATTGCATCTTTGAAGAAAATTCCCTTCTTTACTAGAGAGAACACTACAACACCCATTGATCACATTAAGGATGTAGTAAACATATTCTTAGTATATCATGTCACGTAAAAGAATTTAGCCATCAAATTGTTGGAGACATATTTTAAGGGAAAATCTCTAATGATTTGTAAACTACCTCTTTTGTACAATAAATAGATCCTATCTTAGTGATAATTAATGATTATACTAATTAATATTAGTGTTTCCAATATATTAAAGAAAGAAACATTCACACTATACTAAAATTGAAAGATAAAAGACAAGGAGACAAGAAATTTATCCTGGAGAAACCCAATTTGGGAAAATATCTATCTGTGTGAGAAATTGCTCTCCTTTCACTATGTAAATCTCCAATATAACACAAGTGTACTACCAATGAATGACCTTTAAGAATGATTCAATATCACTCTACTTGCATTACTTTCTTACAATCCTCAATAATGAAGAGCTCAATTATCTATGAACAAAACAAAAATAATTCATACTTTCTCCTTTGTTCAAAATTGAATTAACTAAAAAACACCTGCCTTGAAAGAGTAAATGCACTTTTATTTATATTTTATCTACCCAAAAATGGAAGGAAAGGTGAAAATCTATTTTGAGAATCCCAGAAATTTATAAATGTTTGATTCCTCATTTTGGCATTGTCTGTAGGAGCTATTGTGGCACTCTTGCAGCCATTACTCTGTGAAGTCACGGTGGTTCTGTTGTTGTTGCACAGTTAATTCATAGAACAAAACAAGAAATCATCTCTTTTTTCATTCTAAGTTTTTTAGATCATGGTCATCCTAAATTAACCATTTTTCATAACAATGAACATGTTAAGAGTATGCACTGTAAGTTTCAATAAGAGAATATATAGAATTGGGTACTTGTAGATCCATTTTTTTATCAGACCTCCCCAATTTGAGGATTTTAGGTCCTTAAAAGATTCAATAACTGATTATTTGAGGGAATTTATTCCCCACATCTTCTTTTGAATACCGCTTGGCCTTGGTAGGAAATTAAAATTTCAACCCAATCAACCACCCGTCTTTCACTCCTCGTTGTGTTATCCTCTCTTTTTGTTGAAATACCACATCTTCCTCTAATTATAACTGACTTTTAGGAGAAATATTCTCAATAGATGGTAGCAATAATCCCTCTTCTTCCTAATCCAACACGGAGGGCTTAAAGAGACGTAAATTATCAACATTCACGACTGAATATATTATCAAATAAAGAGGCTGATCTAAGTGTATTGCATTCTTACTCACTTGTTCTAGAATTTCAAATGGATCCTTCTCATATTCCTGATATGATTCACATACAAAAGGATCAAGAAGAGTTAAAGCTTCCATAAATGAAAGTAAAGGAGGATTAGACAACATATCAGGTAACAGTCACACCTTTCTTATAATTTATGATCAAATAAAACTATTGCAAGAAACCCATACACTTACAATGTCTTAATTTTTTAATGTTATTTTGATTTTGCAAATATTAAAGAGGTTAGTGATATGTGTATATGATAGTTTCTTTACCCATCAGGTAATGTTTCCATTTCTTGACCACTTACACTACAGCATATAATTCCTTATCATATGTACAATAATTAAAAACTACTCCTTGAAATAGTTCATAATGATAACATACAGGCCTACCTCCTTAAAGTAGGACAACTACCACACTAGCATCGGTTTATACTTTGAAACAAAGCTACAAGTTAGGTAATGCAAAAAATAGAGCATGCCTAATCTTGTATTTGAATGACTAAAAATCATCTTGTTGTTTCTTACCCCAATTAAAAACCTTACCACATGTTGTCACATAATCTAGAGGTATTGTTATGGAAGATAATTTCTTGATGAACTTCCACAAATACTGAACTACACCAAAAAAATCCTAGTCTCAGTCAAACTAGATGGTCTAGGCCAATTTAGAATGGCCTCTATCTTATCTGGATTAATCCTCAATTCTCTATCTCTAACCACATTACCTATAAATACAAGTGATTATTGAGAAAACTCACACTTCTTCTCATTCAACACTATATAGTTCTCCTTTAGAACTTACAAAATTTGATGCACATGGTTAATATGCTCCTTAAAATTTCTGCTAAAAACTAGAATGTCATCTAAGTATACAATGAAAAAGGAATCAATAAATAACATCATTACCTCATTCATCAACCTCATGAAGTGGTTTGTGCATTGCATAGCCCAAATGGAAGGTTTAACCATTCATACAATTGTTTCATGGTCTTAAAAGTTGTTTTCCAAATGTCATCTTCCTTAATATGAACTTGGTGATACCTAGCTTTCAAATCAAGCTTAGTAAAATATTTAACATGTTGTAATTGATCTAAAAAATCATCATTTTCATTCTTTGCTTCATTCACTCATGTATCTCATGTCCCTTTTGGTTCTCGGTGTTGAGCCCTCACATATTGTTAGTTTCGCAGGGCCAAAATCAGAGTAAGATACATCATCATTAAATCATCTATAATATAATCTTCCAAAGGAATGTAATGTATAACATTATTTAAAAATTAAGTTTCTTAAGTATAATCACTAACATGTGTTTTTTCTTGTCTCATTTTTTTATCACATTATATCAACATCCATAACATTCACATAAAAACCATAAAAAACATCAAACATTCCAAATTTTCAAAATACACAAATGAAGTAGAGCATGAAGGAATAAATATATAAATTAATGTTGAGCCAAAAATGAATTATATATATGCACCAAGATTCTAGTATATTTCCATCACACCAAAGGACAAGTGTGGTGAAGCACTCTACCATAAGCCAAAAAAAATGATATATACAAAAAAATTATGACCAAAATATAAAGGAAATTTTCTTATCCATCCCTTCAAAACTCCTGTAAAGTAATGTGTCAAGGGATCTTGCTACAGGTCCTATGTTGCAGCCTATTAGGTTTTGCATAGGAACCTCCATGTGTCGAATGATGAGAATATCCATGGGAGTGTCAATGTGAAGCTATGGTACTAGTAGCATCACTATGAGTAAATTTTCCTCCTCTTACCATATCACGATAATAATCAACATGTTACCTTAGTACTACATTATCAGTCTGTATCCAAGAAATCTCACTTTCTACATGTCAGGTAGGTGCAAACATGTCTGTGTGATGGCCAATTTGGGTTGGAAGTCCTGGGTCCAACATCATAACATCTCATGACAAACCAAAAGTGATGGTGAATAAGTCAAGCTTCATCATCCTAATAAGATCTCTCCACTCCGTAGTAATGGATAAAAAACACACACACAAACACACATCAATGAATTATAAAAATCTCTAGCATTTAAACAAATAAATTTAATATAGGAAATATGAGAAAGGTAACCAGGGTCACTCACTAGGATATCCCTTAATTAAATCAGGATCTACGGCATAGTCCCTTGCCTCCACAAAATCCTCCTCTATCTCTACAGGATCCTCCTCCTAGGTATTGGTGGCCTCCTCCTCCTCCTTAGTCCTAGATGCCTCCTCCTCACCACTCCCTATCTAACAAGGGTATGACCTCTTCTCTAATTTAGATACCATCCAAACCTCCTTATCCTCCCCACCCTTTATGGTTACTCTATAAATCCACATAGTTGTAGGTGGTATCATTCATCATTTAGTGGCCTTCCTAGGAAAAACTCAATGTACCCCTATCGATACTCATAGTAATACAACTATCCATGTTATCCTTCATAGGTGGCTAATCCTCACCTCTCTCTTGCCTTTGATCATGGTCTAAACTATAGGGAGAGCATCAGTGTACCCACAACCAAACTATTGAGGAAACCGTTCTACTGAATGAACCTATCTCCATCCCTAGTGATCAATAATCTATGTGCTACACATGTAGGCACCCATTATAATCCCCCCTCCAGCTGAGAGTCCTCACATATCCTAATAAGGATCTACTATCAAGTATGTCGTAGTCATTTTACCTACTTCCTGTGGTGTATCCCTGATAGGTGTCATATCCACCCACCTTGTTACTTTGATAGTAGTTTACTATATGATCTCCACACCCCTCTAAAAGGGAATCGCCCTCTCATATACCTATGACATAACAAGTGTAGGGTGACTCAAGGATATCAATTTACATGTAACCACTTAGTAAAATTCATGATATTTGGTTGTCAATAAGTCCTGACCCCATATAAAAACTCTACCATGTAACTCTATACTTTATACGATGGGGGCCTAGTAAAAAATATCTATCTCTTCTTGTATTACTAATCAAACAGAAAGCCAATATACCAATAATGGCCTTACACAGAGTAGAGATATGACTTGTATCTATTGAAGTCAATATAATAATATTTTTGACAATCATATCGAGTGCCTTGACATCACCCAAGTATGTATCCTAGGTATGGGTCTCACTTGATGAGATAACACTTTTCATTACTAGCTTCCCCCTTGTAATAGGAACCCCACAAAATTTGTAAAAATTCTCTAGTGTAATAGTTCACTCTCCATAGAAACCAGGGAATCATAAGGTATTTTGATCAACATCTGAATAAGTTAGGAAATCACAAATTATATTTCTGGCTAGGGAAATTGGCCTAGACTATGCCAACCACCATATCCTGACCCTCTCAAGAAAATCTACCTCTTCTTGAATCAATATGGGGAACACTGCTCCAACGAACATAGACCCCATGTGCCATAAAAAAAAGGAACATTAAAACACCTCATTAAAATTTTAAACACATTTTCAAGTTGATAGAAATGGGGGATGAAAATCAAAATCCTTTTTCCTAATAGTCGAGGAAGGATAGAAAGATAAAATTTGGAAAAAAATGGGTAGAAATAAGAGAGTGTAAAAGTGGGGGAGTGGTTTGAGCATATTTTAAAAAAAAATTATGTTTTCTATATCCTTGTTATCATCAATGGTTATTTCAAAATTTAAACCATGTGAAAATGGGTATTATACACACCCAAACATTACATGGTGCAACATTTGAATGTGACATGTCTCTGATGATTACAAAGCTACTTCCAAAACAAGAACAAGATCCAAATCCATTCCCCTATCCTTTGCATTTCTATCTTGAGTAAGTTTATTTTATTTGTTCCACTTTTAGATCCTTAGTTTACTTGCAAAATCATTTTTTTACTTATTGTAGTGCCCTTCAGTGGTAGTTGTGAAAATTATCCTACTAAGAGAGTGGTGGTTGAGTAACCACCACTATGGAAAAGGGGGTAGTCCTATCACCATGTAAACAAAAATATTTTGAATGCATATTTTAATTATGATTTGATTTTCTCCCACTTCACATGGTCAAATTGGCTAAAAATAGGCTTATTGAAATGGTCTTGGCTTTCTCCTTTATTATTACTAAAAATAGTTTGTTGAATTCTTCCCATTTATTTTATCCATCCTTTCTTATTTAACATGTGATATTGACTTTTTCTTCTCTAACAACTTATAAATATAACACATTTATTTGTGTCACAGGTTAACAATTTTAAATTTTGAGAAGTGTTATGCTACTAAATTTTAGAGAGGTCCTTGCATTGCTAACCATTTCTCTATCTTTCCTTCCTATTGCTTACATTCTAAGTATATTATTTGTATTGGACCAACCATCTAGTTTTCTTGATTTCTTGTTGTTAGCTACTACCTTTCTCACACAAATCATTTATAACTCACACATTAGGAGTCTAAAGATGAGGAGACATTTGATACATCATCAAAATCAATGGGACAAGCTACCACAGTACTTTAGTGACAAGGATGGGGATGTAATTCATTATCTTTCAAAGTTTTAGTAGAGGCATCATCTTTTTAAATCAACAAAGCTAGTTTTAATATTATTAAAATTAGAAGATATCATCACTTCATGTGTATGTAACTTGTTATTCCTGTATTTCTTATGATAAATATTCTTCCTTGGATAAATTATTCATGGGTTATATCTCTAGATGTAATCAAGAAATATGAATAAGTGAAGAAATATTCACATATTCTTTTATTTGGCCTTCCAATTATTTCAAAAAAGTAATTTTTCTAGGGAAAGTTTGTTCAATAAAGAGGAAATTGCTTTTGAGAAGATTTTCTTTCCAGAAATCCTGAAGAAGGATCTCTGTTACAATAAGTTTCATTTTATCAAATTAATAAAATTTTAAATACTTCCTCTTTAGATTAGTTTTACAAAACAACCTTGTAATAAAGGAATAACCACATCTAATTATTCATTTTTTTAGTTTCATTTTTATTAGAAGAGGAAATGAATCTAGTTTAAATCATTTGCCTATTTTTATAGAAAGTATATTTTATTTTATTTTATTTTAAAATAATCCAGAAAAGTAGAGAACATTAGTTAGTTAATTCATTTAAATTCTTTTCTTTCAAAAATATTTCCAAAATACATAAATATAGAATAAATTAATTGCATATATTCTATTTAATGAGCTAGGAAGAAATTTAATAAATTAAAATATTGAGTTTATTTATCTTTTCTTTAAATTATTTTTCTTTTTGTTATTTATTTAATGATAAGATTTAACATAATACAAGAATCTAAATCAAAACAACATACCTAGTCATTAGGAATTTATGTTACCAGTGTATAGCATATGACTGTCCCTTAATTTTTTATCCAACCCCCTTTATTCTCACTCACAAATTGACGAACATATATGACCATTTTTCTGATATGGTTTAATCTTAGGATGATTTTTGAACCAATCAGCCACCACTAGTCATCAACCAATATCATGGAGATATAGACTTACAATTATGTGTATTAATTTTCTGCTCTACTCTCTTTCCTCAAAAAAAATGTCATCCAACTTGATGCATTAAACGAACAATTATCCATAATTGAGAAGTTTTGGGCCAACTAAGAAAACCAAGTTAAAAATATAAACCCATAGTTTTATTTGATTCATGAATCATCTATATTCTTATATGACCATATCTAGAGAGAAATATTTAGAGATGAATGGACACTTTCCACCATTTTTCCAACTATGCCGAAGTATTTTTAGTCTAACAAATATAGATTGGGAATTGTGCACAATAATTGTCCTTGATTGTAACATCCCAAGCACAAAGATAAAATGATTTTTCATTGTCCTTGATGATCAAGTTTCATGTTTGCAAGTTTATTGATTATGATTTTCCCGACCTTTGAAACTCAAAAATGAGCCATTTCCTCTTATTCCATATTTACCATTTTATACCTATTCACACCCATCGCATCTCCCACAACTCGACTATCTTGACCTGACCTAAAGAAGTCAAGTGCACAGAAATCACATGTCATATTCCTTATGTGTATGTACATTTATATTTCCCCCTCATGGAAGTACCCATCCATGAGTTAACTGGGGTGTGATGCCCAAGAAGTGAGCATAAAAGGAAAATTAGACAATAAATACCTACCTCACATGCCTTAGTTTCTGGAATTAGAAGCCAATTGAGACCCCTGTTCACATGGAAATCAAGTGTAGCATAAAGAAAATAAAATAAACAACTTTATAATAAAATCTCAAATAACATGGCTTACCATTTGTGGGCGGTTGATAATTACTACTTATCACCCATGGATTCATTACTTATAAAATAAAGAAAATTATACTATAGTAAAGTGTTAGTGGGAAAACAAAATGAGTTTCAGGAGGCACCTAGTCACCTGTGGAGGTGCAAAAGTTAGCAAAATCATCCAAAAGGGGGCCAAAAAATATGTGTAGATACATACATACATACACATATACATATACATATACATATACATATACATATACATATACATATACATATACATACATATATATACATACATACATATATATATATATATATATATATATATATATATATATATACTAAAAGGTAAATTTTCAAAATTTAACATTGAAAAGGGCATCCATATATTTAAAAACTTGCATAATTCAAAAATTATTTTTGATTTTGATTTTTTTAGATATAATATAATAGTGATTGTTTGTGACATAAAAATTATTTACAGGTGTACCAACAGGTAATGAAGTGATAAGACATGTAAGATATATATTTTTTGTGTTTAGGGGGAAATAAGTTTATTTCTATGGTCTACTCTTTGGGTTAGTCAATTTGTACAAGTTCAATGTCAAATTTAGGGTAAGATGAGTAGGTTAGTAAAATTCTACTTTTTTTGAGTTTTTGGGTAATTTTGTGAATTTTATATGTTTGTAGATATGACTACAAAGCCACCAGTTTCATCCCATAACTGCCATTCTATGAAGAATAGGGGTTACACATTTACAATCAGTGGTACACAACCATCATGGTGGTGATGAAACCACTGGTGTGAAGGTACAACCGCTACCTATGAAGAACAATGGTTGTGTAATTGAAACCCATGGTTAGGCAAATGTTAGTTACACAACTTACTTTTTACAAAATTTGATGGATTTTCTCAAAATTTTCTTAACTTGGTTTTTTAGTGATTTTGTGTTTCCAGAGAGGCTGTGTAAGGTGTATTTTTTTATTAAGGATAAATAGTTTTGAAGGGACTATACCCTATGTACAAAAAGGCTCAAGAAGCTAGATATCAGCAAGGGAAAACATAACCTAGAAAGGAAAAACACCTTAAACAAGGAGGCTCAACAGCCAGATACAAGAGTAGAAAGAGAACCAAAAGATCAACCTAGGTAGTGATCCGTCGAAGAACATAAGGGCCAAAACACATTAAAAAGGAAACCAATGCAAGGCATTCCAGCAACAGAACAACAACAAAACCATAAAAAGACAACATCAACACAACGAAAAAACATCACCAAGGCCCCACATCACTTGACAGCCTTGTCAAGCTTGACCTTAATTTTTTGGAACGAGATGCAGAGTGCAATGGCCATGGTCTAAGAAAGATCGCTCATGTCTGCCTTAGCAAGTACCAGATCACAGGTCTCGTTGGAATCCCAAATATTATCAGGGATGCCGCAGAGATTGCATACACTCCTTGTATGTTGTTCCATGAAGTTATACATTTCTTTTAGAACCGAGAGGGTGCAATCCTGAAGCCCCTTGGTGTTTCCTAGTCTAGCATCTAGAGAAAGAAACTTTTTGTAAATCTCAGCAACAGTGTCCATGTCCATGTCATCAGGGTTTTGCAACTTCTGCTTGCCTTTTGTTGTTTCCATCTTCCTCAAGGCATTTTTTAAGTCCTTGATCTCCTCTTCGAGTTTACTGACTCTGGTAAGAAGGTCTGATTCCTTGGGATGGTCCACAAGAGTTCCAATGTGTAGCAAGTTCTCCACAAGCTCCATATCCTTGTGACTGCATAAAAATCTCTACGAATAAGGCAAAGCAACCTTTAACTTCTTATCTTTCCTCTTTTGACTCGAGGAAGCAATGTCTAAGTTTCTGACAGCAGGGGGAGGGTTAATCACAGGGGGAGAGGGTATAGGGTGAGAGCCAGAGAATAAATGATGATGAATGAGAAGGATCAAGCCTTGATGAATGGGAACAACCCTGGCATGCTTTTGGACTTCAAGGCCAGACTTCTCCAAGGAGTTAAGGAGATAATGCGGAAAATCTACTGTAATATTCCTACGAAAATGGTTGAGGAAAATCAAATGTTTCAAGGGAATGGTGACATATCTTCCCTCCAAAGAGACATACTTTACCATAATTCACGTAATCTTAGTAAAAGGTTTAGGAATAGAAGACACCTTTATGCCTGCCACTACGAACTTGAGGTTCTCCCCTTTAGCAAGGAATTTTTTCACCTCCACCTCTCTGTCAACACACTTATTAAATAATTTGGTGCCTTCCATGCTCATACCAGTAACCTAGGCAATGAGCTCTTCAGAGATCTTGACCTTGGCACCTCCATACTCAACCACGCGATTTCTCCATCCATTAGCAAACTTCACTGAAATGTCCTGATCGAAACCCTTTATTTTTTTGATGAAATTTAAAACACCACCCATTTGTAGATAAGACCAAAGAATAGTATCTATTTTCCAGTTTGGATTATGAATGGGCTCAGTTTTACAAGGCGGTCCCCCCATTTTTCCTATCTTTTTCCTACACATCACAACAGTATACCAATTTTGAAATTCATGCAACTCAGCACCGCCTCTATTTTTGAGGATTTTTGAAACCTGTGGAAATTTGAGATCATCATTAGACTTAACTTTGCATTTAATAATCCCCTCCTTCGCATCAGCACTGTATCTATTAATAATTGTTTTGAAAATCATGCATATCTTTAATGATGTCATCAAGTACTTTTTCAAGAAGGGGGTCACCACTTAGCCAAGTTTGTAAAGTATTATTGACCCCAATATTTTCTAAACAATCGGCCACTCTATTACCCTCCCGATATGTGTGAATAATCTTCTAGTTGTCAAAACCATTGAAAATTTTAATAGCTTCACTAATGAAATCCTTGATGGACCAGCTTGGAGATTGCTTTTGATTTAGTAAATTAATAATGTTAATCAAATCTCCCTCAATTATAATATTAGAAATATTACAATCTCTAGCCAACCTGATACCCCAGAGCACTACAAGAGCTTCCGAGTAGTGATTTGTTTGCTTTCCCATCTTACCAGAAAAAGTGGCAACAAAGCAACCTCTGTGATCTCTAATCACCCCTCCACCACCCGAATCCCTAGGATTACCTTTTTAAGCTCCATCAAATTTTAGTTTGTACCATGCAGTGGGAGGCTGGATCCAGCGAACAGTTGATCTATCAATGCTATTGTTGTTCTTACAATTGCTGCTGTCAGTGCCAATGTTCCAAGCAGCAAGAATGCGCTCCTCATCTTCAGGGTAGAGTTTATTTTTGGGAGGCTTAAATATTTCAATGTTTTCTTTTACTTCAATGATAATTTCATTAAAGACTTTGGTACAATCCTTTCTGATATTTCTAAAAATAACATCATTTCTAGCTTTCCAGACTCTCCACATGGTATGAGGGAGAACTAGTTGCCAAAGCCTCCTAACCAGACAGTGCTTATAAGGGGAGTTCCATTGTTTCTATGCCTGCATACAAGTATGGGGGAAAACCCAATTTTGATTGAAATTTTCAAGGATAAGATGCCATAATTTTGAAGTATAATTACAATGCAGAAAAATATTTGTTTAATATTTTCAGCTTCTTCCCTGTGCATGCAGCATCTGTTAGGCATGATGAAACATTTTCTGATAAGATTGTCATTACTGAGAATCTTATCCTTGATGATGAGCCACCAAAAGAAATTTACTTTAGGGGTTAGCTCTGGCATCCAGAGCTTGTGCCATACAATTTCACTATCAATAGAAGAAAAAAAAGAGTTATAACCAGATTTAACATAATAATCTCCATCAAAGAAATCTTTCCAAATAATCTCATCCTTATTATCTTGTTGACTAATGTGAATCAGTGAGAGATGATTCTGCATGTAGGAAACATCAGGCTACATATTTTCGTCATCAATTTTAAGTTTCTTCCATTTCCTTATGTTTCTAGACACCTCAATATAGTCCTTGACTTTTTTACTATAGTTTTGTATCAGGTTGTCTTTTATGGAGCTAAAAGTGATATTCCAACTTGTGTCAGACCAGCTGTCATCCCAGAAATCAATATCATGCCCATTCCCAAGTTTCCATCTACAACCATTCGAAAGAAGATGTCTGATGTGTAGTAGATTATTCCAAAAAATTGAACCATTTGGAAGTAATTGGTCATAAAGAATGAAATATAAGTTTTTATTGGCAAGGTATTTAATTTTGATTAACTCAGTCCATGGTGTAAGGTGTATTTATACTAGGTATGTGGAATTGATATATTGGATATTGATTAATTGGCCATACAAGGGGTTAGCTTCTAGATGAGGAAGGGATTTGGAAGTAATAGTAGGTACAATTAGTTAGACCTACCAACATGGTATAACTAGGTTCAATAATCTAGATTCATCCATTACCAAGATCCAAATGTCATATAACCATGTATTATCAAGAGAAAGTCACATGAAGCATTGTCAAAGGTCTTAAGGGACAAAGGGAATCAATTTAGAATTTGAAGCACATCACACCATATCACTACTGCACATGGTACACCTCTATTCTATCTATAGTGACCCCCAAAACTATTTTTGTCAAGAGAAAAAGTAATTATAGTGGTTGGATTAGATTTACATACATTGTTAAAACTTGATTATGAGAACTGCATGTATTTTGATTTTACTTGCAAGGGAATGTAGTCCTACACCTAGATTGGTTTGGTAGGGGTTGACTACCAAGCTCAGTCTAACTCTGCCCACACATAGCTTTATTATTTTTTTATAGAATAATTTTCATCAAGTGCCAATGTGGGTATTCTAGTATTTAATGTATTACATGTCATCAAAGGAATGTGTTTTATAGTTGTGATCCCTCACAATAGAAAATAAACATATTTAGAGACAAATGTCAAGCACTATAAGTTATATAACCCTAGCATATGTCAGTATAATACCATACAACCCAAGACCAAACCATACTATGGCCTATAAAAATATATATAGTTTCGTACAAGGGTGGGTTATAGGTATAGTTCCTGAGAAAAAGAAATTCTAGATCTTACTAATCTACAAATCCATCATGCATACCTAGATTTCCTATATACCTCCTTTATTAACTAAGTAATCATACCTATTTTTACTTTAAGTAATCCTTGTAATTTATTATCGTATACTTTAATAATAACTATGTTCCTAGTTGTGTGGTTTATGTGGATTAATTAATTTAGAATATTCTATCTGTAAAATTCTTACACCTAATAATAAGGAAAGAACTCATCAAACACTTATTTATTTAATTTAGGGTGTAAAAAATATAATAACAGTTAATCCTAGTCCCACACAATCATAGATTTAGGAAACCTGCTTCCTTAGAGGAAAAAAATCCATTGATCTACACTAAATTATAAAATAATATAAGGAGGTTGTAAACACCTAAATTTTCCCTTTTGGCACTTTGTGATGCTAGTTTCAGATAGTATACCTTAGACAAGACTTGTGTACACACACACACACACACACACACACACACACACACACAACATAATATCTTAAGTTATCATAAGGATTGCAATATAATCATTTTGTTTCTTAGAAACCTATAGAAATAATTATGCCATTCAATAAACCCTTATATCTCCTTTACAAACTTCCTCATACCTTTATATGATATTGTACGCCTCACTTGATAAAACCATCTAGTAGGGATAATATCTATTGGTTGATCTTGTACAAGGTCCTCTAACATTTTTTTTCAAATTTATATACATATTACCCTTCCTAAGTTAGATTTAGTGTAAAATATTACCCCCGGATTCTTATAAATACAATTCAAACCCACTCATTTACTCACTTAGTCATAACTTGACATTTATTGAGAGATCCTCTAGAAATATATCTTAAGGATCAAGAAAATTTTCCTCAATATTCCCTATTTCAAGACATACATTAAGAAAAACCCCTATGCAAGTTTGAAGAACTCTAAAATAGGTTAATAGAAAACAAATCCAAGTTAAAATAATTTCAAGCCAAGTTAAATAAACCATTATCAAGTGTCACGAGTTGAATTCTAGTTACATACATGTAGCTACATCATAAAAATTTCAATTCTTGTAGGAGGATAACTATGTGGGATTAAATCCTCTTTATAGTAGTGTTATGTAGGTGGTACAAGGGTGCATGTACACAAGAAAAATGACAAAGGATTCCCTGTGCACCCATCTTCCCAAGGTCGTTCCAAGACAACTAAAATATGGAAGATGAGATGGGTACAAAATAGGTATTAGTGATAAATGTGGAATAGGTGGGAATGATTATGGGTTGATATTTCAAGATTGAGATAATCACATTCGATCAACTTGTAAGTAAGAAAATTTCCCGTCAAGGACATCAAAGGCTCATCTAATCTCCTTATGTGAGATTCTACATTCAAGGATGATTACTGTGCGCAACTCATGATCTATGTCTGTTAGACTAAATCTTATTCAACCTAGATGACAAACTCTTGGAAATTTCCCCTTCATCTCTAAATATTCCTCTCCATAGAGGGTCAAGTTAAAATGTGAATGATGGACGAGGAGGGAAAACTAAGGGTTTGGGTTTCTATCCTAGTTTGTTTTGTCGGCCCAGAATTGTTCAGCTATAGGTATTTGTTTGTTTAATATGTCAAGTTGGCTTAAAATTTTTGGGGGAAAAGGAGTATATCAAAAACACTAACACTCATAATTTTAAATCTGCATCTCCTTGGTATCGATCAATTCCTGGTGGGTTGACAATTCACTTGAATATCCTCCTATGAGGTTGGGCCATACAAATGATGGTCATGTGGGGGCATCAACTCGTCAGCAATGGTAAAGGAAGCTGGAAAACTAGCCAAATATTGGTGTGAGCCTCTAATGACTAAGTTTGTTGTTTTGGTTTGGTTTTCTAAACTACTTTGAATTTTAATTCTAAAAAATAACGAAAAAAATCTAGTTCAAATAAAAGACTAATTAATTTAGCCTTTTAATTAACTAAATTCATTCATTGCTAATTAAATAAATGATTGCAACTATCTATTCCATTGTTTTCCATTTTACTAATATTTTGAAAGGAAAATAAATACAATTAACTAATTAACTAGTGTTTTTGTTTTTTGTGAATTATTTACAAGAAATGAAATCTATTTCTTTAGAGATAGAGAGATGATTTAAAATAAATATATTTCTTCTAATAAACTAAAACTAAATCATGGAATACTTGGATGTGAATATTCCTTTGTTGCAGGGTTGTTTGATAATACTACTCTATAGAGGAATTACTCAAAATTTATTAACCTATTGAAATAAAACTTCCCTTGAAAAAGCTTCTACCTCAAGTTTTTAGGACAGGGAAATCTTCTCAAAAGAAATTTCCTCTTTTTACGAATAAACCTTCCCTAATAAAATTACTTCTAAACTAACTAATAGAAATAAATAATAAAATAAATGTAGGTACTTCTTCACTTATTCCTCCAACCAGTTTCCTGATAAGATCTATAGGGATAAGTTAGGAAGAAGTTATCAAGGGAAGAATATTTATGTAAGAAATATTTTGAAAAGAAATACTAAAACAAAGTTACATACAAGAAGTGATGAAATATTCTGCTGAACTAATAGATCAATAAACAATATCTTTCAATCCTAGATATTAATTCTTATGCTTAAAGTTTAAAATAATTGAAATACACCCCCAAATTGGTCACTAAAATATTGTGGTATTTTTTCCCAGTGATTTTGATAATGCATCCAATGTCTCGTGAGCTTCAGGCTCATTCCAAATTATGAGCTCAAATTGATCCATGTCAGCAATGAAATAAATATCAACAAGAAATAAAGAAAATGGCTTGTTGGATTAGTGTCGGTAAGGTAGATTGAATGTGAGAAATAAGGAAATAGAGTGGAGAACTGGCTATCTGCGTATGACCTTCTCTAAAATCTAATTGTAAAAAACTTCAAAAAATACAAATTGTTCAACCCATGATACGAATAAAAGTGTCATTTTCCTTTGGAGGATAAGATGTAAAAGAAACATTTCAATCAAGAAACAATGAATCAAGAAAAATAGAAATATTCAACATACTATATTTATAAATAAGGGAGGAGGAACTCGAGACCAATCCAAAAATCCTATATTTAGCAAAATTGACTAAGTAATGCGAGATAAAATCAAGTTGAAATCAAAATACTCATTTAAAACACTTTATTTTAACTTTTCTTTAGATGGTGATAAGAATGCCCCTATTTCCAGAGGGGAAGTTGCACAACCACCACTAAAAAACAATGTTTAAATCTATAAAATGACTATGAGAAAAAATGAATTCCACAACTTGAAGCAAAGGGAATGAGTTGGGTCTAAAGGGGGATGTAAAGGAGAAAGGGAGGGATATAGATCTCATTTTCACCTTTGAAGGATTTTTTTCATCATTGGAGATGTTTCATGTTTCAATGTTACACCATGTAATTATTGGGTGTGTACAGTGCCTTAACCTAAACTACTAACCGCTTGTTATAGGTTTTTAAAATAACCTATACTTTCAAGAAAACCCTGATTACAAGAAAATTAGAGCACATATAGAGTGATCACAAGTGAAAAAGGGGTAGAGAAGACAAATATTAAAGTCCACAAATTAATACATAACTGAAAAAATCATTTGGAAAAGTATTTCTAACTCTAGAAAGGTTTTGTGGGGCGATTTTTTCCTCCTGGTTGATTATATATAAGGGAAAATATATTGATAGTTTTGAAGCTGAAGTAAGTACATACCATTTACATCATGTTCCACCATTTCAACACCTAGATCGACATCAAAAACTCATTGAAATACATGTGCACTTATCCTCTTGTCAATTTCTATATTTAGCCAATGTAATAATCAATCGTGTGCCCTCAATCATTTATTGTACTTTCATATGTGTGTATTAATACATATTTATAATTTTAATGTACATTTTTTCTACATTTCAGTCCTATAATATAAATTAAACACTAATAAGACCTTTTAAGTTTTAAATTAGAATTAAATTATTTGGTAAACCTGCTTATTGTTCCTATATACTCATTCTACTTGGAGTTTTTATTTTTATGATCTTTATAGTTGGCATATTCTTCATTATTACACTCTTATCTTTTTGTGGGATTAAGTATAATGTTTTCCCTCTAAGGTATGATAATTTTAAAAGTTTGTCTCATTCGAATTCACCTATTACTAAGCACCCTCTTGATTATGTAATCATGGTGGACCTTATCGAACCTTCTCAAGGGTAATTTAACTTATACGCTACTATTGTTGCTACGAAGTTATAGGAATTTTATCCTATAAATGAGAAATAATATATAGAATAACTTAATCTTAATCACATTGAGTCTTTAATATTCATTTCCATAGATGAAAAGAAGGAATTTTCCAAATCTAGTATATGGGAACCCAAAATCCCCCCACAAATTTCAATTCCTATTCCTATGCATTCTATGAATACACCATATTTTGAGCACATTTATAGGTTCTTGAATACTCTATTTTCCTCGTATACCCTAGAGAAAACCATTATTGACCTATAGAGTGAGGTGTTAAAGTTATATATTCTCATGCCAAGATTCACATATCTTACTTAAAAATACATTAACACCTGAAGTGGTAGCTTACCCTCTACATATGGGATTTTTCATTCCTAAAGTTCCACTCTACAAAGGTAAATGGGGTCCTAAAAAACATCTTAAATCTAACCATGTAGCTTTTCTAGGTTATTATTATAATGATAAGCTTACTATTAGGTTATTTCAGAGTAGTCTCAAGGATTATACATTATAATGGTTCTATGACCTACCCCTACAATCAATAAGGTATTTTAATCCTTTAGTCAATTGATTTCTAGCACATTTTTTTTATCAATATTGATATAAAATTATCTTACATATAAATGGAAAAACTCCATCAAGGATCCAATGAAACAATTAGTGAATATATGTTGCTTTGCAATACCATAGTATATCAATCTACTTATAGATAATGAATTTAATATTTATTAAAAAAAAAATCTATTAGCACCTTTAAAATATTTTATAATGTTTTATAATTTTAAATCTTCAATGAGATATGTCACACACATAAACAGAAAGAACTCAATATCTTGACATTAAATAAACTTAAGTACGTGCCTAACGTACCTGTTATGTGACAAAATTCCCCAGAAGGAAAAGTTTGAAAATTATTTATTTAATGAAAAGAAAATAATTATTAAGGGTGTTCTCAAGCTATTTTGCTAAGGATTTAATTCTAAAGTAGAAGAAATAAATTTAAAAATATTAATATTGAAGACCCTTTTAAAATAGGGTGGAATGATATGTACATAAAGACCCCTTTAAAATAGGGAGGAATAAAATAATAAGAAAAAAGACTTCTCAAACTCCTTTCAAAGGAGGTATTAAGATTAAAATATGGACCCCATTTTATGGGAGGATATTAATGAAATTGTTAAAATGATTATTATGTACGGGTGTGTTGGTTACCAAACCACCTGAGGAAAAATACTATTTAAACCTTGTGGTGGGGACAAATAAGGCAGGGAGGTCTATCTCACACATTGGAGTTATTTGCTCAAGAATTTTTAAGTGGTTAAGAGTGAAGGCAAGTGGTGGGGATTGGAGAGGGGCACTCTAGGTTTTCCTAACTAGGGTACGCTAAGTATAACCCAAGATGGTTCCTGTCCGAGGCAAGAAGATTGTATAGTAACTATTTTCATCCTAATAATATGGACATAATTTGAGGTGCTGAATCTCTTATATTGCCTAAGAATTTCTTGAGGAGCATACGGTCCTCACCCAACTTTAGACAGATATGTACTCAACTTTGTAACTATTGGTTTATTCAATAAATTTATATTTCAAGAAAAACTCTTTATTTTTCATAACTATCTTAGTTTTTTAGTGCATATAAATTATTTCGTTGTTTAAAGTAAAATTATATTTTCTATATTATAAAGTTCCCCATTAACAAATAAATTATAAAAATAGAAAAAAGACACATTACAATTTGGTATCAAAGCCATTAATCTTATGAGGCTTGTGACATGGGTTAAATAACTGCATAAATAGTATAAATAAATAAATATCAAACTTTAAAAAATTATAAGAAACTCTAGAATTTTTAATAGAGAGTTCAATATTAAATGATTATATATTTACAATGTAAAAAATAAAAATATGACTTCTCTTAAAAACAATAAGGTCAATGAATGTGGAATATTCTTTTGTATAAAATAATGGCCAATTTCATAGGCTAAAAAATGATTACATTGTATTGGCTACGTATGTTTACTAATATTAAACATAAAATATATAATTAGAATAAAAATATGTATTAACACTATAATTTTCCAGTTATAGCCACAATTAATATTTATTATATATAATTTGTGTTTAGGATAAAGCGAAAAGTTTCGAATTGAATTAAATTTTAAATTTAGTTAATATTTTTTAAAAAAAATTAAAAAAGTGTAAACGGGATAAAAACATGTCTAATAATTTTAATATTAAAAGGTATTATAATAATTTTGAGATGTTATAGTTTTATTAAGTATAATTAAATATTAGTTTGCATTATACTTTAGGTGGTTGGTTGAATATTACATTATTGTTACATTTGTGAGAAAGTGGATAAGAAATATTAACTCTAATAAACCTATTATTGTAAATGGGGAGACACATTAAACATAATGTTATGATATACTATAACATGTCATTGAATACATTTTACAAAATAAAGCCTATACCAAGTATATATAAAAGCCAAGTGCTAATATTGGATTCAAACTAAATAAGTTACATGATGTTATCTAAAATATTGTTTAAATATTTTTATTTTCTTTTTAGACTATATTAATATTTTAGAGAATAGGTAATTAGGAGTGTCATGAAAGTTTCTATGTCTAATAGAAGGACATTAAATTTTTATACATTCTTTTTTAATTATTGAGATGAGTTGTTTAGAAGTATAATATGGGTGTCAACATAGATATATTTTATTATGAAAATTAAATACATAAATTAAAATTTTACAAGAGGTAAAGGAAAAATTAGGAGTGTTAAATTAGGTGTGAAAGGTAACTTAACTATGACATTATTTATATGGTATTATAGAATATTAATTTTTTTAATTATTGGTAAATGGTCTTGGAAGGGACCATACCACAAAATACAAGAGAAGGCTCAAAAACCATATATACAAAGTAACATCAGTGGTTTTTTGACAAGTGGGGACCACACCCCAGATAAAAAATCATAACAACTAGATTGGGAAGATAAAAAAATATAGGGAAGATCCTATCAGAATGGAGCAAGAAAGAAGCATCACAACAACATCACTACTGCTGCACAATCGCAAAAAACTAGAAAAATAGAGCACAATGCAAAATCCATAGAAACCTTTACTTGAGCACCTTGTTAAAACACTTTTTAACCTTCTCCATAACATTGAAAAGATTAATGGCAGTGATTTCATTGGGTTCATCCATGTCTATAGTGCAGATGGCATGTTTCTTCTCTTTTCCACCCTTCCAAAGTCTAGGGGGAATGTTGCTAAGATTGTAAACTTGTTTTACTTGAATTTTGATGAAGTCCATAAAGACCTAATGGATGGATAAGTGATCAATTATTTTTTGACAATATGACCAAGAGACTCCTCTAAAGCACCCAGTTTCTCAGAGATTTCTTCAATTTTGGCCTCAAGCATGGGATTACTATCAAGATTTTTTCCCTTAGGGCCTTCCTTGAGTCAAGTTATCTCTTTTCTCAGGGTCTTAATCCTTTCTTCTTGTTTCAAAACTTGAGCCTTTAGACTAAAGTGGTAATTGTATTGTGGGAGGCTTGACCAAAGGAAAGCAGGATTTCATCAACAACAAGTTGCTTTCCTTTTTCCCTATTGCGGAGGACACATTTAGCTGGAGGGGGGAAGGGATATAAGATTATTGGTCCTCACCTTACGTTGTAAAGGGGGTTCAGTGGGATGAATGATATGGGTGGGGATGTTATCCTAAATGGTGTAATAATATTGATGGATAAGGAGAATAACTCCTTAGTGGAGAGGGAGGCCACGTAGATGGGAGTGAACATATTGAATGGATTTCTCAAAGGACATGAGAATGTAATAAGAAAGGATCACTTTAGGGCTTATGAAAAAGTTGTTTAACGGGATAAGATGATGCAAGGAAATGGCTGTAAAGCATCCCTCAAGAGTCATATAATGCACAACCATGTGGGTAACCTCGTCATAAGGGGCAGGGATTGAAGAGCATACCAAACCAACTTTAACAAACTAAATGGTTTCATTGCATTTGATAAATTTAAATTCCTTAGCCCCTTTATAAATTTTTTCCCTGTAAAACTTGATACCCTACATGCCAAGACCAGTAATAAAGGAAATCAGGTTCTTGATGATTGTATACTCCTTAGCTTTGTAATTGATATCCTTTTATTTCAATTTTTTTACAAATGAAATAGAGATGTGTTTGTCATGGCCTTTGATTCGTTTCATGAATTAAGAGAATCCATCAACACTCAGTTCCTTCCATAATTACTTGTTGTTTTTCCATGTCGGGTCATAGACTGGTTCTACCCTGCACAGAGAACCTCCCATGGTAGTAAGAAAAACATTTGATAAGAGACCACAGATAGTTCTCTAATAACACATGAAACACTTCACATCAGCTCTGTAATCAAATGGGTAAAGGAAATTGTTTTTTATTTAATTAAAAAACATGTGGATGTTATGGTTGATCCATGTGAAGCCATCATAACCCCATAGATTCACACGTTGCTTCCCAAAATAGGATCTAAGCCATAGAAAAACTGGCCTTTTTTCATAAATGATGATATCATTAGGGATTTAGGGAATTTCACTAATGTCATGCCAATGATTAAGGTGATTTCTAGTGATCCTGAAATTATCAAAGGAGTCAGCCACCTTATTCCCTTCTCTATAGGTGTGACAAATTTTAAAATTTGTAAAAGTGTTGTAAATTTTGGTAGCCTCCCTGATAAAATCCTTAATAGTCCAACTAGGGGGTGAATTCCATTAATATTATTAACAATGTTTAAGGAATCCCCCTCAATATTTATATTAGCAATGTTTTAATCCTTAGCCACTCTTAGGCCCCAAAGTGCAGTCAATGCCTCTACATAGTGGTTGGATTGGATACCCATAGGACCAGCATAGGAAACAATAGGATGTCCTAGATGATTTATAATGACACCACCACCACTAGAATCTCATGGATTTCCTTTATAGGAACCATCAAAATTAAACTTGAACCAATTCACTAGAGGAGCAATCCATAGGATGATGGAATGGTCAATGGCATGACTTCTATCCTCGAAATATTCTAAGATTATATTCCAATTTAACAGAAATTTCTCCTCATCTTTAGGAAAGTTATATTTTTTAGGAGGTTTGAATTTGAGGACATTTTATTTGATTTCAATAGTGATCTCTTTAAGCAATATATTATAGGTACTCTTACAATTCTTGAAGATGATAGAGTTCATGACCTTCTAGATTTTCCAAATAGCATGAGGGAAGAGCAACTTCCAGAGTTTCCTAAGAAAATAATGCTCGAAGGGGGTTTTACATTTCTCCCAAGCTTGTAAAATATCTTCTAGAAAAGTCTAGCAGACATCAAATCTAGAAAATATGAGTTCCCACAAGTTAGATACATAAGAGAAATGAAGAAAAAGATGTTGAATACTCTCAGCCTCACGTTTGCATAGATAACACCTGTTGGGCATAGTTGAGCCTCTTTTGATTAGGTTATCAACAATAATAATTATTTCATATAGCACAAACCATAAAAAAGATTTATTTTGGGGTGAGTTCTTTGTGCCAAACCTTTCTCCAATAAAATTCACTTTGAATGTCACCCAAGATTAATTGATAGCCAATCTTAACCGAATAAGAACCATCAAAGGAATTAGTCCAAATAAATTCATCCTTGGATTTTATTTGAATATTCTAGGTGTTTTCGAAAACATTTTGAAGGGTATTAATAATATTTTTAAACTCATGTATCTCAAGAGAAATATTCTTGCACTAAAGTTTCCCATTCACACAGCTAATGTAGTTACTTACCTTATGCCCAAAATTGGAGATGAGGTTAAATTCTAGCTACTTCCAATAGTTATTACTATCCAAATTATTAAAATCAACCCAATTGTCCTTCCAAAAATGTTGTCCTCGTCATTCCCCAACTTCCATTTACAACCCTTTTCATGACAACTTCTAGTGTTGATGATATTGTTCCAAAAAAGTGAACTAGTAGGAAGGTTTTTCAGTATTGAGGAAAATTTGTGAACTATATCGGGCTAAGTATATGTCTCTTATAATGTCAGTCCAAGGTTTATATTCTTTGAGTAGTCTCTAACTCATTTTGGTGATGAGGGAATTATTCATGATTTTGATATTTTTATGCTCAGTTCCCCCACTTTCTTGTGGGTGCAAGCTCTATCCTAAGCCACAAGATGATCTTTTTTTACTGAAGGAATGAATAACATGGACACAATATAAATTGGGAGATTCTGCAAACTACTTTTAATGAGTAAGCATTTTCCAGCATTAGATAGAATATCTCCCTTCCAACCAGTATGTTTCTTATGGAATTCATCAAGAAGAGAATTCCAAACAGCCATAGATACTTTGTTAGTCCCCAAAGGAAGCCCAAGACAAGTAGCAGGAAGAGAATTCATCTCACAACCCAAAATGTGTGTAATCATTCTTTGATGGTTGAGAAGCATGTTAAATAAATATAAAGAAATCTTCTCAAAGTTAATTTGTTATCTCGAAGCATATTCATAAAACTTACGGATGATATTCATCATTTTTTCCTCCAAGAGGGAAGCAAAATGGTATCATTAGCAAACTGCTGATGAGAAACTATAATCCCCAAGGAAATGGGTTTGTAACCCTTAAGGTAGCTAATAGAAATGGATCTAATGATGGGGCGGTTGAGGTTGATAACCATGATGATGAAAAGAAGAGGAGAGATGGGGTCTCCCTGTCTAATGCCCCTATTGTTGATGAAGAAACCCACTGAATATCTATTTACAATGACAAAGAATCTAGGAGTGGAAACATAAGATTTTATGATCTTCTTGAAGTGATAAGTGAATCCAAATTTCTCCAGCACTTTGTTAAGGAATAACCAAGAAAACCAATCAAAGGCTTTGTTCATGTCTAACTTAATTACCATACTTTCTTTTTTACTCTTCTCTATAGAGTGAATGGTTTCATGAACCATTACTACCCCATCTTGAATGAGTCTCCCTTTGATAAAACCACCCTACTATTTAGAAATCAGAGTTGGTAAAAGAGGTTGAATTTTGATAGCCAGTGTCATTGTAAACATTTTGTATAATACATTTGCAAGGCTGATGTGCCTAAAATTATTGAAATCCTTAGCACCAAGTTTTTTAGGTACCGAAACAATAAATGTATTATTTATCTCCTTGAAGATATAACCAGACCTAAAAAATTCATTCACAGCCTTAAGAAGATCACTAAAGCAAATCTCCCAAAAATGTTGGTAGAAGTTGGGTGAGAAACCATCAAGCCCTGGGAATTTTTCACCTTCAAGGGAAAAGAAAACCTTTTGTAATTATTCAATAGTAACTAATTTAGTAAGTTTATGAAAATGATCTTTAGAAAACAGATTACATGGAATGGAATCTAGCAATATGTTAGCAGCCTCTTTGAAGAAATGAGTGTAATCATTTAAAATATTTTTAAAGAAATAAAGAGCTTTTTCTTTTATAACATTCTGATATGTAGTGATATAACCAATTATAGAATATTAAAATTAGTCAACATACTTATTTTAATATTAATTAATAATAGTTATATGACCATTTTGTCTTTAATATTTAACATTATCATCCATTTGACCATATTTTAAAGGACCTTTTTATTTTTCTTAACGAATTCAATATATATGTATATATAGTAACACCATAACAGTATAATCATTAAATTCCATTGAGAATACCACTTGGTTAGAGTATGATCTGTAAAGTTTGAGTCAACCATATTTTGATGTGTTCAAACATCTTATATTTTTTATGAAACCTGAATTAAATCATATGTTGAAGAAATAAGTTTGAAATGAGGATTTTTCTTACGTGAATTATTGTGTATACACAAAATAATTCTAGTTATTATGAAAGATGGAACCTTGAAATGATTTGGATTACCATGAAATTGAATGACGAAATCAACAACTATCTAGGGAAGTGCAAGATATCACTTTACAATTTTAAATTTAAAAAAAGAAATGTGTTGATTCTATGAAGAAAAATACTAAGAATAATGATAAGTTTGATAAGAAACTAAGTAGAAAAAGGAATTCTCAACCTATTGATAATTGAAACTGTGTTGATGGGAATTCTTCTAGTTCAGATTCTAAATCCTCTGATTATGATAATGGAGGTAGAAATAATAAGGAAATTATGCAATTTGCTAAAAAATCAAACTGCCAAAATATTTAGGTGAAGTAGGAACAAAAGAGGAAGCTAAAAGGTGGTTATATAGTTTAGAGTGTTATTTTGATTTAAAAAACATTGGTAGTATAAATAGAACTCAAATAGCCTTCTATCAACTAAAAAAAATTCTTTAAACTGGTGGGAAGACGCTATAAAATCAAAAAAAACTAAGACCCCAAAAATTTAAACGGGATCAATTTAAAACTTTATTTCAAAATGAATACCTCTCTGATTAATTCCTACATGAAAGGAAAAATGAGTTCTTTTATTTAAAACAACATGCACAAAATGTGAATGAGTATAGGGAAACTTTTGAAAGATTAAATACTTTTGTACCTTTCATTTCTGGGAGATATGAAATTGTTATATTTATCAATGGTCTTAAACAAGACTATAAAGCTAGTATTTGGTGTGGTAAACAAACTACAATAGATGAATCTTGTTAAATATCAAAACAAGCTGAAAAAAAATTGAGATAAGGAGAAAGAAAAATGATTATTTTAAGAATAATAATAATTCATTCTATAAAAATAACCAAAAAATAAATTTTTCAGAGATTGCTCAATGTAGGAATGCTAATTTTGAAAATTAGCAGAAAAGTGGAAACAAATAATTTGTTAAGAAAAGTTCCAATGAAATTAAATGTTATAATTGTGGAGAAAAACATTATACAAAAGGTAGTCCAAAAAAATCAAAAGGGTAGAATAAAAATAGTAATAAAAATCAGAAAAATGATAATGATCAAAAGAAAGATAAACCTCCAAACATGAAAGTCCATGTTGCAGTTAATACAGGTACAATGCATAATCAAGTCTCTTTAATGGAATTAAAGGGTAGCATTAAAGGTCAAAATGTAGTTTTCTTAGTTGATTTTGGTAGTAGTCATAGTTTTATCTCTCCTAATATTGTTTCTAAATTGAATTTGTTTGTTAGAGAAATAGAACCTATATCAATAGAAATGGCAGATGACATGGTAGTTAGTCATACTGGAGCCATAATTGAAGACCTGAAAATTCAATTAAATGATATTTATTCTTATGATTATTTTTATTTTCTTAAATTAGGAAAATATGATGTAATCCTAGGAATGAGTAATTATAAAATATATCATAAAAGATACGAGTAATTCCTTTAAAAATTTACAAGGAACAAAATGGCACATTAAACTTAAACCCATTTCTACAATGTAATTAAAAAGGATTCTTAGAAAGAATTGTAAATATTTTTGTGTTACGTGTTGGTACCCAAATCTAATCTCCCTCAAAGGCTAAGAAACATCACGGATTTTACATGACACTCAGAGGTAGATAGATGATTATGTATGTCATTTTGTAGCTGGGGAAGCAGTCTATCTGACCTTTTAGCACTTAGGCCTTATGAGGAGTGGGTAGAACCTTAAAAGGATGTGATCTTATCCTAACTATTTTAGGTTGTGCCTTTCAACCAAGCTAAGAAAACCTATTTTGTAACCTTTGTTATTGAAGAATGTTGGTAAATCCTTCTTTTGCAAAAATTTTGTAGAGAATACCTTGGGAAAATATGATCAACACACCTAATCTGACTCTCACGAGTTGTCATTTCAAATTATGGAGATATTTTCAAAACAAGGCAAAGGTTACTAAAGACATTAGGAATCCTGATTGTTTCTGCATGTTTTGGTGGTAGAAATTATGCATTTTCACTCACACAGGACAAACAAGGGTAGTATAGGTAGGATTGGTTATTTTTAAATGAATTTTTTAGTGGGAAGTGAGGTAGAATGAACTTGATTTGCCAAATATTTGAGATTTTTTTACAAAATAGGGAACTTACACAATAGAATGCTTCAAGATAGCTGAAATGTTCTTTTAACTAGAATATGTGCTTCAATGGAGGCCCAGATCAACACTTTTCACACAAAATTCAAGGATCCAAAATGAAGGCTCAAATTGGAAAACTTAACTAAACATTATCAACATTTGTTTTATCACGCCTAAGATACCCTCAAAGGCTAACAAACAATATTATACTCATGCTAGGAGTCACAATGATTTTAAAGTTTTTTATTTCACTATCAAATGAAATCTCTTCTGATAAATGAAATTACAAATGCCACTAAACTATCACAAGGATAAGATCTTGTGTGATTCAAAAATATTTTAATGTAAGATTGTAACGGGAACAATAAAACTACTTGCAGACATTCAAAAATGAAGCAAACACAAATTTTCCTAGAGTCAACACAGAATAACTCAAATTTGATTAAACTTATCCGTAGGGGAAAGTTTCTAGAAAAATCTCAGATCTTGTCAATGGTTGTACACTCGCAACCACCTTGACATGATCAAGTTTAACACAAAAGAGATACACAGGTTTCTCAAACAGTCCCTCAGAAAGATGAGCTTATCAAGCTTTTCTCTTAGAAAATAATTTCTGACCCCTTTCTTTCTAACCTTTGTACGATAAATTCATGCAATTTATAACATTTTTCAACAGAGTTTTCCCCCCAAAAATCCAAAAATTGAGTGCACCAGTGCTCGCCATGATCTCGATCATGATTCCTAGAATCAAATTTGTAAAAAGTTTTTAGGTGCTCAGGGGGTGGATCTCTTCGAACATCTCCTGCATTAAAATCCTTCTACTAGTAGTTCACTCTTCCCTCTACTTGTCAACCACTTCTACCCCTAATCTATCAAATTTGGTTCTTTGTGTGCCCGGGAAGAAAAATGGAAGATCAGATCGAGCCTAGAGGTTGGATCTCATCTTAATGGTAAAATACATCCCTAGATTTTCCTCACCAAACCAATATATCAACAAGTCTTTCGTGTGCCAAGGAAATAAAAATTGGATCAAATCTGACAGTTAGATTGCATATTTATTGGTGAGATGTGTTTACAAACCTTCCCCACCAAACCAGAATACCAGATTAATGTTCCTCTTCATTTGGCATGCAGGAGACTCCAAGAAATGATAAAAAAATCATAAGAATACGCATTCCCAGGAGCTCTGGAGTGAAAATGGCGTAAAAATCAGATACATATGCACAGTTGCCATTGATTTCTATTTTGAATTTGGACCATCCATGTGGGAGATCAACTTTTAAAATGGGCCTATGGGTTCCCTTTTTCCTTTTACAACTTTTGGAAACATGTAAAATTTTCACATTTTTCTCTGCACCTCTTCCCTTAAGAAATGAGCTTGAGACATGTCCTAAGGTGAGTCCCAAAGGAACCGTGGCCAAATTCTGCTATTTCACCTCTTTTTTGGAAAATGGAAAATTTTCCACATTTTCCCCGCAGCTCTTCCCTTTTACTTCTAATCTGGGTCCAAGTGGAACCACGCTTCATTTTACACTTTTAACTCCTTTCTTCACAAAATGGAAATTTTCCAAATTTCCTTTGAAAGCCCACACCTCCACTGTTGATTGGAACAAAATTTTGACTATCCTTATTAGGCATGTGGGTGATTTTTATGCTTTAATCCTTTTGATGAAATGAGCTTGGCAAAATGCCTAAGGTGGATTCCAAAAATCCATGTTCTGCTATTGCCTTCGATGGGGAAATTTTCCAAGTTTCCTCGACATTCCCCTTTCCGCCTTTTGACTTTTCAAAATGTCATGTGTCATAATGGCGCATCTTGGGATGGTCCCCAAAAGTTGAGACCTTGAATGATTGCAGGCTCACCACATGTCCTAGACTAGAAAAAATTGTTTAAAGGCTTAAATCTCAGCGAAAGGTGCCATGTGTTAGGGTCTGAGGAAATCTCCTTTGGTCGTTGAAGATTCCAAGTAAAATGCTAAGTGAGCAGAGGCCTCCAAGTGTCCTCCTGGTGCTTCTTTAAAACAATACTCAAGGGCCAGTCCTCAAACATGCATGATCCCTCCATGTGTCCCAGGCTTCTCAAAATCTTTTGAAAAAATACTAAGTATGGAAAAACCCGGCAAAGGCCTCCACGTGTCTTCATGGCACAATTTCAAAATGGTTCCCAAAGTGGAGAACCTGAATGAGCATGGACTCACCACGTGTCCCTGTCCCACCAAATATTACTTTCTACATAAAATTTTTATCTAGGTCTAGGAAAAGCAATGGAAACCTCCACATGTGCTCCCAGCATAACTCCAAGGCCAACCAAAAATCAAATCTTCAAATAAGGGTCATTCTTCCATGTAGACAGGTTTTTTAAGTTGAGGTGATTCATGAAATTTTTGAAGTACCTTGCCGAGCCGCATCCAACCAAAAGAGGCCATGTTTTCTATTGATGCAAACATGTAAATTTGACCAAGAGAAATGCCCATTAAACCGTAAAATGTAAAAAAATGACCATTTGAGCCCGGAGATGAAATTTTCTCCAAGGACGGAGAATTTAGAAATGGTGCAAGGCTCAAATACATTCCTTTGAGTTATATCCATTCATTTTTCTTCAAGTATTTAGGGTAAAAATGACAAGGACAACAAATCCTAACTATGGACAATGGAAAGAACAGGACATCCTGAGTTTTATACACAAATACAGACTTGTTCAGATGAACAAAGAAACGAGGAAACAAATTTGGATCTATACATGATCCTTGGTCCAGGAAAGGATTGATTACGGCAACATAAGGAAGGTGGAGACTTTTTAGGAACAATACGGAAAGATAAAATGTGACAGAGACTGTAGATTGATAGATTTTTAATGGCAAAATGGGGCGATACTATTTTGAGCACTGACACTATGATCACTCAACAAGGTGTTGGAATAAAGTTAGACATTAATATCAAACCTGTAGTTTAAGAATTTATGGATGTCTTTCCTAATGAAATAGAATATTTACCCCCTAGAAGAGTTGTAGAGCATTCCATTGATTTAATTCATCGGGATGAACCTATATCCAAAGCCCCCTACTATTAATTGAACCAACATCAGCTCTGACTCGGGGATGGGCACTCCTTGTGAGTGCCACAAGAACAAGGTAGACCAAGTGCCAAAAATATCCATTGGGCAAAGGAGTCAGCTTACAAAGCACAAAACAAGAATCATCCCCCAAAGATGAACCAAGAAACTAGCAAAAATAGGCCACCAAGGGCCAGAATGAACAAAAAACACGAAAGACAGAAAAAAAACCAACAAACTATACACTATACATATGATGTTCACCTTGATTCTAGGGAATCAATCCAGGAAATGTTTCAAATGCCTACCATTAATAGGCAATTCAAGTAATTCCCCATCCAAGTCCTTCAAGAAGAAGGTATGTTCACCAATTCTAATATTAATGGAGTAAGGGCCCATCCATAAAGTGTCAAATTTGACATGCTTGCCTTTAACTTCATGCATGTTATCCCATAACAACATGAGATCTCCAACATTGAAAGCTCTTGGGGTGCCTTATCAAACAACTTCTTCAACTTCTCTCTAAACTTTACATGCCTTTGGTGGGATGCCCTCCTTTCTTCATCAAGTTCAACAATCTGGTTGATGTGGGCATCATATGGACTTACTTCTTGATCTTCTAGTTGTTGAATGAACTGATATGAGGATAATTGCATATGCAGGGGAAGAAAGGCCTGAGTTCCATACACCAACTCAAATGGACTCTTCCCAGTGGCTCTTTTAACAGTAATTCAGTCAGCCTAGACAACAAACTTCAACTACTCACCCCATTTTCTCTTATTCAGCTCCAAGGTTCTTCTGATAATGTTCAATAAATTTTTATCACTGGACTTGGCTTGTCCATTTCCTTGGGGATTGTAATTAGAAGCATATGTCAAATTGATCCCATATTCTCTACACATTACCACTAAGGGTTTGGCTCTAAAGCTCATGGCATTGTCAACAACAATTTTGACTAGCACCCCAAACCTTCAAATGATGTGGTTCGGCATGAATTCCATGACAATTTGGTGTGTTTCTCTCTTGGTGGGGATTGCCTCCACCCACTTGGTGAAGTAATCAGTGGCTACATGGGTCTAAAATCTCACCAATGAAATACATTCCTCATTGCTTGAATGGGGCTTCAATTGACACAAGCTATAAAGGAAGGGATCCTGAAGCTTTTAGTCTTCTAGAGAAGCGTTGGAAACTCTCACATCTTCTAACCAAAATATTTACATCCTTGAAAAGAGTTGTCCACCAATAACCCGCCCTTAGGATCTTGTGTGCTGTGAATTTTCCAGCAAAATGACCCCCACAAACTCCTCCATAGAGATCAAAAATTATCTTAGGGGCTTCATCTTTAGTAACGCACCTTAATAAAACTCCCTTAGGGTTCTTCCAAGCTAACCCATAATCAGTAATGACATATTTCTGGGAAGCCAACTTAAGGGCCCTTTTCTGGTTCTTACTCAAATACTCAAGGTAGTATAAATGTATGAGATAAAAAATCACATCCTTGTACCACTCACAACTCATCATTTTTTCAAATACATCTACCCTTCCTTCTTCTACCTCATTCACCTCAATAGTTTTCAAGTTTCTCTCAGTCATAAGCTTAGCCAAGCCCAAACCTCTCACCAACTTCATGGTTTGGATATCCATGTCATATTATTGCAACTTGTTCACCCATCTGCATCTCTTTCTTGAGACCTCCATCTCTGATAAGATGTCTTTGACCATGGTGTGGGGAACATAAGAAAAAATTTTGGAACTCAAAATATAAGGCCTGAAAACCTTTGTTTCTTTCACCAAGGAAAATGCTTGTTTCTCCATAATAGTGTATTTGAGCTCAGCCCCCTCCAATGCCTTAATCAAAAAGGAAATTGGCCTCTCAGCCCATTCATCATCCTTCTACAATAGGACAGATGCAATAGTGTTTTCTGAAGCAAAAGAAAATAGTTGGAAAGGCTTCTTATAATCTCAGAGCTGCTAAAACAGGGGCATGTTTAATGCCTCCTTGATCCCATTGAAAGATTGAATGACATTCTCCTCCCATTTGATGGCCCGGTCCTTCTTCCGCATGCCAATGATTGGAATGGTCAACTCAGCAAAGTTTGATATGAATCTTCTGATGAAGTTTATCTACCCAAAGAAGGACCGAATCCCCTTCTTAGTTCTTGGAATCGGGACCTTGATGATGGCCTCTACCCTTTCTAGATCAAATCATTACTCCCTCTTGTGACACAATGTGACCAAGAAAATTTTCCTTTTGCACTCTGAAATGGCACTTCTTTGGATTGAGTGAAATGCCATATTCTCTACATCTTATCAGCATCTTTTCCAAGTGCAGCAAGTGATCACTTCTGCTTTCCTAGAGAACACAGTCACATCATCCCTGGTAAACAACAATAAAATCATTGATGTAACCAGATAAAAGCAACATCCATTAGCTCTTTGAAAGGGTTTGTTCCAGCATTCATCAGACCAAAGGGCATCCTAACATATACATAAGTCCCCCAAGGAGTGGTAAAGGTTGTTTTAATTCTTTCTGATTCCTTCACCACAACTTGGTTATAACAAGAGAAGCCATCCAGGGTAGAAAGTAGCTCAGAACCAGTCACTAGGTGCAGCATGTTTTTTTATGTTTGGTAAAGGATAATTATCCTTCATTGATGCTCTATTCAAATTTCTGAAATCCACACATAGCCTGATGTCACCATTCTTCTTTCTGACTAGTACTAGGTTAACAACCCAAGAAGAATACCTTGTGGGCTGAATAATCCCTCCATCCCTTAGTTTCTTCAGTTCTTCTTTCATTTTAAGAGATAAGAGTGGATTGATTGGTCTCTTGTTTCTTCTTAAATGGTTTTGCATTAGATTCCAAGGGAATCTCATGTTGAAATAGATCCTCTCTGTATGCCTTTAGTTCAGAATAAGTCCAAGCCATGTAATCTTGATACTTTTTCAGCAATTGGACATAAGACTATTTTTCCTCCTTGCTGAGATTGCTTCCTAACCAAATATTCCTTGGTTTCTCCTTTGTGCCAAGGTCATGCTCCTCAATATCCCTTGAGGTTTTCTATGCATATGTTAATAATAAGATTAACATTATCCAAGTTGGACTCAAGAGTAACCATCCCTCTAAGAATGGTATTAATCTTCATTTGGATAATGCCTTTGCCAAACAGGGTTTCTTTACCCTCTTCTGATGCACACCATTGACTCCCAATAAATACACTTGAGTTAGCAAAACTCTCCTTTATTCTACAGAAATATCTTCTGATCTGACCATCATCATCAAAAAGTTTCCAATGTTTAATGTTGTCAGGTACAAATGGCCTAGTTAACACCTGAACATCATATTCACAATATGAGTACACTATACACAATTATCATACCGAGATCCCAATACTGCAAGTTTTTCTATCATGTAATTAAACCTCCTATCATGATGCATACTATTGAATGAATCAAACATCTAAATGAGCTCCAAAACTGCATGCTTCTATAGTTTCATCTATGCTGGTTTTTTGTGGCGTACAGTTTTTCTGACTTGTTTAACAATCAATTTTGAATCTCCCTTGAAAATGATATCTGTTAGCACCATATTTCCAGGAAATCCTCAGACCGAACAACAATTCCTCATATTCAACAATGTTAGTTAGTGCACTCAAAGTTTAGTTTTAAGGGAAAAGACAAACTTCTCCTTACTTGGAGAGATCAGAACAACAAGAGGACCATTTCTGAAGTTGGAGCAAGCCCCATCAAAACAATAGAGTCCACATTAGAGCCTGCTTGTTCAAGACACTTGCACTCTTCAATCTTGTGTTCTTTTCCATCAAGCAAATCATGCAAAATTTATCAACATTGACACTTGTGTATAATAATTCATAAGATGCGTTGTTGGTATCTTCAATAAGGGTGCAACATCTTCTTTTATCCATACAAACCTAACAAGGCTGGCCCCTCAATTGGGACGGTGGGCATAGGACATATCCATTTGCACGCTGCCACCAAAAACTTGTAGCCCATTTTCTAGATAACAGCATATACCTCACTTGGTTGGGCAATCAACAATAACAACATTATGCATCAAGTTTTTACCTGAATAGGCTGCAAGTTACACAACCAGAACCTTTCACACATACCACCACTACCGCAGTTCTCTATGGAGTCCATGGAAATTCACTTCCCATATGCTAGTTGTTTACCTTGTGATGTCCAGCTCATTCGTAATTTCTAGAGGCATAACATTACATTATGCCCCTAAATCAAACATATAGGCTGTGTAGAAAAGTTTATCGTGTAATGATCAAATTGGTGAAAAATGGATCCAAATGTAGCTGAGACTCTACCAATGATGTCCCCAAATAAACCTTAGGTGGTTAATCCTAGTTCTTTTGATGCTGGTGGAGCTTCTAGTTCCTCAATGAATGGTGGAGTATCCACAATATTTACATGTCTGCCTAGGGGCAATTTTTTCTTCTTTCATCCCCAAATACCCCAATTCCTTTCTTCTTGAGTTTAGGAATCCTAAGAAATTCAAAATATTGGAATTGAGATCTTGATCTGACTCCATACTTAGGCAATATCATAAGGGATAAACTTTGGCAAGGCATTGAATTGGAAAGAAGGTTGACACACTCATTAGATGACAAATATGATTTTTGATAGCTTAGGCATGAGGAGGGGTATGATTTTTGTTTGGGATAGCAAAGTCTCGTTGGTAGACGCATCTTTCTTAGAATCCTATTTAGGAATATTTGAAAGAAATGGAGTTTTTGGCTTAGCCTAAGGCCCTTGTACCTTTGATAACCCTACTTCTTGTGTTGTATTCCTTTTCTTTGAGCCAAAACAACATTCATCAATAACTATCCATATCCTCCTCAGATGGGATTCCTCCATCATACTTCTTTATCATTAAAGCTCTTAAATATTCAAAGTCATTATTGGGAAATTCAAAAGCTTGTACAGTATCTACTTCTAAAGTATGAGAGGGAGGAAGAATAGGTACCCGGTGAATGCAATCCCAAAAATCAGCAGTAGTTCTAGCACTTATTACCTCAGTTAAAGTTTCCCCTTATTGTGAGCTCGTGGAGAAACCCATCATGCAAACATCATCATCTTGTTCTTGTTGTTGCTGATCTTCCTCACATTAAGCATGGCCCGCATGAAATATCATCTCCACACCAATCAATGAAACATCAATCATCTCCTGATAAATGACACAACAACAACTCTGGTAGCCAAGGATCAAGGTACCATTCTATTTTCCCTAGCCTGGGACTATTTATTTCCAAATCCAATAGGTCCCTTGCCTCTGTCATCAAATCTTTGATCATTTCCTATGATGATTTGTAAACTTGTCTTGGCCTTGTTGCTTGTACTTGACCTTGTGAACTCTTCCCAATTCCTTTTTCTACCTGGGCTAATTTGTATGATATTTCTTTGATAGCCCCGACCAAAGTTTTCACAACTTCCTCCAAATCAGTAGCCTTACCTTGTTCTGGGGCTTTTCTGGGTTAATCAATTTCACACCCTCCCTTTTTTGGAGGTTTTCCAATTGCCTTGATGTTGTTCTCAATTTACAAAGCCATGGTGAAGTACCTACCTCAAATTAGTAGGGTTTTTTCCCTCAAGTAGTAAGAATATTTTTTATCAAATGCATTTGAATATTTGATCAAACATGATTCATCACATGGCCTTAAGCTAACAGGAAATCTCCTCAAGGTATTGTTAAACCTTGTGTTGAAATCATGTACTGACTCATTAGGATTCTTCTTGATGTTTTCAAATTCTAATAGAAGAAACCTAGGGTCATTTTTATCACCATACTACTGTCTGAATGCATTGTTCATCTCTTATCCAAGAATCAATTGAATTATCTAGCAAAGCTTTATACCAGTCCTTTGCATCCTCTTCCAAAGTGTGGATAAACAATTAGATATATATGTCTCTTCATGTTCAATCTCAAATTCTTCCATAATATTCATAAAAATCTTTAAATGTTGATCACTACTTATAGCATTGTTTCCTTCAAACTTTGGTAATCTATTCTTAAATCCTGGGGAACTGCATTTGGATAACTAGCTATCCGTATAAAATCTATATGACCAAAGGTTTTTACAACAAAAGGAGGTCTGGGTGGGGGTCTGGGCCATATTATTCTGAGGAGGAGACCCTAGATGGGAGACAAATTGATAAGGGGAAAAAGTTCTTTGAAACATAGGAGTATAAATTACAAAATGTGATATCCCCTAAAGGCCTTGTTTCTTGGAAAACCCTATCAAATTTCGAAAACACAGGGGAAAGAATGAGAATAAAAATTTTTAATATAAAATGAAAGCCCCTCTGTATATGGAGAATTTTATTCCACAAAAAGACTACCTGACTTCAAAATCACTCGAATGGCAATCTTCAATGATAGGTTGGTCACTTTCATCAACGGGGGACTTCTTTTCTTGAACAGCTGATCTCTAAAAACTCTCAAGGCTTTTCTTCCCTCTGACCTTGTTTTTCCTAGCTCTGGAAATAATGTGCTAGTAGGAACTCTAAAAAAGAAATATATTCTTCCTTCCAGATATGCAAAGATTAGTAACAAGACTCGCTTGATAGAGGTTAAGACACTGGTTCTCATCAAGAATCAGATCAATAGGGAGTCACCACTAAGTATTTCAACTTTAGTTGTGTAAATTCACTAAAATATGATTTGTTAAATGTTCTGTGAATACTCGAAACTAGATATGGAAATACCTAACTCTTTTTTATCCAGATTTATCAATGAAGCTTAGTTTAACAACTTTAGAAAAAGGAAAAATTGCACATAGCACTTGTAACTTTGGACACTTATTATAGGCCTGAAGACACAGGATGATGCCTTAAAAAGATGTATTAGCACTGTTGAGCATACAAGAATTGTTTACTAGGGTCTGAATATTAACTGCAACCGCTATGTCCCTTACAATGACACCAGAGGCATATTGACGAGTCAAACAGATACGAATGGGAAACAGATCAACAAATTTGTCTCAGTCAACTCTAATTAGTTCCCAGCAACAAAAATCAGCTCCCTAGAAACGATGCCAGAAACGTGTTTGTGGGTCAAATAGATACAAATGGGCAACAGTTCAACAAATTTGTCTCAGCAACTCAAAGTTTTCCTCGTCAATGGTGCCACAATCAAGGTGTTCGTACCAAAATTTAATCTCCTTCAGAGGCCAAACAGCATCACGGATTTGACACGACACTTAGAGGTAGATAGATGATGATGTATGTCATTTTGTATCTAGGGGGAGCGGTCTATCTGACTCTTTAGCACACAAGCTTTGGAAGGATGTGGGTAACACCTTTAAAGGATGTGATCTTTTCCTAACTTTTCTAGGTTGTTCCTTTTGACCAAGGTAAGAGAACTTATTTTCTAACCTTTGTTATTGAAGAATGTCTAGTAAATCCTTATTTTGTACAAATTTAATAGAGAATACCCTGGAAAAATATGATCAACACACCAAATATGACTTTCACAAGTTGTTCACTTCTAGATTATGGAGATAATTTCAAAACAAGGAAAAGGTTACTAAATACATTGAGAATCCTTGATTGTTTCTACATGTTTTGGTAGTAAAAATTATGCATTTGTACACACATATGACAAAACAGGGGTAGTACAGGTAGGATTGGTTATTTTTACATGAATTATTAGTGGGAGGTGAGGCAGAATTGAACTTGATTTTCCAGATATCTTTGAGAGATTTTTATAAAATGGGGAGCTTGCACAACAAAATGCTTCAGGATAGCTAAAATTTTCCTTTAACTATAAACTGTGTGCTTCAATGGAGGCCCAAATCATCATTGTTTCACACAAACTATTATATTCTAGCATGAAGGATCTGAGTTATAAGACTCAATGAAACATAAAAATTCAAGATCAATCATGCCTGACATACACCAAAAGGATTACAAATAATCTCTGTCAATAGATGAAAGAAAAAATGATTTTAAATCATTTATTTCATTTCCATATGAAATATATTCTAAAAATAAAATTGTAGATGTCACTAAACTATCACAAGGACTGAGATCTTGTGTGATTGAGAGGGATTTTGATACAAGAATTGCAACTGGGAACAAGAAAAATCATTT
This sequence comes from Taxus chinensis, assembly GCA_019776745.2. Classification (NCBI taxonomy): domain Eukaryota; kingdom Viridiplantae; phylum Streptophyta; class Pinopsida; order Cupressales; family Taxaceae; genus Taxus; species Taxus chinensis. Next base: position 296,962,143 of record CM034147.1, on the reverse strand, counting down.
GCAGAAACTAAGAAACGAAGAAGACACAATTTTTGCCATAGTCAACATAGAATAACTTAAATTTGATTAAACTTATCAGTAGGGAAAAGTTTCTACAACAATCTCAGACCTTTTCAATCGCTGTACACTCACAACCACCTTGACATGATTAAGTTTAACATGAAAGACGCATACAAAGTTTCTCAAACAATCCCCCTAGAGAGATGGGCTCTATCAAGCTTTTCTCTTTGAAAATAATTTCTGACCCGTTATACTTCAGCCATTTGCATGGTAAATTCATGCAATTTATTAACATTTTTCAATAGTGTTTTCCCCCGAAAAATACAAATATTGAGTACACTAGTGCTCTTCCAGGATCCCAATCATGATTTGCGGAGATTCAGATTTGTTAAAAAAATTGTCAGCTGCTCAGGGGGCGGATCTCTTCAAACATGTCCTGCATTCAACTCCTTCTTCAGATAGATAACTCTACGCTTTCCTTGCCAATAATTTCTTCCCCTAGTCTTTTAAATCTCGTTCTTTTCGTGCCTATGAAGGGAAAAAATTGGAAGATCAGATCGAGCCCAGAGATCACATCTCATCTTAATGGTAAAAGACGTCCACGAGATTTTCCTCACCAAAACAAGATATCGATAAGTATTTCATGTGCTAAGGAAAGGAAATTTGGGTTGAATCCGATAGTAATATTACATATGTAATGGTGAGAGACATGTTTACAGACCTTCCCCACAAAACCAAGATAACCAAATTAATGTTCCTCTTAATTTTATGTGTAGGAGACTCCAAGAACTGATAAAAACACCATAATATTATGCATCCCGAGGAGCTTTGGAGTGAAAATGGTAGAAAAATAAGATAAATATGCACAACTTCCATTGATTTCAATTTTAAATTTGGACCATCCACGTGTAAGATTCATTTTTAAAATGGGTCTTGTGGGTTCCCTATTTTCCTTTTAGAAATTTTGGAAAAATAGTTAAATTTTTCAAATTTTACTACTGCCCCTCCGCCCTTGAGAAATGAGCTTGAAAGGTTTCTTAAGGTTGCTCCTAAAGGAACCACCGAGGCCAAATTCTTCTGTTTCGCCTCTTTCTTGGAAAAGGGATTTTTTTTTTAATTTTTCACTGCAGCTCCACCCTTTTCACTTCTATTCTCTTATGTGGGTCCTAGCAAAACCACACTTCATTTTACACTTTTAACTCTTTTCTTCAGGAAAAGAGAATTTTTCCAACTATCCTTTGTCAGGCCTGTGGGCCATTTTGCATGTTCTAATCGCCATTGACTAGACAAGAGGATTTTTGACTATCCTTTGTCGGTCCTGTGGGCTATTTTGATGTTTTAATCCTTTTTATGACATGAGGAAAAAAATCCAACTTACCTCTGATCGTCTACGTCCCACCCCTTTGATTTTTCAAAGCCAACCTTGACCTCTCTCTTATCGGGCTTGCAGGTCCATTTTGATATTTTAATCCTTTAAGAGGAAAAAATCCAATTTTCCCCTTGATGGTCTACTTCCCTATCTTTTGACTTTTCAAACTACCACGTGTCAACAGAATGGTGCATCTTGAGATGGTCACCAAAATATGATACCTTGAACGAGTGCGGGCTCACCATGTGTCCTAGCTTGGAAATTTCTTGTTTGAAGTTTTATAGCTCAGCAGAAGGTGCCATATGTCAGGCTCTGAGGAAAACTCCTTTGGCCGTTGAAAAGTACAAGCAAAAATGCAAAGTGAGTCAGAGGTCTCTAAGTGTCCTCCTAGATGCTTCTTTAAAATGAAACTCAAAGGACGACCCTCAAACATTCACAATCCCTCCATGTGTCCCATGCCTCCCAAAATATTTTGACAAAAAACTAAGAATGGGAAGACTTGAACGGAAGCCTCCACGTGTCTTCATGATGCAATTCCAAAATGGTGCCCAAACTAGAGACTCTGAACGAGTGTGGGTTCACCACATGTCCCTATCCTGGTAGATAGTACTGGGTTGCATAAAATTTTTATATGCAGTCTGGGAAAAGTAGTGGAAACCTCCATGTGTCCTCCCGTTGCACTACTCCCAGGCCAAACCTAAAAAGAAAATCATTCAAATGAGCATCATTCTTCCAAGTATATAGGTTTTCAAGTTGAGGTGATTCTTAAACAAATTGAAGTGCCCTGCTAAGCCGCATCCAACCAAAAGAGGCCATGTTTCTTATTGATGAAAAGATGTAAATTTGACTGGGAGAAATGCTCCATCAAATTGTAAAATGCTAGAAAATTGACTGTTTGATACCATATATGAAATTTTTTGCAGAGGACAAAGAATTTAGAAATGTTGCTAGGCTCAAATACATTCCTCCGAGATACATCTCATTAATTTTTCTTCAAATATTTAGGGAAAAAACAACAAGGACAACAAATCTCGAAAGTGGAAAACGGAAAGAATGGGAGAGCTCAAGTTTTTAGATGAACAAAGAACGGGAGACCCAAATTATAGACCATCTCCAAATAAATAGAGAGACAAGGAAATAACTATGGATTCATACGTGATCCTCAGCCCAAGGAACGGATTGATTATGGACAAAAAATGAAGGAAGAGACTTCTCAGGCACAACAACGGGGATAAAAAGTATGGAAGAGGATGTAAATTAATATATTTTCAATGGAAAAATGGAGCGAAAATATTTTGAGCACCAACACTATGATCACTCAACAAGGTGTTGGAATAAAGTTAGACAGTAATATCAAACCCGTAGTTTAAGAATTTATGGATGTCTTTCCTAATGAAATAGAATATTTAACCCCTGGAATAGTTGTAGAGCATGCCATTGATTTAATTCATGGGGATGAACCTATATCCAAATCCTCTTACCATCAATTGATTACTGAGTTAGTTGAAATTAAAGTACAATTAGCTAAATTGCTTAAACAAGGAAAAATTAGACCAAGTGTTTATCTGTGGGGTGCACTAGTGTTATTTGTTAAGAAGAAAGATCGAACTATTTAATTGTGTATTGATTATAGACAATTGAATAAATTGACCATCAAGAACAAATATCCTTTACCTAGAATTGATGATTTGTTAGATCAACTAAGTGGTGCTAAATACTTTTTTAAAATTGATTTTTTTTATGGTTATCATCAAATTAGAATTAAAGAATTGGATATTTTGAAAACCACTTTTAGAACTAGATATGGACATTATGAATTTGTAGTTATGCCTTTTGGTTTAACTAATGCTCTTGATATGTTTATGACTTTGATGCATGATGTGTTTATACCTTTCTTATATGTGTTTGTGATTATATTTCTAGATGATATTTTGATATACTCAAAAAGTGAAAAAACATCAACACCATGTTAGGCTAGTTTTATAAACTTTGTGAAAATATCAACCTTATGGGAAATTTAGCAAATGTGGATTATTTAAAACCAAATTTTCTTATATAGGACACATAATTTCTCAAAAGGGAATTGCACCTAACCCAACTAAAATAAAGGTTGTGCAAGAATGGTTAATACCAAAAGATGTGCGTGAAATAATAATTTTTCTTACCTTGTCTATATTTTATCATAGATTCATTAAAAATTATTCTAAGATAGCTTCTCCATTGACTGATTTAACAGTAAAAAAACCTTATCAGTGGACTAGTAAATGTAATCAAACTTTTAGTAAATTAAAATAATCATTGATAATTGCTCCTATTTTATATATTCCTAATTTTTCTAAACCGTTTTCTGTAGTTATTGATGCATGTGATTCTAGAATTGGTGGTGTGTTGATGCAAGATAATAAGGTTGTAAGGTATGAATCTAGGAAATTAATTCCTATCAAGAAAAATTATCCTATACATGATTTAGAATTATTATGAATTGTACATGCTTTGAAAATTTACAGACACTATCTATTAGGGAATAAATTTACTATAAAAAACTAATAATAGAAGTTTACAACACATATTTACTCAACGTTTGTTGAACATGAGACAACGAAGATGAGTTTAATTGCTTAGTGAGTACAATTTGTAAATTCAATATGTTCTTACAAAAGACAGTTTAGTAGCAGATGCATTAAGTAGGAAAAGAATTTTTGTTAATGCTTTAGCTTTAAAAAGAAGTAATTTTTGAACAATCTATTAAAAATAAATTACCTACTGATTGTTATTTTAAAGAAATTTATGAAGGCTTAGTAAATAGAACCAGTAATGTAAATTTAACTAATAGACTTACTTCTTATCTAATTGGGCCTAATGGATTATTATATTATAAGAATAGAACGTGTATATCAGGCCTTCTTGATCTAAAAAATAAAATCATTAGAGACTCTTATGATATTTGTATTGTTGGTCATATTGGGTTTCTAAAAACTTATTTATCTATAAAAAAGAATTACTTTTGTCCTAGAATAAAACAATATATTATAAATTATGTGAAACAATGTTTAATTTGTCAAAAAGTAAAAGTTGAGCAGTGTAGTAAACCTACTAAATTACCTCTTTGAATTCCTAAATGGAAATGGGAATCTTTGAGTATGGACTTCATCACCAGATTACCCCATACTAGCAATGGTCATGATAGTGTTTTCATTATGGTTGATAGATTAACTAAAATGGATCATTTTCTTCTAGCTAAAATTAAAACTTCTACATCTGATATAGTTCATTTGTTTTTGAAATAAATATTTCATTTACATGGTCTTCCAAAAGAATTGGTAACAAATAGAGGCCCAAGATTTACTTCTTCTTTTTGTAAATCATTATTTAAGGATTTTATTACAAGTCTAAATTTTAATATTGCATACCGTCCTAAAACTGATGGACAAATTGAAATGGTAAATTGAATCTTAGGAGATATGTTAAGGATGTATGCTAGTGATAAACCTAAAAATTGGGAAAACTATATACATTTGATTGAATTTTCTTATAATCAAGGGTATCATAGCACTACAAAAATGTCACCTTTTGAAGTGGTATATCGCAGGAATTACAATACACCCATTTCTTGGTTTGGCCCTGTCCATAAAACTTGGTATGAAATGATAATTTAAAATAAATGTAAGAAAATATAAATAAAGAAAGACAAAACATGAAAGTTTCTCAAGATAGATATAAGATTTGGGCTGATTACAAATGATTATATCAATAATTTGAAATTGGAGATCAAGTTTTCCTTAGAGTTAAATATAAGCATAGTTCACTAAAACTTGGTAAATATCCTAAGTTAGCTCATAGTTTTGTGGTCCTTTTGAGGTATTAGAAAGAGTATGACAACTTTCTTACAAACTAGCTTTGTCTCCTAAATTATCTAGGATACATAATGTTTTTCATGTTATTTTATTAAAGAAATATGTTTATAATGTTACTCATGTTATTGATTAGAAAAATATATCTATAGAACCTAAATGTGAATTTAAGATAGAACCAAAATTAATACTAGAAAAGAAACTACAAATTTAAGAAATAGAGAAATAAAGGAAGTGAAAATAAAATGGACTATTTGTGATATGGATAGTGCCACATGGGAAAAATAAGAATACATTTGTGAAATTATACATAATTATTTAACTAATGATTTGTTCTTGTTATTTTTATTTTAGGGAAGGATAAATCTTCTAAGGTCAATAGATGATTCAAGAGGGGAGAAATGTTATGTGACAAAATTCCCCAAAAGGAAAAGTTTGAACATTATTTATTTAATGAAAAGAAAATAGTTATTATGGGTGTTCTAAAGTTATTTCCATAAGGATTGAATTCTAAAGTAGAAGACATAAGTTTAAAAATAATAATATTGAAGGCCCCTTTAAAATAGGGTGGAAGGATATGTACATAAAGACCCCTTTAAAATAGGGAGGAATAAAATAAAAAGAAAAAAAGACTTCCCAAACTCCTTTCAAATGAAGGATTAAGATTAAAATGTGAACCCCATTTTATGGGAGGATATTAATGAAATTGTAAAAATGTTTTTTATGAACAAGTGTGTTGGATACCAAACCACCTGAGGAGAAATACTATTTAAACCTTGTGGTGAGGACCAATAAGGCAGGCATATCTTTCTTGCACATTGGAATTAATTGCTCAAGACTTTTTAAGTGGTTAAGAGTGAAGGCAAGTGGTGGGCATTGGAAAGGGGCACTCTAGGGTGTCCTGACTGGGGTACACTAAGTATAACCCAAGATGGTTCCTGGCTGGAGTAAGAGGATAATATAGTTACTATTTTCCTCCTGATAATGTGGACATAGTTTGAGGTGTTGAATCTCTTATATCTCCTAAAAAAATTGAGGAGCATGTGGTCCTCACCCAACTTTAGATAGATATGCACTCAACTTTGTAACTATTGATTTATTTAATAAATTTATATTTCAATAAAAACTCTTTTTTCATAACTATCTTATTTTTTGAATGCATATAAATTATTTCATATGTTTAAAGAAAAATAGATTTTCTATATTATAAAGTTCCTCGTTAACAAATAGATTATAAAACTAGAAAAAAGACATGTTACAGTACCAAATATGTATACTAATAAATTTGAAAGTAAATAAAGCTATAGATAATAATCTAATGAAGGGAATCAAAAATCATAAGTGAAAATCAAATATGTATCTTAGCAAGCTACCAAGATTTAATCAAAATCTCATCCCAGATGAAAATTCATGTAATTACCATATTTTCCAAATCAAAAATTATTGAGTATAAATTTATATCTCTAACTCTACCTATGGAGGTTGATATAAGAAAACCTCAACCTAATTATTTTTTTTTAGTGCCTATTGTGATTACCATCGATGTATCAAACATTCTAAAAATTTATGCTTCAAGATAATCCTCAAGGAGATTCTTGATCCTAATAAAATGATAATGTGAAGTGTAATATGTTCAATGATTCACTACCTAAATACATTACAATATGGAACAAAGGTGATTTTTAGGTCATTCATGCATACAAATCATAACCTCCTCAAACTATTTACAGACACCACCTCAATACTCTTATTAGATATATTAATAACACTCCACCTCTATGGATCATGATCACATTTGATGATAGTGAGATAATAGATGGTGAATCAAATAGACATGCACTCTTTATTCACACTTATATCAATCAGCAACTAATTTAAAGTGTCAATATCCATAATGGTTCAAGTGACAATGTATGTACTATGAAATTTATTACGAATATAGGATATACTAAGAAACACCTCCAACATACCTCATATATTGTTAAATGGTTTACGAGGGAATACATAGGATACATTAGGATACATTATGATACCTTTTCAAGTGGGATAAAATATATTGGCTTCACCATTTCTAGTTACTCTGAGTTTTGAGAAATGTGATATGTCATTAGGATGACCTTAGCTTCAACAGATCTAGTCCATGACTTATATTGTACATCAATGCCTCAATTACATCTATTATAATCAAGTTATTAATATTTTGAACATCTCTTATGAGTACCCTATACAACATATGGTATCTACTACTTATTCTATCAACATTCCTTTCACCAACAAGGTCATAACACCTATGCTTTATCTATCTTTTTAAATGGAACATAAACATGTGGTGGATACTTCTACATTTCCACCTAGACATCAACAAGTATGTCATAACACACCTAAGTTTGTTTTAAATATTTATATGAAAATTTCTCAAGAAAATATTCATGTCTTAAATAATAACATTATAGTTACACAATATTCACCAATTCATAATCCTTAAAATGCTATAATATATTCAAACTCTCCCATGCAGAGGAATCCGCGCACTACACTCTTTTATTCTAATTATAGTTCTCACTTACATGCATCTAACAGTATTCACCTAAGATGAACAACCCTTTAGTATCTAGAAATGGGTATGCCTTGTGTCTCCCTAACCTATTAATCTTATCATAAGTTAGAAAATTTTCCATTGTATCCAAAAAATAATCAAAATATTAAAATATTAAAAAATTCAAAAATCAATATTTAAGCATTATTTTAGTTACTTTTTTCTACTTTCCATATTTTTTATCACATGATTTGGTATATAGTATATTCTATTTTTCTATATACATATACATTTCATGTATTATGCTAGCATGATGTATGACATACATAATCACACGTGATGTTTAGATGTCACATGTTCCCTTTTCCTACTGAATTTGTCTTATTGCGGGAATCCTTCTATACAAAACTCATTATACAAGGATATATCTTTCTATGCTACTTTTAATATATTTCCATTTCTAACACATGTCTTACTTATGTTTATGACTTAGTTATGCCACTACCAAATTTTGATATTAACACATATGGATTGCATATATTAGTTTCTCTTTATCTATGCAACTATTATTTACTTGATCATATAATGCATGTGTTATTACTTATCTTTTGTAAATGGACCTTGGATCTCATTTGTGTGTGTGACACATTAGTGTCCTATTTTTGTGGGCTCAATATCATTTATTATGTGTGACCTTTATATATTTATGGTTTATATGGTACCCTTATATCCCTTGTGTGTGGTTCATTGGATTTCTACGTACATGGCATTATATTTGAGTTTTATGTGATTGAGATTGTGTGCTAGTTTTTCTTGTTACACGTGGCTCCATGATTCACATCATGAATCCCTTTACCTTAGTGTATGATAGATATCATTAAATTTTTCATGGAATATTATATCTATAATATTTATATGCTTACAATTAAGCTCTACATGCATGTATGATATTACATGTTTTTATAATCTCTTACACAACACTATACACGCCATTTTTCTTTCAATATGAGAAATATAAAATTATATTACTTGTCTAAAAATAAGGGGAATGCAATGTCATTATTATAGAACACATGATATATAATAATGAATACAGGTTATATAATACATAATATAGCCTAAAATATTCAGGGAACAGGTAACAGAAAAAAATTAATGATTGACATTAGGTTAGACAAGATTGACTAGTCAATCATGTCCTCTATTGAACCATTCTATCCAAGCATAGTTTGGAAATTTAATTTAAAAATTTCTCACAAACTATAGATTTAAAAATAGTTCATATAGTGAATGAAACTCAATAGAACATAATTTTATACAATACAATGCATTTTGTTTGAAATGTTGGGGACTCATACAAATTCAATAATTCAGTTTCAATTTATAGATATATTTTTCAAATATTCTATGGCCTATTTCTATTTCAAATTTTCAAGTATATGGGAAAAAATATCTTTGGTCAAGAACCATTTTGAGAATTCTCAATTACTATGAGTATGGTGAGGGTGCAAATGTACTTGATTCTCGTTTGATCCTGTAATATTAGAACCTTTTTTTACCTATGGTACTGTGGTTAAAATAGAATAGAAGATGTATGTTGGGTCTAGTGATACTCATTGGCCTTATAATAATTCCTAACAAACCCTTTTTGGTCCCACCTTTGAGTCGTACACTACTCTCATAATCATGATTTTTGGGATTATTATACCCTTGACCTCATTAGCTATCACTAGTTTATATAAATTGGGGAATAACTCACCCAAAAATTCTCCATATTTCTTGAAAATAGTATTTTCCTCTAAGTGCCCCAATAAAGAGGTAAAATAAACTCTAAACAATTCAAAAATAATCCTCATTCGTTATAAGGAACAATTTGTTCATATAGATACATGTGTACTCCTTCCTTACTTTCCTTATTTTTCCAATTTATTTTTTTCAAAGTTAAAGTTTCAAGTTTTCATAATATGGAAATTAACTACACTTTGATTTTGAAAGTTTCACTTTAAAAACCTCCCAATCACTTAAGAACAATTATTTGATCAAAGAAAATGTGTGCTTACATACTCAGGTGTGTTTTTTCAATTTCATTTACTAGATTAAAGGGGGAATGGGGGGATGTAGATACTGAAATTTGTAATTTTTTATACTTTATGATGTTAATTTTGTCTTGCATCCCTTACACATGACTTATGAACAAAAAAAAAGCTAAAAAAACACTATCCTAAGCTAACATAAGGCTTACAATCTCTCATTTTAATTCTCATAAACCTATAGGAACACTTATGTTGGTCAAAAAATCCTCACATATCTTGTATAAACATCCACTCGCCTTCATATGATATTTTCTACCTCACTAGGAAACGCCTTCTAGAAGAGATAAGATTTATCAATCAATCTTATCTTCTAGTCAATATTGTTTAGGGCCCTCCAATGGTCTATTTTTTTAATGTATATCTTTATTACCATTCTTAGGTAATCTTTAGTGTGAAAAATTAATAATATAGTAATATAAATACAAATAAAACTCACTCATTTACTTACTTGGATAACACCTAACATTTATAAAAACCTCCTCTAGAAATATACATATTGAGGATCAAACAAAGTTTCCCCAATTTCCCCTATTGAAAATAAGATATCAATAGATTCTCATATGAAAGTTAGAATTACTCTAAACTAAGCTAAGAGAAAACAAATAAAATTCAAGAGCATTTCAATCCAAGTCAAAGTGAGCAATATCAAGTGATAAGGGATAAATTCTAGTTGCATATATTTAGTTTCATCGTCACAATTACACTTGTAATAGTCAAAGAGCTACATGGGTTTTTAGCTTCTTTCGAGTAGTGATATATATGTGGCACAGGGGTTCCTCAATGCAAAATTTAAACCCATTTTACATATTTTTCAAGGAATCTAGGGCTTCAAGATAAGAACACTAATTATATAAACACGTGTGTAAATTTGGAGTGATCACAGGTGAAAAAAGGAAAATAAAATAAAGATGAAAATTCACAAACTAAAATATAAGTGTAAAAATCAATTGGACAAATCCATCCAACTCTAGATATGTTTTTGGGGGGATTTTTTCATGCTAGTTAATTCTTTCCATGGGTAGAATAAAATGTGTTTTTTTACGAAAAAGTAGGTATATATCATTTCTAGCATATTCATATGTTTCTACACCCTTATCAACATCATAAACTCACAAAAATCTAATTGCACTTATCCTATTTTCAATTTATATATTTATCATGTCTAATAATTAATCAAATTCCCTTAATCATTTACTCTACTTTTAGATCTATGTCTGAATATACACAGAAATTAAACCCTAATAAAACCTTATATTTTCCAAATTAGGGTTAAATAAGAGGTGATAATAATTTGATGTGACACTATCTTCAACCTCTAAAATAATTATGAACGTAAGAAAAATATTTTTAACAATTATGAAATTCTAAATAATTAATCACGTGTAAAAGTAAGAAAGTAGAATTTGACAAGTGCTTCTTTAAAGGACATCCATTATTTAGAGATAGTATAATCTAAAACTCTAGTTTATTCAAAGAGATAAACCAAAAATATATTAATATCTAGTTATATTAGGTGAGGATATTTGAAGGAGAACATATGTTACAACCTTAGTCTTAAGGTAAATTATTCTTTCAAATGCCCCTAGATTTTATTTGCACCATTTATGCATTCCGCCAATAATGTTTAAAAACAATTTTCATATTAGAATAAAAGAGAAAGGTATTTATATTTTATTTTTACTAGGTTATACATCAAGTACTAAGAGAAACTTAATTAAAAAATGAAAAATGTATACAACCATTCTTATTCTACTTGTTTCTTAGTTCCTCTAATGTAACATCAAATGGTATAGAAAAACTACTAATAAAAGGATATAATCCCATCCTCTTACTTCATAACATATGTTTCTATAAACCCCTCTAAAAATCACATCTAAGAATAATGTTAAATCTCATTTTAAGAGATATGAAATAAAAAATCTAAAAACCACACAATTTTATACAAGTATATGGACTAATAGATCAAAACATGAAGTGAGGTATCCCAAAACAACATACACCTATTCTTGAATTTGAACATGGAAAATAATATGACTTAACAAAATTCCACCAATGCATGTAAGGGAAAGGAAAAAACTTTAATTCTAAAAGTAATGATATCATTTGTAAAATAGTAACATTAAAGAAAGAGAAATCAGTGTCTTCCTACCTAAACCAAATAACCATTATCATTATCTAGTAAAGAGAAGATCATAAGTTCATCCATACAAAACACATATGACTCAATTCTCTTTCGAGAAAAATATTTTCTTGGGACATCAATTCAATCCAAGAATGAAGTAGGTGTGACCCCTAGAAGAGGAAATTCTATTTAATATGTATCATAGAATAATTTCCTCCACAATTATGTAATTATGACCCAAACGCTCTATACCTCATCAAAAGAAGAAAAAAAATCAACAAGGTGAGTGAATCTAATAAAATAATTTGAGCGAAGATATTGTATCACCATCATTTACTCCAAAGCCCTAGGATATAGATAAAATCAACCCATAGTAACAACAATATTCTAACCTTATATAGTATTCCTTCTTCATATTAAAGTAAATTTTTTAATCAAAAATTTACTTGAGATGAATTTTGGAGTTTTTTATTGGATGTAATTAAGATATCCTAATTATGAGAACCTTATGTTATAGGTAATCATTATTGTTGATTCCTAAGTCAACCCTAGACCACTTTGTCATAGGCCTTAATGGATAATCATGATACTAAAGTAGTCACCCTTGGTTACTAACATTAATCATTATTGCATTGTTATAAACAATTTAAATAAAATGGATAAGTGTTTCACCTTACCAAAGAATTAAACTAACATGTTTCAAGAATATTTTGACAATAGTAGGATATTAACTATATATCACAAGTTGGGGTAACATAAATGAGTTCAAATAATGTATCATGTTATAATGGATTGGCTAGCATCCAAGGATGTGTTTATACAAGGAAATAAATTTATCTCAAAGGAAATACCTACCATGGTTTTTAACTTATCAAATAATACCATAGATAGATGATCGTTAACACTTTATAAGTGGAAAAAACCAATCCCTAAGAGTCAAAGAGAAGGACTTAATATTTCCTTCTCTTTCTTTAGCTATAAAAAAGGTTAGTAAGAGGAATATTAAGTATTAATATTGCAAGAGTATCTCAATTAATTTCACTTTTTTACACCCATGATAATAAGTTCACAATCCCAATATAGATAAGAGTTGCACAATTATATATCTATAATAGATATGCCACTAAAAGATCTTAGACATAGCTTTATTTTCCTTTACTTATACTTAATTTGTAACTTCATCAGATTATTTAGACATAGCAAAAATTCTATAAATTCATAAAACAATATTTTGGTTTTTGTTAAGATGATGTAGTTTAATATAAAAAATAACAATACCTATTTCATTATATAAGGCCAATAATGTATCAACACTAAACATGCATTAGATCATGTGTGTAAGAATATTCACATTTACAACTACATTTAAATTATTCCTTGAAACTAAACATGCAATAAAAATATTCTAACTTACAAAAATATGAATCAAAATAACATTCCTACAAAGATATGAAAATAACATATTTGTAAATCTCTTGAAACAAAACAAAATTCTCTAAAAACTGTCAAGATAACATTCTTAAGCCTTTAAATGGTTCAAATATGAGATAATAGACATGGCTTGGGTAAAAATAAATTCAAAATTGCCTAAATTAAATCCACATATTCAGTGAGACTTTGGTTCCCTTTCTCCAATTTCTCACCTCCAAAGACCCTTCCTTCTTCTTAAATATATTAATCCCCCCTCAAATTTATCCCAGATTTTACTAGACTTCAACTTTTTTAGTGATTCCATTAAAGGAACAACGTAAAATACCAAATTTATTATGCCCTAATCCATTTCTCTTAATTTAAAAGTATAATTAGGGTTTCATCATGAATAAATTCTCTACTCGTTTTGAAAATCATAAATTCTTGTTAAACATCATTTTATATTCAAGCCAAATAATAGTCTAAAGTATGCTAAGTTATTATACCTTGGTAGAAGACCCCAATATTGTGAACTTGACCCAACAAAATCTACCATATTACATAATAATTATCAGTAAGAAATATAAGATACAATCCAAAATGCCTAGATAGGAAATAAATATATAACTTCCTCACAACAATATTACATAGAGAAGGATAATGATTAAATTTAATGAATCCTCTAATATTTACACAAAAATTAAAACATGCACCGTAATCCAAGGTCCCCACATGACCTAAATATACCATAGCTACATAAATAATTAATAACAATATGAATATAAAGAGAAACAACTACCAAGATGAATGTGATACATTCTTAGAATTGACAAGATGGGTCAATAACAACCACTATGTCAATATTATTGTTTTAATCCCCCAAGATGTCTTATGTAGTTTGGGCACTCATTTAATGTGGAAGGGGTTTCATTTCTTTTTTAAAATGCAATGAGTTTCAAATTACTTAAAAATACCATCTCAAGAGAATTGGGGAAAATTATACGCCCTTTAATCACTTCTAAAGAATGAGGGAAAGTGATATACCTATTGTAAAATTTCATTGTGAGTAAGATAATAATGCATCAAATAAGTTAAAGTGTAAATATAAATCTCATAATAGATGCATACCCCTGGTGGGAAAGTGGATATGTATAACCATGTAAAATCATAATGTAATGTAATTATTGTAATACAAAATTATGGTTTAAGAATTAATTTAATATATTGTGCAATACTAAAATTTTCAAACTAATAAAAAATATTAACAACCCCAAATCATGATACTCTTATATTTTCTAAAAAAATTAACAATGATAAATAAAAATTTGGAATTATGGTATATGTTTAGAGAGAGGAAGTGGACTTTTACAATTAGACTATATGAGAAAGTGCTCAAAATGAGTATAGAATCATATCAAGGTAAGGTTGAGCTATTCATAAAATATCTTAACCTAGAACACAATATAGAATGGGTTTGTGGGTGCTTGAAAAACTTCATGAAAAACCTACCCTTAGGGCTATGAAAGTGTCCTCTACACCTAAACACTTAGTATAGATACTATGATACGATTCATCTTTTTATGGAGGTCTAATTTATTGATCTTGATCTATGTGAGGCATTTTTGTGTTGATATATGGACTCTCCTTTCTTAAAACCCTATCTCTTTCTCTTGAGACTTCTCAAATAAATGCCTCAACCAAACGTGGTTTCATTGCACAAAATGGGCTTACTGTAAACGCCCTGGAAACTCACAAGTAAATAAAATTTATAGGTGTAAATCCTAGCCAATTTTTTGTTACGTGTTGTAATTGCAAATGCCCTGATAGACATGTTTGTAAAATGAGGAAGCATAGACTAGGAATGTGAGCTATTTTGACAAAATCTCTCTAGCAAAAAGTGTGTTTGTGTGGTCAACAATGGTTGTAGTTATGCTCAAACTGGATGCGTTGATTAGGCCTTGGAAACCTTCAAGAAAATTCATTTTGTAGGTGTAAATCCAATTTCCACAACATTTTTCCGGATATCCACATCAATGAAACAGTTTATAAAAGACGTAACATCCTCATGAAGCATTACCACTGTTTCATCAAATACAACCAGTAGGTATCCACCAAAGCATTGGAAATTGGTCTTCCTCATCATCTTACTCCAGATATCAAATCAAAGGAGCGGAATTTGGTCTTAGATCCAAACTTTGCAGAATATTTTAGTAAAACAAGGGATCTTATACAAGGCATGTGAACTTTTTGACAAAATCCCCAAGAAAAGTATTCTCATAGATTACGTTGATTGCATGTTATGTACAAAAGGGTTTTCTTTTGAAAGGCATTAGAAAAATTCTAGCAAAAGCAATGGTCAGATGTTAAACCAAATTCCACAATCTTTGTAATCATTCTAACCTCTTGTGCCAAAATGGGAACTTTGGAGCGCTTTCAAACAAAGAAAGTGGATAGTTATTTGTTGTATAGAATGTGAAAGAAATCTTAATGCACGTGAAATTGTAGACATATGGTCATGTGACGGAATTTTTGTTTACGTGCATTAAAAATAGATTGGGGTTGCACGTAAACTATTTGGCAAGATGTGGCAACAAATGGTGATCTCAACGGATCGCGGTGTAAACCACCTAGAGCCCCACATACCCCACTTTGTTCACAGACAAGCATGGTTTTTCTTACCTTTTCTTTCATAATTTTTTGTATTTTAGTTTTTCCCTTGCAACAAAATAAAATTATAAACCATTGGAATATATTATACTTTTGGTTAATTAAAAAAAAAATTGTACTACAAACAACAAAATCTACCCAATGCTTTAAGAAACCTGAATGGCTTAAATAATCATATTGTAGTTTAAATGACAACAAAAAGGGCCTCTTCTTATATAACCTGATTGTTAAAATGACCATCAATCATGATTGTTGCATGGATAAGTATGATCCACGCACAAGGGGTTATGGCATACGTGAGGCAGACGCAAAGGTGTGTGCGCAAGCGGTATGGGATAGCGCACGAAGGATCACACCTGAGTGGGTTAATTTTGGGACTTAGCAGATTTTTCTAGTCAAGGGATAAAAATAGAAGAACAGAGGAAGAGTGGCGTCTAAACTAGGATTACATTTAGATAGCATCAGGATGGCTTAGAACACATGCAAAGGGGATAAAGTTGGAAAAATCACATACAGAGATTATAGGATGATCATGCGTGAGGAAAACTAATAATAGGATTAATGCTTGAGCTATATTTAGGATAATCTATTATTATGATTGATGTAAAAGCATGCATGTCTTATGGTTATTTTTTAGATGTAATGCATGTTGACTATTTTTGGGCATGCCTATTATTAGGAGAGTGCATGGGCAGTGAAGAGAAAGACCCCATCCCTATATATATATATATATATATATATATATATATATATATTGTATACCATTTTTTTGGGACCACATCTGAATTCTGAGATTCTGTGTTATGTAGTAGAGATGTCATCTAGGGTTTTGATGCTTTTACATGGTTTAACATTCTAGTGTAATGATTGCTATGTATTTGGCTTCAGTTATGTAATAATTTTATTATAATGGATTATGGTGGATGCATTATGATCATTGGCATGTTTGAGTATGGAGATCTCATCGTGTAATGGATACTAGTTATTATCTGAATTGTTGTGTTTCCAAAGTGAATGTATGCAATGGTTAAGGGTTCTTGACTGTTTACTTGGTTAAATATCATTATGATTATGCATTCTAACATCTTGACAAGAAAATGTAAAGGAATGACCTACTAGTTGCGCACGCTTCGGGTGAGCATTCAAATCTCTCTAAATGAGGTGCTAACGCACATAGCACTTGAGGTGAAATAAGAGACTACATATTGGTTCTGTTACTAAGACCTCTTTTCAAATTGTCTACCTAGATGTTAAATACATATGGAATATCAATTAACTTTGGATAGCATTGCAATTTGGGTAGAAGAAAAACAAGATAAATTTACGTAGAGGTATAACATTGGACCTGATTTCAATGCACATTATTAGGTGGAAGTTAACCTTTACCATGAACTATATGATACATGCTTTAGCTTCTTTCCAGTATAATTGTATGAGTTTTTGGTAGCATACTCATCAAAGAAGAGTTGGGGTCCTAGGCCGAAGCTTTAAACGTAGGAATATTACCATATTATTTTTTATGTGCATGAAGAGTGGACTAAAGTTGTAGCTCATTGGTGGACTGGTGTGTTGTGTAATTATATATTGGATTATTTTATTTCTACGTATTCATGTCTTGAGGAATATAAATTCAAGTTCCTGCATGAGCCCCAAGGATCTTATATGTGTGTTATACCTTTACTAATCAAGATCTTGATCATATAATTAGATTCAGAGATGTTACCTATGGCTAACTAAATCCCCACTGCACAAAGGGGCAGGAGTAGGTATGGATAAGGATGACAGACCTAGTGGAAGATAGATAAAGAGAGGAAAGATGACTCAAGTTTAATGAAGCATGAGAGAGGGACATGACACACGTGAGGGACATTGCAGTGTCATTATAGTTGAGGGGAATGATGGCTCAAGAATTTTTTGAAGCTCTTGTGGAAGACAAGAAGCCGTAGCATCAAGTCCTCCCAAATTTGGGCAAGCACAGTAAATAATCCCCTTCAGCTTCATATGAGAGCACGTCAAAGGAAATAATAAGGACTGCGGGCATGCATCTGATCCAACCTAGCCACCTATCCCTTGTGCATGGTGTTCCAGATCCAGAGATAGTTATCGAGAAGTAGGCTCGTATAGGTAAGCAAGTAGAGATGAATAGATATAATTTTGTATTGAATCAAGAAGTGTAACAAACTACAAATACATCCATGGAAAAGCATCAGGCAACATTGTTTGGGATTACACTTGGAGGATTATTTTTAGGCACATCATTAGGATAGGGTATCGGCATGCAGACTATCAGGAGAACTTTTGTGGGTGATGGGACTACCCAAACAGTAGGTTTCCAATTTCATAATATAACTAGGACACAAGTAATTTTATCAATTGGGTCGCAACCCACATTAGGGGGTGTGGGAGGCTCAGGAGGATTAGGGCAGCCACTTGGAGGGAATACTGGTGAGAGTTTTGGTTCTGGATCTAGTGGACAAGGCCCATCCACAACAACCACTGCATCAACCCCAACAATCATACACCACACACCTCAAGTTTACTATGATATGTCTCTCCACTTACCAAAGTATAGAGGTATTAAAGATGCAACAGATCATGTGCATAAGTGTGAGTTACTATGGTTCACTAAGGGAATTACAACTTTAGATAGGAAGGCAAGTCAATTTTATGCTACGCTTCAAGGGAGTGCACATAACTAGCATAGGGAGTATGACCCATATCAAAATATAGTGGACTACAATGCTTTGTGCACCATGTTTTTATTTAAGTTTCAAATTCCAGAGTTTGATCAGAAGAGCATCAACGCACTCAAGGATACCAAGAAAGGTTTTTCTAAAAGAGTGAGGGATTATGATACACGTTTTAAGACTCTATTATCCAAATTATCTTATGGAATTCATCTTAGTCAGCATGCACATTGGTTTGTTGGATGATTTATGAATCCTTTACAAATAGCCTTATCTCATAAGACATATGTGGATTTGTACAAGGCCTTGGAAGTAACTCTGTGCATTGAGGTAGTTGAAAGTGTTGATACTGGAGTAAGCCCATTCTTGGAGGCACAGATCGCAGCCATGGAAAAGCAATTGTAAAATCTCTATGCCAACTCAGCACATGAGATGCACAATGGTATTTGGTGCACTGATTGTCAATTTGAAGGACATACTAAGGATAGTTTCCCATGTAAGTCAGTGCATGCATTGTTACTAGATTGTGAAATGTGCCACAAGGATCATGATGTCTAAAATTTTCCTCACTCGCAGCACATGATTCAGAAGAACATGTTCATGTATTATAAGATTTTTCATGCCCATATCCATGATACTGTTGATTTCAGACTGATATATCATAGCCACGAAGACATTGAAACAAGAGTATGCCAGACTAGTGTGGTGAGTAGATCAAAGGAGCAGGAAGGAAAACATAATGAAGGGTGCAACAATGGGGATAATAGAAATGGAGGATTTCGAGGAGGATATTGAGTCTAAGATCACGGTGTGGCAGAGGCATGTTCACTTGAGGAACTTACTACACTTGTCAGTCCCCTTATCATTATCAGTGTGATTGTCCCCAGAATATAGTTTGCTCATAGTGTGGGAAGCAACATAAGTTAGAGGATTTCCCATACCTATATGAGCACATGGGTAAAAACAAGAAGAAGGAAAATGGCACGAGGATGATCAAGGTACAATGTGTAAATTTTAATCATTGGATGCCTAAGAGGATGTTTGACCTTGATTTACAGACCGTATTGGTCACAATACACACTAAGGAAATACACATGTGTAAGCCTATGAAGGCCAAACCACTTATCATGAGGGAGGAAGTAATACATGCCAAGTATCCAAATGTGGTGCATTAGAAAGAGGTCTACCAAGATACTATGGGCACAAATCTAAGAGTATTTACCATCGTCCCTATGGGTACATAAGTTCTACTCCACACTGTGCAGATTAGTGCACGCCTAGTACATCCATAATGAGTTAAAAAGGGATACTGTGAACTGACATGACTTTACTACAGGTATGGTCCAAACTTTTGATTACTTTTCTACTAAACCCTCGATCCATGAAGCATTGTAGATCATGAAGTGCATCACATCAGAGGATAGTGCTAGAACTGTTTGGTGAACCTGATCCCGAAGTGTGCATGAATCTTGAGGAGTTAGAAGAGGTACAGATGGGCCGCACTTGGAAAGAGAAAGAGAGTGGAAAGCTAGTGTACATGATTAACAATGAGGAAGTAGAGAACCTGGATGTTATTCATATAGAGGTTGTGCACAAGGTTATGGATTCAGAAGATGAGAAGGCATGTGTGTATCATGCTCTCATGAAAACTAATAAGGTTAATATTGGAATAGAAGTTGAGCCTAAGGAAGAAATTATTGGGGATTACTGGTCAGGACAAGATGTGGAAAACATCCTTAATCTCTTGTGCGAATTTTAGGATCTCTTTTCAAGTGGTTACCATGAAGTAAAAGGTGTGCATCCTTCTTTAGGTGAGATTAAGATAAATTTAAAAGAGGGAATGTGCCTAGTTAGAAAGAGGACTTATAGGATTAATCCTAACCCGCACATGAGAGTGAAGGAGGAAATTGATAAAATTCTCAAGTTTGGAATAATTGAGCCTATTGAAGAATCTGAGTGGGTTAGCCCCATGGTTATAAGCATCAAGAAGGATGGGAGGATAAGAATTTGTTTGGACTACAGAGAACTTAATGCTTCATGTTTCATTGATCATTTTCCATGATTTTTACCAAGGATATCCTAGAAGGAGTTGCAGGGCACGAGATATATTATTTTACAGATGGGTTTTCAGGATATCACCAGGTGTGTATTATGTGTGAAGGCCACTTTCACTATAGAGTGGGGAAGCTTTGCATACATAGTTATACCATTTGGATTGAAGAATACGCCAACAGTATTCTCATGCATTATTGTACAGGCATTTCACGATTAAATTCACAAGTTTTTACAAGTATATTTGGATGACTTGGACTGGTATATGGGAATTTAGTAAAAGATCACTATGATAATTTGAGGCTCATGTTTGAGAGGTGCAGGAAAAAATTAGGTTGGCCCTATGTCTAGAACTCTCCCTTCTCCATCTTCCATCTACATCTGTCTCAACATTAAAAAGTGTATCTTTCCTACACCTTTTAAAACGTTATTTGGTCATATCACTTGCAAATAAGGGCACATCATTGGTAGATCCAACTAAGATAGCTGTGATTTTGGGTTTAGAAGAGCCTACCAATTAGAGTGATGAGTGCACATATTTTTGGGGCATACCGGACTACTACAGAAAGCTTATCAAGGGATATGTCCAATATTGTATGTGCCTTTGGAGGAATTTATTAAAGCTAAAGGGGAAATTTTGTTGAGGTGATGCACAACAACAGGAATTTGAAACATTGAATGATATTTTTACCACTACACCAATTTTACACTTTCCTTCCATGGGAAAAACCATTTCATGTACACATTTAATATCTCTGGCATGGTGATTGGTGAATTTTTTGCCCAACCAGGGGAAGGAATTTTGGATCATCCCCATTTTCTTTACAAGGAATAAATTTGACACCCATGCGGAGCATAATTATACAACAACGGATTGCACAAAGCCTTTGTCTATGATCTACGTGCATGCATAAGTTTTAGACCGTACTTATTGGCTACCCCATTTATTTTCTATACAAATCATATGACACTGAAATAGTTATTCAATAAACCTATTTTGTACATGGGTGCATCTGTATATGTGGATATTTTTGTTTTGGGAGTTTGACTTCACAGTTTGTTTTCAAGCTACAGAAGAAGAAATTTAGGACCTGAACATCTATCTACGGATCAATTCTAGCAAGGATGTACACAAAGCATTGAAGATACTATGGCTAGATGCAAATTTTTTCTAGGTTGAACCGCATGCACCCACAGATTTGGAAGATATAATTGTATGTTTTATGCACACTAGCTTGGCACTTGAGAAGGAATGAATACATTTGAGAAAAAATAGATTTTTATACATGCAGCAATTCCTTATCATTTTATTGGAGGATATTTGTAAAAATTAGGTCATGATGAGGTCTTCCACTGGTGTGTGCTTGAACATGAGTGCACAAATCCATTATGGAAGAGGCTCATGGTGGAATTGTAGGATGATTTTATGTCAGGTGATATGCACACTTCACGTGCAAGATTTTCATGGCATTTGACTTATGGTGGAGAATGTTGTGTACAAGGACACCAAGGAGTATGTGAAGGCATGTGATCATTGTTCATCTCCTTTGAAAGCATGGACATAAAGATGAGATGCCCTTAATACGTATTACAAGCTTGGATCCCTTTTAAGAAGTGGGCTATTGACTTTGTAGGACCTATTACACCATCCACGCATGTAGGACCATCATGTGTGCTATATAATCACTTACACATACTATCTAACCAGGGTGGGCAGAAGGCATCACCTGCATAAAGGATTGTATGGTAGTAATGGCAACAATAGGGTTCTTATGAGAAAATATTACTAGTCAAGTATGGTTTTCCATTAAGCTTGACGAGTGATAGAAGGAACTTGTTTCTTGAATGAGACAATCAGAATTTTGTTAACACACCATAATACTACTCCTTATCACCCATCAAGCTAATGGGATTGTAGAGCCTTTCAACAAGATTTTGGGATAAAATCTTACAAATACTTTGTGATGTTGGAAGAAAATATTGGGATGATAAATTATCATTTGTACTTTGGGCATACAGGGACCACTTATACAATGATTGAATAAGGCTGCACCTTTTTAATCGGTGTTTTGTGTGGAGGTTGTGCTCCCAGTTGTATAGTTCATGTTACCATCCCTGCATATGTATTGTGTGTGAAAGTGGACTAGATGATGATACAAGTTGTAGAGGAGCACATTGAAAAACTAATTCCATTAGATGATTGGTGTGTCATTACGTGTTGGATCTAGAAGACTGAGAAGGTGAGACAAAAGGATTGAAATGATAGGAACATTAAAAACAAGAAATTTACAGTTATCGGGAAAGATGGTCCGTCTCTATGACTCCAAGTTTGAACACCACCCAAGAAAACTGAAATTACATTAGTTGCGACCTTTCGTAGTAACCAAGATACTTGAATTAGTTGCATGTCAATTATAGGAACTTGATGGCACCATGTTTCCTGGTTACTTCAATGGGAGTAGGGTGAATCCCTACTATAAATAAAGCTTCTTGGTGTTTGTAGTAAGGTAATAGTGCTACTTAGATTAGGTTTCCCTTTCATGTGTTCCTTATTATCCATGTTGTTATTGTTACTGTTTTTGTTTCCTTATTTTATTGTAATAAGTGCACTTATGCACAGCGGGGAGTTGATTACTATCTATTGATTGTCATGCACATACTTTTAGTGTGGATTGAACTTTAGTCCAAGGTGACAGCAAATGAGTAAATACATTGGTATCGATAATTTATATACATTATTGGGAGCATTCATGAAGTGATGACACAGATGTGCATATGATGAAGGTATGAAGTAAGGTGTGCTCTAGTTGGAAGGTACATCTGTGGACACAGAGGGATAAAGGTATTACAAGTGCTAAGAATAATAGGCGCTCATATGGAAAATTACTTAGGATGATGAACCACACATGGAAAAAGGTCATGCAGTGTAACACGAGGCATGTATTTTCAAGATGAACTACTTAGTATATGGTGTAGAGGGCTATGTACTGCGGTGCAGGGAGGTGCACACGAGGATTCTTATAGCATAGGAAATAGTAAGCTCATCAGAAGGTTATGACTGCAACGTGTGAAAGGAAGTCGAGTGATGAAGTAAAAATTTAAAAAGATGCTTTAAAGTGGGAAAACAATTTAAAAACTTAAAAGAAAGCACAAATGTTTTAAAAAGTTGAAAAAGTAAGGCAGAGGAATTTTAAAGCATGAAAGATTTATAAAAGGG
Source organism: Taxus chinensis (assembly GCA_019776745.2). Classification (NCBI taxonomy): domain Eukaryota; kingdom Viridiplantae; phylum Streptophyta; class Pinopsida; order Cupressales; family Taxaceae; genus Taxus; species Taxus chinensis. The sequence continues at coordinate 296,938,139 of CM034147.1, read as the reverse complement.
GGATAAATTAAGTCATTTTCTACCTTGCATTGGATAATGGTTGATCACTTGAGAAACTAAGTGACTTAGGGTGATACCACAAGCCAAGAAATGATAAAACCATATTATCATGTGTAGAAATATTGTGTGATGCTCTTTCATGGATAGAGGAAGTTTGAGCCGAGGGTTGGGTACAATAGGCTAGGGCATGGGTAGATAGGGTTTATAGAGCTTAAAGGTTAAATAGTTAGGGTTCACAGTGCTCTTGACATTGCATGGTAATTAAGGGTTGTGAAGAAGGATATCTAGGGCACAAGTTTGCAGGAATAATGACACCAAAGAGAGATACTACTTTATCACTAAGGGGAAGAAACAAGGCTTGAATGAAGAGGGTTGAAGTTGAGGACCAACTAGAGGACATATACTCAAAGATGTATTACCCCCTGGTGTAATTAAGGGACATGCATGGAAATCCTAGCTTCCGAAGTGAAAAATAAGTGAGTTCGACCATAAGGCTCCATGTAATGAGGTGACAATGAAGGAAGACATGCTGTGAGAGATATTAGATAAAAATGAAGTGGAGCAGATATTGGTTGACAAATCAATGGGGATACTTTTAGAGAAATTATGGGTCCTCCGGTTATTTGAGCTACCCTTCTTCGCAAAACCTATGCATCTATTCCAATAGCTCATGTCCATGGTACATGAAGACTATTTATACTTTGCGGGCCGGAGGATGAGGATTATAGCCTAACTTATTGGAAAAATTACTGGGTTATGTGATACAGGGGAACACATGGACCTGTACCTACATAATGACACAAAGATTGATGAGTTGGTTGTTCAGTTATAGTACGAGAAGGGAGGTAGGGCCATGAGTATTGATAATATTGTAGACCCCGTGAATAGGGTTATAGCCAGACTTATGAGTTGTATATTAGGTGCCTCGTAGATATGGGGCAATGTGAACAAGAAATTTTTGTACATTTCTCACAAAATGGCCCACAAGACATATTACAAAATACCGCAATTCATTGTCAATGGGATCATTGAGGAAGCCAGGGCACATAACGAAGGAGAAAAAATTACATGGGGCTTGATACTTATGTTGATTATATTCTAGGAAATTGGTGTCCAATTGGGTCATATGAGGATGTGTGGGTTCACCCACCAGCCAGCCAATAAATCCCTTACAGTGTAGTTTACAGGATATACATGTGATGATGCAATCAACAATGTATACAAGGCCAGAGTAGATAATTGGTATGTAATGATGTGTGTGGCCTTTGACAATGAATGGCGTATTACATGAGAGCTACCTAAGGAGGTTGAAGAGTAGGAAAAGTTTATGGTAATGTAACAATACAATCTTGCGTGGTTTAAGATGGAAAATGGGGAGATGAGACCTTTATGCAAGCTATCATTCAAATTCAATGCTAGATATGGTGAACCAAATAAAGGATGCACAGAAACTAGTTATTGATGTGGATAAGGTGGATTCAGATTGACACACTTTGTGCACCACCTGTAGGTATGATT